>JAZKLR010000280.1:0-567051 GCA_037103525.1 Ganaspis brasiliensis | reverse complement strand
GTGAAGTATGAAGTTCCTCAAAGACTTCATCCCTTTTTTCAGGTGGCACGAATTGAAGAGTACTATTACAGATTAGGATTTTAATTGGATCATTTTGGAATACTATTTTAAGAATGTCTACAATTTCAGACCAGACTAGACCCTCGATTCTTGGGCTTTTAGAAATACTAAAACTTTTAATTGATTTATCAAGAAGAATTTTTCTAAGTTTTTTTAATGTGGAAAAAATATTTTCTTTTATCACACTAAGCGATTCGGGTTGATCCCTTTTTATACATAGAGAAAAGTAAAAGAATTTATTGCTCCTTTTGATAAAATCTACATCTAAATAACCTTTAATAGAAAATTTTTCAATTTTATCGAATTCAATTAATTTTTCCGCCCCTATAGCACAAGGTTTACCCTCTGTATTGATAAAATACACAATATGGTCAGGTCTAAATTGTATAAGATCTTTGATTTCAAACAATTGGCATTTACTAGTACTGTCAACAGTAAGGGCTTTATTTTGTGATAAGGAATCGGAGGACTTAGAAGAATCGATAGAATCTGGACAAGATGAGTTTTGATCAGAATTTGGATTCTCAGGGGAATTTTGTGGAGATTGGAACGATATATTCGATTCATTTAAACTCAGGGAAGAGGAGAAACTGGATCCGGCTCCTTCCGTTGAGTCATTATCAAACATATTATTGCCTAGTATGAATGGTAATTGGGATTGGTGGCAATCAAATGAACTATCGGGATTAGATTCCGTGTCTATGTCTTTATAATTTACATTCTTTCTAGGGCGTTTGGACGTGATGGGGACATGGTTATTTGGAACATTAGTATTTTCCAATGGAATAATGGGGATTTGCACTGTCGAATAATCTTGGGAATCCTGAGTTGGGATTAGCGATTTTTTTGTGACTTGTTCAGAATCACTTTTAGTGATTGGAACAGTATCGCTTGGGGGTATATTCGTAGGACTTTTGGGTTGTTGTTGTAACAACTTTTGTTGCCTGCGAGTTATTACATTACAGAGAATTTCTTCAGAGCATTCTACCGGGTTTCTGGATAAAGCATCGGCATTAACATTGCTTTTGCCTGCTTTGTGTATAACCTCATAGTCAAAATCAGATAGTTTAAAACGCCATTTTTGAACTCGTACGTTACAATCGGCCGTTTTAAACCATGTTAAAGGTTCATGGTCGGTGACTATAGTTATTTTTTTACCATAAATATAATCTCTGAAAGCTTTGACTCCTTCGACCATTGCAAGAGCTTCTTTTTCATAGACCTCATATGCAAGTTCAGATCCTCTGAGAACTCTAGACATATAGGAGATTGGTAAATCCTTTCCTATGTCTCCTTGTGATAAGATGGCTCCTATTGCATAACCAGACGCATCGGTTGTTATTACGAAAGGTTTGGTAAAATCTGGGTATTGCAAAATAGGTAATTTACAAAGCTCTGTTATAAGGGTTTGAAAAGCTTGCTCTTCCTTCTCACCCCAATGGAATTCGACATCTTTTTGTAGGAGTTTACTGAGTGGTTTTGCAAGTTGAGAAAAATTCTTAATGAAACGTCTATAATACCCAGCTAGACCTAGAAATTGACGAATGTTTTTAATATTTTTGGGCGTAGGGAATTTTCTGACGGCTTCTATTTTTTTAGGATCCAAGGTGCAACCTTCCTGACTGATAATGTGACCCAAATAGCATACCTTAGTTTTAAGGAATTCACATTTGTCAGGGTTAACCTGCAAATTGGCTTCACGGAGTCTATTGAATACGATATTTAACTTCCTTTCCATCTCTTCAAGTGAGTCACCATTAATAATAACATCATCAATGAAGGTAAATATGATTTTACCCTGTAAACCCTTAAAAGTGTCATCGATAAATCTTTGAAATGTTGGAGGAGCATTTTTTAAACCAAAGGTCATTCTAACGTATTCATAGTGGCCAAAAGGGGTACTGAATGCTGTTTTGTGGGCATCATTAGGGTCCATTTTAATTTGTAAGAAACCTTTTGCTAAATCAAGCGTGGTATAATATTTATGACCACCAATCTGATTTATGAACTGATTAATATCAGGAATTGGATATCTATCAGCAATGGTTTTTTCGTTGAGTGCTCTAAAGTCGGAAACTAGTCTCCATCGTTGCTTACCAGAAGAATCAGCTTTTTTAGGTACAATCCACAAAGGTGAATTATAGGGAGAACAAGAGTGCTTAATAATTCCTTCGTTCAACATTTCTTGTACTTGCCTTTCTACTTCATCTTGCAGAGAAATAGGGATTTTATATTGTTTAATGTTTATAGGTTCGTCATCTATTGTAGGAATTTTGTGGACAATAGAAGTGGCAGCTTGTAAGGGTTGACCCTCAATATGGAATCTATCTTGATATTTATGTACCAATTGTAAGACATGATCTTTTTCTTGTTGATTTAAGTGATCCAGTCTTAATTGGTCTATAAGTTCATTTGACTTTTCTGTTGGTTCGGAGTTTTTAATTATTAAGACCTCTTTTGTTTCGGAGTCACTCACATGTTCGTAGATGTCAGTTAATTCCTTATCAGTAAAATCATCTATACCTAACTCACTTGATAGCTCTGAAGTGGTTTCTTCCAATGCTATGCGAAAAGAAGATATTGGATCAGCTTTAGATAAAAAAACGTTTACTGTATTGGTATTACTAGGATTAGCTACCGAATTGTCTATCTGAGTGCATGAAGAACTAGTTTGGCTGGAACCAACATTTTCCTCTTTGCACGACATGGAAGCTTCAATACTCCATGCGCCAGAAGGACTGGGTAAACCATTTTTTTCCAAATTATAAATTTGGGCTTTATTGCGAGGTGTCATTTCTTGAAAGCTCATATCGAATGATTTTTCTCCAATTGTAATTTTATTGAGTTCATAATCAATATAGGCTTTCACTTTAGTTAAATAGGTTGCGCCAAGGATGCCCTCACAGGGAATATCGAAATCACCTGGAACAACATGGAATTCGGAAGTATGGTTATGGACGGATAATTCAATAACTCCAATGGTTATGTGCCTGTCCATTCCTATTCCTTTCAATAACACAGGTCGATATTTATCGATATCTATTTCTGGGGGTAAAAGGGTTTCTTTAATTAGATTTATTTCTGAACCTGAGTCAATCAGGAATTGTCCTAAAGTACCTGTGGGAGGATTAAAGATATTTAAATAAGGTAAGTCCCTATCGCGAGATTTTTTTTCCAATTTCTTACCCCTCCGATCTGGTTCTCAAAATGAGGGAAGGATTTTTTGAAAAAGGGTATCTTTCCATGTTTGTTGAAAAGGCATTTAGTTTTGAAACACATTTTAATTGCTGCTTTTCTGAAAAAGTTGGAACCAATGATACCATCGTAAAGTATTGGAAAGTTATTGGGTACAACAGCCAGCTCAGCGGTTTGTCCCAACAACCTTAATTCAGTACTACCTATAGATGGTAATATATCTTCATCGATACCCTTAATATAAATTACATTTTCAGTTTTTAGTGTACCAAGATCGTGTATAGCATGATATTTAATGAGACTTACTTCCGCGCCGGTGTCGAGAAGAAATACTAAAGTTTTTCCGGAAATTGAATTTCTTAATTTTACATGTGGGATTAAATAATTAAGATAACCATGAGTTAAGGTAATAACTCTGCTATGAAATCCTGAGTTGCGTTTGGAAATTTGGGCTGATCTATTTCCTCCCCGGTTTTGCCCGGTAACTGGGGAGTTCTCAAGTTTCCCGCATTGCGCTCATTATATTGTCGTTTACGGCAATCTGTTATATCATGACCTTCATTTTTACAATACCGACAGGTAGTTTTTACGCGGCAGTTATTTGCTAAATGTCCTACTCTTTGACATCTATTACATCTAAGAGAATTGTAAGAATTTTGAAGTTTATTTGTACCATTGTTTAATATAAAACACCGGTCTGCAGTGTGACCAGGTTTATCGCAGTACTGGCAAGTGAAATGTGCAGGCTTTGATCGGGGACACGTTTTTGCTGTATGCCCATTCTGTTGGCAAATCTGACATTTGTTAACTTGGTTACACTCCGCTGCGGAATGTCCAGATTGTTTACAAATTTGGCATGAAACAAGAGCGGCTGTTACTGTATGCACTCTGAAGTTGCATACATCAGATGTATGCCCCGTTTTTTTACAAACGGAACAGAATTTCTGCAAACGGCAGTCCCTAGCTTCATGGCCATTTCTGCGACATAATTGACACGTTATTTCTTTGACAAAGCGTGGTCTATCTACTTCCCTAGTTGATGCGGAAGTAGATCTAAGAGCTCTACGTGCCAATAATTGTTTTTCTATACCTATAGCGTTTTTTATGGTTTCATTTACGTCGGCATTTTCAGGCAATCTTTGTTCTATTTCGATATTCAGACCTCTTTTAAATGCTTCTATAAGAGCAGAGTTGGTTGAGGTCTGGAAAGCTTCGACTGGTGCAACACCTGTTTCTAATCTCTTTGCTTCCAAAATTCTACTACCGATATCTCTAATACGGTTCGCAAAAGTTATTACTAATTCATTTTCTTTTTGAAATTCCGCCCCTAATTCACCAAACAGTTGGGTAATGGATCTAGTTGGGGCATAAATACCTTTTAGATAATCAGTAAGCGAGTCTATATTAGCAAAATTCATTCCTAAAATAGCTTGACGAGCTTCGCCTTTGATTTTACTTCGAATTAACTTGACTAAATATGCCTCGGAGTCTACTTCTATCATGGCTTTTGCTTTATTGCAACCTTCAATAAAAGCACTGCAATTACTTTGCTTGCCATCAAACTCTGGGACAATCATAACCGCATCTCTTATAGAGACGGATTGTGGGTGGGCGACACCTTCAGCCATATTTGCTGCTGGATTTGCTATATCTACTGGATTGACTAAATTATTTTGATTCAACTTAGGTGGATCGTTGGTTTCGGTATTTGCTTTAACTGTATTAGGGTCACTAGTCTGATTAACTATTGTAGAATCTAAATCAGATAGAAATGAGTCTGAAAGATCAATCTCTGATTTTAAATTTTCCTGACTTAACTCTTTTGGTAGTGATGTTAATGTGACTAATTCTGGGTCTAGACCACCCAGAGGAGGGGAAGTATCCTTATCCTCAATAGAAGATTTGTTTTTTGTAGGACTATGAACCAATTTATTACGTGGTTGAAAAGTTTTGTTATATGTCAGTAGACATAATATAAGCACAGATTTTCAATCTGTGCAACGACCTTGCTTCCCGAAAGGAAAATCTAGCCGAAAATTTCTACAGACTAGTGTGATTCATCAATGATCGTCACTGACCGACGTTTACCTGATAGTAACCCGAACCTTTTCTTGTCTCGGTACTTTGTTTTCTTTCTCCCTCTGTTTCATGGGTTTCTTTGCTCTCTCTCTCCTGCTTGCAGTACGCTCTATCTTTCCTTAATTTTCAATTTTCTATCCAGAATGAAAACTTTTGGTCGTTACACCCTATAACTACAGAAATAAAATGCGCAATTTATTTCTGTAATTGGGATGTGAAGCTCAAGGGTTTGGGAAATATCAGGCTTACTTTAGATTTTTTTTTTTAATTATTATAAATGTGATAAATTATATTCTTTCGAAAGGGAACGTGCATCGAGTACAAAGGTTAGTTTATAGTTCCGGAACAAATCAAATGTTAAATTGAAATGACTAGTATTATCAGCGTTACCATATATCTAATTTGTTTATTTCTTTATTTAACCTTGTTTAACTTTTGTATTAACTTATGGATAAGGCCTTTTTTTTTTGTAGAAGGTTTTATTTTCTACAGTATCGTTTCGAGATATAGTTTATACATGGTCTATTACGTACTATATATTATATAATGTTATTTTTATACATAATATATTATGTTATATTCTGGGATATAGATATCGTATATTATGTGTTGTATTTGTACATTATACTTTATATATTATTTTTAACGTTATATATCAAGTTATTGATATTAGGAAATTTTTATAATTTATATCGCTCACGACCTTTTTGTAATCTCAACGAATGAACATTATTTTATATACTTTATTTTATATACCTTTTATATACATTTTATAGATGCATTATTTTATTTTAAATTTTAAAAATATCATTGGCTACAACTATTTGTTTTACTTTAATCAATTTCGACTATTATTGTTTAATTTTAATTCACATTCAATTCGTTAGTTGACCAGAGGGACGGTAGGTGGCAGCGAGAGACGGACGTTATTTTAGTTTCTAACATTCTTCTATCGCGTTTTAGCCAAGCAAGTCCGAACGCCAGTCCCGCCTCTACCCTCTCTCCTGGGCCTCAAGCGAACGGGAGCCCAAGCGCGCTGCCTGCGAGCAGTGAAGACACAGACCGTCTCCGATAGCATTGACGTACACACTCCGCGAACCGCTCCGGAGTTTTTCTTTGAGTATTCTGAGTTTTTATATAATAAAGTATTTTATATCCCCGTACATTCAGTGTGATTTTTAAACAAATCCTCACCTTACGTGTCCTCGTGCCTCATCGATATTGAGTGAGAATCTTTGATTTTTGAGGGATTTGTGAAGAGATCAACATGGCCAAAATCGTCGCCGCCGTTCCAGTGTCTTCTCACCTTGCCGAGCCTCCACGTTTCGTCATCGATGTCGAATCTTGCAGCCGAATCAATTCTGCTGATTTCTGATCTTGTTTAATAATTTGTTCTTTCATTTATCTCTGTTTCAGGACAAGTCTCAGTTTCATTTCATTGTTTTGATATTTATTGATTTAACCATTTTTAATTTGTTTGTCATTCATTGTGAATTTAAAATGCCGTTCGTTTTTCCCCGCGAGTTCTCTATTTTAAATTCTTTGTGTTCGATACAATTTTAAACGAAGTGTTTCTCTAAATTCAGTGCGGTTCGTGTTATAAAGTTAACTAGTTCTTCTTTTAAATCACACATTTATTTTTATTTATTTTTCTCTTTTCTAATCATTTTATTAATTAATCTCTGAACTTGAACGAACTGTGAAAGCAGGACGACAAGGACAAGATTCGTTATCGTTTCGCGTCATTCATAAATCCCATGTCTCGTGAACAGTTTGCGTCGAACGCGTTCTCTTTTCGTGCCCGCTTAAACGTAGCCGCGTATCGCGTGCGCGCCACCTCCACGGGATTTTCAATCAAAAACGTTCTCGGAGTTTCGCGGCCTAAGAAAACGCCCGGTCAGGGAGCGCGTCAACGGGCGCGGAGACGCCAGCAACGTGTAGCCACCTCCATTCCCACTCGTGATTTTCCCCACTCAGAGTCGTTTACCGGGGCGCATTCCGCACAACCGACATTTATCCCGCCACCGTTGGTCCTCTCGGAGAAGCCTTTTCGACCCGTAAAAGTTCCGGAACTTATTTTCTCTCCTCTTCAAGGACTACCATCCCCGGGAGAATTGTTTTCCCCGGACACATTGTACATCCCAATCGAAAGCTCGCCCGAAAAATTCCCCGCGACACCGGAAAAATGTTGGCCCCCGCTTAAGGTACGACGCGCCTTGTTTTAATCTTCCCCCCCCCCTGAATTGAACAAAAATCCTTTTCGTTCCTTTTAATTTTCTCGCACGCGCAGGAACGTAACAATTTGGCGGCCCAAAACGTGGGGCTCTTCTCGGAACTATTTCTTTTTCTTAAAAGAAAGATATTCCTTTTGAAATTTTGACAGTCGTCAGAATAAGAACCGTACACCCTGAGTCATGATTCGCTCTCCAAATCCATCACCAACGCGTAGTCGTGGTAGACCCCCTCGAATGAATACGCGTCAAAACCCTGGTTCCGGGTTAAACCAAGAAAACCCGGTGGCGCCCGCGGAAAACCCCGAGATGGAAAATGCAGATCGCCCTGTAGAATCCCCTCCCCCACCATACCACAATCTACGGCAAACACGACAAAGAAGAAGCCGTTCTGTTCCTTCGAGACCAGAAAACCAGCCACGAGTTGCATTTAGCGAACCATTGGTTTCTGGTCAGCAACAACAAAGTATTTCACGTGTCCGAGACAATGCACAACCGGGCCCTAGTAATCGACCAGACGCGATGCATCCTATGGAAGCTCCTCACCTCCCTCGAAACCAATCAAATTTAAACTCATCGGCAAATTCGATGTCGCAACCGCCTTCTTCATCGGTAGGTCCAAATAACGGCCGAGAACAGGCATATTATTTTCCAACAAATCCGCCTGTCGATCAACCTTCTCGTTCAACGGATTGGCGCTCGCTCATGCGTGCCTTCCGTACTCCAGATATCCCTCGCCCAACATTCGCCGGATTAGATCACGAAGACCCGCACATATTTCTCGAAAATTGCGAACAATTTTTCATAGGGGCTGCGATCGAACCAGAATTCTGGGGTAGAATGGTAACTGAATCCTTGACCGGAGAAGCACAAAAATGGTTCGAGTCATATAAAAATTTAGCTCTGTCGTGGGCCAAGTTTCGGTCACTTTTAATTGCCCATTTTGCTGGTAACTCTAAAATAAACAAGTTGTTTGTCAAATTATATTCCGGCAAACAAGAAGACAAGGAAACTATCGGCGTTTTCCTACAGCGGAAATACCTTCTCGCCTTACGGTTACGCCCCGAAGCGTCGGAAGAATGTGTTGTCTCCCTGTTGCTCGAATCTTTACGCCCCTCGATTCGTAAAGTTTTACGCGCCGCTCAGATTAGTTCTTTTGAGGAATTATTTGAACGAGCAGTGTTAGCGGAAGCCGACGAAGCCGAGGAAGCTCCCCTCAAAGAGAACCCAAAGAAACCCAAGGAAAAACAATCCGCCACAACACCTGAATCTAGGCCGCCTGGACCTGCCCCTCGCCCACCCCCGCCTTATCACTACTGTCCGGAAAGGCATTATCACAGCGACTGTCCGGTTTTGAAACAACGGTACTCCCGAACAGTTCCGGAAAACTGGAGACGCCAGGCGGCCGGGGCCAGTACAACGCCAGCCCTTGCCGATCCTGGCGCACCCCTGTCCTAAACGCCGTATATACGGATCGCGACGCGGTACCTAGAGTGCGAGTCCTCATAGAAAATCGTGAAGTCATCGCCGAGATCGATACTTTAGCCTCAGACAATTTTGTGAATTCTTCCGTTTTAAGCAAAGAAATGCTCTCCTCTCTACAACCAGGTCCGCCATTCGCGATGTTAGCCGCCGTAGGAGCGACTCTTCAGCTCCAGGGTACCCTGAGGTTAAACCCCGTTGTACAGGATGTTTCTTACCCAGACTCTTTCCTAGTTAGTTCGGAACTACGAGCTGAACTGATCCTCGGTAGACCTTGGTTACGTAAACACCAAGTAATCCATGATCACGGGGCCGACTGCATCTTCGTCGGAAAAGAGGGAAGACAGCGCGTTTATCTCAGCCCTCTCTCATGCGAATATAAAATCGCACCAACTTCTCAAAATCTCGATGTTCAACACGAATTTCCCGATCACCTCGCAAAAAGGTTTGATAATTTATTGAAGGAACATAGTACGATTTTCGATAACGGAGGATGTCTCAAACAAACCCGAGCAGCAGTGTCCCATGAAATTCAATTAAAAGACTATCGACCTTTCCGAGAGCCCCCAAGAAGATATTCGGAGGAAAAGCGGCTTTATATCGATTCTCAAGTTCGAGAAATGCTTCGTGATGGCATGATTGAACCCACCTCTTCGCCATTCAGTTCCGCAGTCGTTATCGCGGGTAAGAAAAACGGCGACTATCGTTTTTGCGTGGATTATCGACGTTTAAACGAAATCACAGTCGACGCTCCCCAATGCCTTCCCAGGATTCATGAGACTTTGAAAGATTTAGGAAACGCAAAGGTATTCTCCACATTATATCTGAAAAGTGGTTATTGGCAAATTCCAATGGCTCCAGGTTCGCGCCAATTCACGGCTTTCTCAACTCCTGGAGGAGGACAGTTTCGATTTCGAGTTATGCCCTTCGGTTTGAAAAATGCCCCTGGTACTTTCCAGAACTTAGTCCGCCAAGTCCTGGCTGAACAATGGGGCATCTTTGCTATTTCATATCTGGACGATATTGTTATTTATTCACCCGATTGGGATACTCATCTTCTACATCTTGCTCTTGTTTTCGAACGTCTGGCTATCTATGGTCTCACTGTCTCCCTCAGCAAATGTAATTTTGCTAAAACCACTCTCCCGTATCTCGGTCATATCATCAGTAAAGACGGAAATACAGCTCAATCTCTTCACATCGAGGCGATTCGAGACGCCGCTCTTCCCCGCACTCGAAAAGAGATGCGTTCGTTTTTAGGGATTTGTAACTGGGTTAAAGAATATGTACCAAACTCTTCGGTAATTTTAGCCCCACTTACAGACTTGCTTTCTCCTAAACGACCTTTTAAAATTACCGCTGCTCTTCAGGCAAGTTTTGAAGCTGCTAAACAGGCTTTTCAACAACCGGTGACCTTGAGTCGGCCTGATCCTTCCTTGACGTTTGTCCTACAAACTGATGCAAGTGCTATTGGTATGGGGGCCGTCCTATATCAAGAAGGGTCGAATGGACGGCGTATTATATCATTTGCCAGCGCTAAGTTTTCGCCCGCCGAGAGTCGTTACCACTGTAACGAGCAGGAATGTCTGGCCGTTATCTGGGCCATTAAAAGGTACCGTCCGTTTTTGGAAGACCGACCCTTTACGTTGCGGACAGACAGTAAGACCCTCACTTGGTTGGATTCGGCTAAGGACACTCGCGCTAAACTAGCGCGATGGCATCTTCTCCTTAGCGATCTTTCATTTAAGGTGGAACATTGTCCCGGCAAAGAAAACGAATTACCCGACGCGCTCTCTCGAAATCCTGACCCAAAATGCAGTTCTCCTGGCGAACCAGACGTTGAGCGAATGTTGCCTCCCACAAATACGTGTCACGATGCTTCGGCCTCAATCCCCACGCTCAGCGCTATCTATTCCCCGCCTCTTTTCGAAGAGGTCATCGCTGAACAACAAATGGATCCAATCATAAGTCGTGACGCGCGTCGTTGGCGTACTTTGGTTGATCAACAGGTTGTTAATAAGGAAGAGCAAATATTTCTTGAGAATAACCGCTTAGATGAGTGCGGTTTTTGGCGCCGCGAATTATCCGACGGAAAATGGCGTCTTCAAGTCCCAACCTCTTTACGTGCACGCGTTCTCTGGGAATATCATGATGCACCACTTTCAGGCCACCCGGGAACGGACGAAACTATCCGTGACATTCGTCGTTGCTTCTTTTGGCCCGGAATGACTCGAGAAATCCGTCGTTACGTAGCAGGCTGTCACCTGTGTATCTGTTGCAAACCAGTGCACAGCAAACATTACCCGAATCTTCGCCCTAGATCCACCCAGAGTCCTTGGGAAGCGGTCGCAGTTGACCTCATGGGACCTTATCCGCGCACAAATAAGGGTAATCGGTTCATATTGGTTGTCACGGATATGTTTACACGATGGGTAGAAGCTTTTCCCCTCCCAAATTCCGAAGCCCCCCGATTAACAAAAATTATAGAAAATGAAGTGTTTTTTAGATTTGGCTACCCACGACGAATTCTAAGTGACAATGGAACCCAGTTTACGGGACAAGTTTGGGCCAACGCTGCGGAGAAGTGGGATTGTGAGCTTTGGACAACACCAATTTACCATCCACGTGCCAATCCCACCGAGCGGCGCAACCAGGAAGTAAAGAAGGGGCTACGGTTGCGTCTGTACCGTGCCAATCAACGTACCTGGGACGAGAACCTGCCTGCTCTCCTTTTTGGTTTAAGGAGGAGAACCAATGCCGCTACCAGGACAACCCCTAGTCAACTCCTACTGGGAAGGACCCTCGCTCGACCGGGCGAATGGAGGTTTCCCCAGACTCATAAAGGGGATCTGACTCAGGAGCGTCAACAACGGGAGGAAGATGCACGTCGTTTCCAAGCGGCGTACCAGGCCAAGTATGCTGCCCCACCAGCCGCACCTAGGTTTCAGGTCGGGGACCTGGTCTACACCAGAAATCGACAACTGTCAAACAAAGCTGCGGGTTACAACGCTAAACTCGCAGAGCAGAGGGACGGTCCATACCCGATAACCAAATGTATCTCAGGCGAGGTATATTTCATCTCTAAAGATGGACACGAGCAGAAGGTGCACGGGGATGATCTGGTCCCGTTCAGAAATCATGGCATTCCGATTGTTCAAGTGGATCCGCAATTCCCTCAGGCCGAGGAAATAACAGTCGAGCAACGACAGCAGCCGCTCATAAGCCGTGAGTTACCAGATTACATAAGTAGCGATGGGCAATCGCTACCTAACCGAGATCCTGGGGAAGACGAGGCTTCCATCGCAGCCGATAGCGAGAGATTCCATTCTCTCATTGATGTAGCCGAACCGGTGCCACTGCAAGCATCAGCAACGGAGAACGGTGCGAGACCCATTTCTTGTGCCGCTTCTGACGCAACTGAGAATCCGGATTATGCGGAAGACGCCAGGAGGCGTTACGATATGCGGGCACGAGCCCCACGCAACTACCGAGAGAACCGGCCGTACGCGTCTCAGGTGAGGCGAACCAGGAGATAAAGTTAAGTAAGCAACCTTGTTAGGTCGACTAACTACAGAACATGTATTAGCAAAAAGGTTTTTGATAGATTGTAATATATTTATATTTGATAAAAGGATAGGTCGATACCGTTCCTGAAACGAAAGAAAAGGGTAATTTTATTTTCATTTCGACAAGCAAGGTCTTTCCGGGTGAGGATGGAATTGTTATATGTCAGTAGACATAATATAAGCACAGATTTTCAATCTGTGCAACGACCTTGCTTCCCGAAAGGAAAATCTAGCCGAAAATTTCTACAGACTAGTGTGATTCATCAATGATCGTCACTGACCGACGTTTACCTGATAGTAACCCGAACCTTTTCTTGTCTCGGTACTTTGTTTTCTTTCTCCCTCTGTTTCATGGGTTTCTTTGCTCTCTCTCTCCTGCTTGCAGTACGCTCTATCTTTCCTTAATTTTCAATTTTCTATCCAGAATGAAAACTTTTGGTCGTGTAACCAATATTAATTCTATAATTACTTTTAGTGAAATCAAAATCAATTTAAAAATATCGCAATAATATATAAAAGAAAAATCAATTAATATTACGAGATGAACATGGAAATTAATTTAAATAAATAAACGGACTGATTTTATATAAATAATGCAAAATATATTTTAACATTCAGATTTAAATTCGTCATATAAATAAGTTTCAATTATTTTACATATAAATTCTTTCATTTAAAAATATAAAGATCTTTTAGTCAATTTAAAAGTTAATATTCATAAGATCACGAGTGACGTCACGTAACGCATTATAAATCAATTTAAATACCGCATTCGCAAATTACACGCAATATACAATATAAAAATAAGACATAATATACAAATGTAAAAATGATATGCGCATTATCAATTCAGATAGGAAATAAATAATACAAGATATTAATAAAATTTATAGTCAAAATACTCATCGATCATTCGTTAACGACTGACGATCCATTTCCGGCTCCTTGCTCATGAAATTCATTCATTTCCGTTTAGGTGTAGAACAATCATGAAAATCGTCAGGTCTTCGAAGTTCATAAGTCCAGAACCTTCGATTTAGATTCAGCGAATCCAGTACAGAACAGATAACAAATTTGGATCCTTGTCGGTTGCTTCAATTCATGGATTTGATGCCATGTGGTTCATGTGAGCAGAGCGGAAAGAGTTGGAATGGATCTAAATCTCGGCCCCATATAGTTTGCCACACTATGAACACCAATGATTAAATTTCACAAAAAATATTTTACAAAAATTAGATTACAATTCATCGATGAAACTATATCTTATAAATTCACAATTTACCTGTCGAGTTCTATGCAAGATACGCAGGTGGCACGAAATTTTAACAAATCACACTTTGATCGATGAGTCAATGAACGAACGGTCTAGTCGGATCGTCTTACAACCCTAGAGTTCCCTACTCTTCATACTTTTCTAATGAGTAATCGCACATACGACGAATCAAATTCGATAAACGAAAATTTACAGAGAAAATGGGGATAGATCGGTTCGCTCTAGTCACATTCATTCTATTTGTCAAAATCACGAAAGACTAAAATCATTTTAATCGCTACATCATCCCCCTTTACTTTTGATTATCAATGATTAAATCGAAAGTAAGAAACCAAACCACGAAGATATTTTCATACAAGAAACAGAACTTCTTTACAATAGATAATATACAGATTATTTTATCACATTCAAAAGAAATATACTTATCGATGAGAAGTTCATGACATTTACAATTTTGTCGACCCTGATAAAAATCGCTTTCACTAAATGAAACGCTCTTTTATACCAAAAACTGCAAATGATGAATTCTATCAAAAGATTCAGACCTTAGTCTGGTTTTCTATATTTTTTTAAATTGTATCTGTTATATATTCCAAGAATCTGAGTAGGATTATGCAATTGACCCAATTCATATGAATTATTCCCGAAATTTCTTATAATCTGGTACGGTCCATAATATAAATGAAAAAATTTTCGTGTTACTTTTTTTAACGCGTCTGAAATTTTAGGTATGTGCAATAACACCAGGTCGCCTATTTTCAAATCAACTTTGGAGGACGTCTTTTGAGTTCGCGCTCGTTTTTGAAAACTTTGATTAATCCGATCACGAGCCAATAAAATTTTTGCATCTCGACTTAATTTCTCGGTTTCTGGAAAACTCACTATTTTCTGAATCTGCTCAGCAGGTTTTTCGTTAAACTGTAACTCATAGGGTGAGAATCCGGTACTATGATGCGTGGTTATGTTCAAAAAGAATTCTATATCCTCCACATGCTTACTCCACCGAGTATGCTTCTCTGAACACAACGTCCGAAAAAGTCGTCCCAACTCCCTCATCACCCTTTCAACTGGATTCCCCTGGGGGTGTCGGATTGAGGAATAAAGGACTTTAATTTCCAATTCTCGCAATTTGTTAACCCATTTATGCGACGTGAATTGAGAGCCGTGGTCTGCTAAGATTCTACGAGGCTTCCCCATCTCAGGAAAATATAAATCGCAAAGTTTTTTAAGCACGATAACAGTGCTTTCCTTTTTTATGGGGTATAATTTAATATATTTAGAGAACACATCCATCACGACGAAAATATATTGTAACCCTCCCGTAGACCTAGGCAGAGGCCCATAAAAGTCGACACATATCAAATCTCCCGGCTCAGACGATTCAACTAGATTAAAAGTCCCCTCCATTTTCACATTCGGACTTTTAACCCGCTGGCACAAGTCACAAGACAAAACAAAACTTTTAGTTTCTCCACCCATATTTTTCCAATAATAATATTCTCTTAAATACCGCAGGGATTTATATACTCCTGGGTGGCCTAATTTTGAATGAACGCAGTCAATGAGCTTTTTCGTAATCGACCCTGGAATGACTACTTGCCATAATTTCAAAAAATCATCTCTTCTAAACAAAATTTCATTTTTTACAATAAAAAAATCACACTTATCCCCCCTATTTATTTTATCTATTAAACTTTTAGCAAACTCGTCTCCCCGTTGTAATTCGACTAAATTTTTTAACGAATTTCTCAAATCCTGACCCAAATCAATCTGACTTACCGCCATACTAGTTTGCGCATATTTATCGTCAATCTCTAAAACATCGATGGATAATTTATTTTCTGGAACACTTTCAAATTTTCCCCGTGGATTTCTGCTGAAAAAATCAGCAACGATGTTATCTTTTCCTTTACAGTGAGAGACCGAAAAGTTATATTGCTGAAGGATCAAGCACCAACGAATGAGCCTAGCGCTAAGATAATCAGTGGATCGCAAAAAGGTCAATCCCTTATGATCCGTAATAACCTCGAATCGGCCTCCCAACAGATAAATACGCAATTTAGTGATTGTATACACGACGGCTAAGAGTTCTTTCTCCGTCGTCGTGTAATTCACCTCAGCAGAATTTAAACATCTGCTTACGAGAGACACAATTCGAGGATCATTATTCTCATCATACTGATAAAGGATTCCACCGATTCCAATATCCGAGGCATCAGTTTGTATTTTATAAGAAGCACCCGGTATATAGTGGCTGAGTTCAACACATTTCACGAATGCAGATTTCATTGTCTCGAAAGCTTGATCGTGAATTTCAGTCCACTTCCACGGATTTTTTTCTTTTAACAGGAAACGGAAAGGTTCAAGTAAATTAGAGTGACAAACAGTAAATTGGCGGTAGTAAGTACACACTCCAAGAAACTGTTGTAATTCTCGTCTATTTTGGGGCTTATCAAAATTCGCTATAATTTCTAGCTTATCTGTCAAAGGTCGAATGCCAGTGGTCGAAAGCTCATGGCCCAGAAATTCGATTTTCTTTTGAAAGAAAACTGACTTGCTAAGCTTTAAAGTAAAGTTCTTTGCTTGTAAAACTCTGAAAACCGATTCCAATGCTCTCAAATGCTCGTAAAATGATCCCGCCGATGCAATAAGAAAATCGTCTATATAGGTTGTCACGTCTTTTTTGAGCTTGTCCCCTAACGCAAAATTCATTGCACGAATGAACGCTGAACCAGCCGTCTTTAAACCAAAAGGTACCCGGCAGAATTGGTACATCTTTGAGCCATATACAAAAGCGGTATATCGTCGACTACTTTCGTGCAAAGGTATCTGCCAATAACCAGTTGCCAGATCAGTAGTCGACATATACGTAATGCCATGAAATTTTTGCAAAAGCTCATTGATTAGAGGCGGCGATTCATGATCATCTTCTATGATCTCATTAATGAAACGTGCATCGAGGCACACCCTAACCGAGTTATCATTTTTCATAACAATTCGCAGAGGGTTACAGTAGGGACT
Organism: Ganaspis brasiliensis; assembly: GCA_037103525.1. Lineage (NCBI taxonomy): Eukaryota > Metazoa > Arthropoda > Insecta > Hymenoptera > Figitidae > Ganaspis > Ganaspis brasiliensis. The sequence goes on along the minus strand of JAZKLR010000280.1, from coordinate 550,144 downwards.
ATCGGCCCTTTCAATAATTCCTGATTGAAGCATTTCATCAATAGCCTTGTCTACCGCTCCGCGATATGCTAAAGGAACCGGATAATGTTTTTTTATGAATGTTTGATGTTCTTTGATTTTTAATTTATAATGGAAAGTATCCGCACTCTCAGACTTCGGCGTGAATAATTTTTTAAACTGAGTCATTGTCTTGAGAAAATCCTTTCGCTCATTCTCATTTAAATCAGGAATCTTTGAAACAATCAATTTTAGTTCTTCAAAATAATTATCAGAATCTAATAATTCATTATTTAAATACCGATTAATAGAATTTGCTTCATAAAGGAATTCATCATCACAATCACGAAAAGTAGATTCTTCTATCGGGTCACTAACTAAATTCGCTTTTTCAAATTTTTCATAATTAACATTTGAATCCGATTTATCAGGATGCGGATCCTGAGACGTAACTAAACTCATTTCGTTAATTTGACTTACATTAGCAGCAATCAATCTATCATTTTCAAAAAAATCACCACATAGAGAATAATTATTATCTTCATCAATTATATCCGTGTCATTAGATATCGATTTGTGATTAGAAACAATTTGACAAGAAGAACCATCCCCCTTAACATAACTACAAAACTCATTATCAAGTATACTTTCATCAAGGTCAATAGTTTGAATAAATTTTAAATCTTTCTCAACTTCCGATATCTTTAGACCCGCTGAGGGACTTTCTCCAAATTTAACAAGTTGTTGAGGTACGAGATCTCCATTTATTTCCAAACAACGCCTTTTATAGTCAATAACAGCTTCATTAAACAATAGCCAGTCATTGCCTATAATTATCGAGTTGGACAATTTAGGGACCACCAGAAAACAAATAGAATATAATTTATTTCCCAAAGCAATATCGTGCATAATCTGTTTTTTTATATTGGTTGGCGCTTTACCGATCGCTGTATATAGAGCAACATTAGAGACAGGCAGCTCAGTCAATTTTCCATGAAGAGACAAATAACGATAGAAACTTTCGGAAATTGCGGTTACTTGGCTGCCGGTGTCAACTAAAGCTGAAATTGGCACCGAGAATATAGATACAATCATTCTTGGGCACATAGGAATTTTTGTTAATTTTTTATGGTCATTTTTTATATTCTTTCCTTCAATGTCGTCCGCTAATCTTTCAAAATCATCATATGAATAGTGGTGCGAAGTCTGGACGGAAAACATCGCACCTGCTATTAGTTTAAATAGCTCGAATATTGTATATTCTTATTAAATTCTTGACTAAATGGGTTCAATGAAGGAGGGGGAACTGACAAGTCCGGCAACATCAGACAACCCTGTTTCTCTCTTCGTCTCACCAAAGATTGAGGATTTGTATTAACTACTGAAGTTGAAATATAATTTATGTCATTTACCAAGTTATTCGGATTTACTATTTGATTTTGCAATGTTTTCATTTCAATTTGATTAACTTGAGATTTATTTTTATTTTCATATTTATTATTCGAATGAGGATAATTAGACTTATTATAATTTGGATTAGCTTGCGAAGGTTTCTTTTGTATACTACTTTTATCATGAAAAGTTAAATCTAATTGAGTTAGTGCCTGTGTAACTTTATTAAAATCGGAAAAATCCACGGTTGCCAATGATTCACGTACGCGGATTGGCATCTGCGAAACAATAGTATAATGGACTTCATATTCCTCCATCTTTGGTAAAAAATATTGTGCCTGCTGAACTTGATTCAGAAAATAGGAATATAATCCTTCTTTATTAGGTTCGAATCGCCTAGAAAGCCAGTCAGTTTTTATTTTTACTCTTATAGGAACGGAATAGAATTCATTTAAAAATTGTTTTTTAAAATTTTCATAATTAAGAAATACATCCCGTTGTGTATCAAACCAAACTTTAACCCTACCATCAAAAGCGCCCTCCAAAACATTCAATTTATTCTCTTCTGTAATTTTTTTTAAATTAAAAAATTTATTTATTTTTTCAATAAATTGATTTGGGTTTTCCGACTCTTCAAATTTGGGGGGTTTGAAATCAATATTTATAGCACGAATTCCCTCAACTAAAGTCTGAACCAATTGATTTCCACTATTTTCGACATTGTCTCTAGCTTGTCTACGTAATTGCGTTAATTGTTCGTTCTGGACATTATTTAATTGACGTAATCTTTCGACTTCCGCGCGCAATTGTTCCATGTTCATCATATTTATAGTGTCGTCATTATCTCCCGCCATCTCGAAAGATAAATTTCTTTTTCTTAATCTATTTTGATCACGAGGAACTTGTTTTTTACGATTTTGTTTTTCTAAACCAGCCAACAAAACACCTTTCTTTGATCTTGTCAAAGGAGGAGTCTTTGCAAGCATAAATTAAACGTGATTAAATTATTGACAAATTCAAATTAAAAACAGTTCCAAAAGATTGTTATTGTTATGGGTCATATGATTCATGCCCCACGTTGAGCGCCAAATATGTAACCAATATTAATTCTATAATTACTTTTAGTGAAATCAAAATCAATTTAAAAATATCGCAATAATATATAAAAGAAAAATCAATTAATATTACGAGATGAACATGGAAATTAATTTAAATAAATAAACGGACTGATTTTATATAAATAATGCAAAATATATTTTAACATTCAGATTTAAATTCGTCATATAAATAAGTTTCAATTATTTTACATATAAATTCTTTCATTTAAAAATATAAAGATCTTTTAGTCAATTTAAAAGTTAATATTCATAAGATCACGAGTGACGTCACGTAACGCATTATAAATCAATTTAAATACCGCATTCGCAAATTACACGCAATATACAATATAAAAATAAGACATAATATACAAATGTAAAAATGATATGCGCATTATCAATTCAGATAGGAAATAAATAATACAAGATATTAATAAAATTTATAGTCAAAATACTCATCGATCATTCGTTAACGACTGACGATCCATTTCCGGCTCCTTGCTCATGAAATTCATTCATTTCCGTTTAGGTGTAGAACAATCATGAAAATCGTCAGGTCTTCGAAGTTCATAAGTCCAGAACCTTCGATTTAGATTCAGCGAATCCAGTACAGAACAGATAACAAATTTGGATCCTTGTCGGTTGCTTCAATTCATGGATTTGATGCCATGTGGTTCATGTGAGCAGAGCGGAAAGAGTTGGAATGGATCTAAATCTCGGCCCCATATAGTTTGCCACACTATGAACACCAATGATTAAATTTCACAAAAAATATTTTACAAAAATTAGATTACAATTCATCGATGAAACTATATCTTATAAATTCACAATTTACCTGTCGAGTTCTATGCAAGATACGCAGGTGGCACGAAATTTTAACAAATCACACTTTGATCGATGAGTCAATGAACGAACGGTCTAGTCGGATCGTCTTACAACCCTAGAGTTCCCTACTCTTCATACTTTTCTAATGAGTAATCGCACATACGACGAATCAAATTCGATAAACGAAAATTTACAGAGAAAATGGGGATAGATCGGTTCGCTCTAGTCACATTCATTCTATTTGTCAAAATCACGAAAGACTAAAATCATTTTAATCGCTACAGTCGTTACACCCTATAACTACAGAAATAAAATGCGCAATTTATTTCTGTAATTGGGATGTGAAGCTCAAGGGTTTGGGAAATATCAGGCTTACTTTAGATTTTTTTTTTTAATTATTATAAATGTGATAAATTATATTCTTTCGAAAGGGAACGTGCATCGAGTACAAAGGTTAGTTTATAGTTCCGGAACAAATCAAATGTTAAATTGAAATGACTAGTATTATCAGCGTTACCATATATCTAATTTGTTTATTTCTTTATTTAACCTTGTTTAACTTTTGTATTAACTTATGGATAAGGCCTTTTTTTTTTGTAGAAGGTTTTATTTTCTACAGTATCGTTTCGAGATATAGTTTATACATGGTCTATTACGTACTATATATTATATAATGTTATTTTTATACATAATATATTATGTTATATTCTGGGATATAGATATCGTATATTATGTGTTGTATTTGTACATTATACTTTATATATTATTTTTAACGTTATATATCAAGTTATTGATATTAGGAAATTTTTATAATTTATATCGCTCACGACCTTTTTGTAATCTCAACGAATGAACATTATTTTATATACTTTATTTTATATACCTTTTATATACATTTTATAGATGCATTATTTTATTTTAAATTTTAAAAATATCATTGGCTACAACTATTTGTTTTACTTTAATCAATTTCGACTATTATTGTTTAATTTTAATTCACATTCAATTCGTTAGTTGACCAGAGGGACGGTAGGTGGCAGCGAGAGACGGACGTTATTTTAGTTTCTAACATTCTTCTATCGCGTTTTAGCCAAGCAAGTCCGAACGCCAGTCCCGCCTCTACCCTCTCTCCTGGGCCTCAAGCGAACGGGAGCCCAAGCGCGCTGCCTGCGAGCAGTGAAGACACAGACCGTCTCCGATAGCATTGACGTACACACTCCGCGAACCGCTCCGGAGTTTTTCTTTGAGTATTCTGAGTTTTTATATAATAAAGTATTTTATATCCCCGTACATTCAGTGTGATTTTTAAACAAATCCTCACCTTACGTGTCCTCGTGCCTCATCGATATTGAGTGAGAATCTTTGATTTTTGAGGGATTTGTGAAGAGATCAACATGGCCAAAATCGTCGCCGCCGTTCCAGTGTCTTCTCACCTTGCCGAGCCTCCACGTTTCGTCATCGATGTCGAATCTTGCAGCCGAATCAATTCTGCTGATTTCTGATCTTGTTTAATAATTTGTTCTTTCATTTATCTCTGTTTCAGGACAAGTCTCAGTTTCATTTCATTGTTTTGATATTTATTGATTTAACCATTTTTAATTTGTTTGTCATTCATTGTGAATTTAAAATGCCGTTCGTTTTTCCCCGCGAGTTCTCTATTTTAAATTCTTTGTGTTCGATACAATTTTAAACGAAGTGTTTCTCTAAATTCAGTGCGGTTCGTGTTATAAAGTTAACTAGTTCTTCTTTTAAATCACACATTTATTTTTATTTATTTTTCTCTTTTCTAATCATTTTATTAATTAATCTCTGAACTTGAACGAACTGTGAAAGCAGGACGACAAGGACAAGATTCGTTATCGTTTCGCGTCATTCATAAATCCCATGTCTCGTGAACAGTTTGCGTCGAACGCGTTCTCTTTTCGTGCCCGCTTAAACGTAGCCGCGTATCGCGTGCGCGCCACCTCCACGGGATTTTCAATCAAAAACGTTCTCGGAGTTTCGCGGCCTAAGAAAACGCCCGGTCAGGGAGCGCGTCAACGGGCGCGGAGACGCCAGCAACGTGTAGCCACCTCCATTCCCACTCGTGATTTTCCCCACTCAGAGTCGTTTACCGGGGCGCATTCCGCACAACCGACATTTATCCCGCCACCGTTGGTCCTCTCGGAGAAGCCTTTTCGACCCGTAAAAGTTCCGGAACTTATTTTCTCTCCTCTTCAAGGACTACCATCCCCGGGAGAATTGTTTTCCCCGGACACATTGTACATCCCAATCGAAAGCTCGCCCGAAAAATTCCCCGCGACACCGGAAAAATGTTGGCCCCCGCTTAAGGTACGACGCGCCTTGTTTTAATCTTCCCCCCCCCCTGAATTGAACAAAAATCCTTTTCGTTCCTTTTAATTTTCTCGCACGCGCAGGAACGTAACAGTTTTAGGATCTATTTCCCAATCAGTAGCCTTTCTAGTTTGACTTCTAGTTTTTGGACCGTCTTTGGACATGTATCAAAACAAAATTATTTAAGTATGCTTAATTCTAACAGTTTTTAATGTAAATGTCGCAAGATAAAATTCTAAATTTTTATTTAAGTTAATTTATAAGTAGGATTCAGATAAAAGTTGTTTAATTTTTAGTAAAATACTATTATTATATCCTTTTATATTATTATTTATTTATTAATATATAGATATATATAAAACAATATATTATTAAATTTTTTTTTTTTTTAATATATAAAAAAAAATGGTTCGTTATCAGATAGATACTTATAATTATCAGACTTAAATATAAAAATTATGGTACTCTAATCTCTAGGCAGTTTTTTTTTATATCTCTTACAATATCATTATGTAACTCTAAAAGAATTAAATCTGTATACTTAACTTTAGTTTTCAGCAAGCTCTTAGTTTCTGTTAATTCTCAATTTAAACTTAGTATGTTCTGATGCAATATTCTGTTTTCAGAACGAACGAAATTTGAATAAAATTTCTATTTAATATTTGTTCTGAGTTCAAATTATTACCAGCTAATTCTAGAATTTCTAAACGCTGGTTGACATAGTCATTTATAATTATCAAAGATTAATAGTTTAATAAAATTATCTTATAAGAGTAAAGAAATTTAAAAGTCTATTTAGAAAATTGAAATTGAAATACTCTATTCGCGCCCTGAAAAGGTAAATAAGGAAGGAACGCAAAAAATAAAAGTATTATATTTTATATTATAAAGGTATAAAAAATTTTATTAATATTAAAGATATGAGGAATATAGGTATAAAATTATAATTTAAATTTGGAAAAGAATAGATTTCCTACTAAAACAATTGATACTCCTAATAAAATTTTATTGATTCTTAGTTTCCAGAAATTTTCCTGGTTTTGATCAGGGTGGTTCTTTTTTTCGATTAAGGATTTTAGCTCCTTAATTATTTTTTCTGTGTTTTGGTCTTGGAGCTCGTTATAGTCCTTTAAACACTCTAACTCTGTTACATCCCAGTAACACAAATTTTTTCTTAAGGGTGTTCTCATTATAGTTACAATAGCTACTAAGCATTGTTACCTTCTTCAGATAACAGCCATCTATAATTGAAAATGCATTGAAGTCCTTCCTTATCTTTTACAGGCAAAGTAGAATTCCAATGGTAATACTATATCATAAATTTAAAATTGCGAAACAGTTGGGTAAAGCGACGCGAGAATTACAATATTGCAATAAGTAAGATAAATTAAGAGAAGAGTTATAATTAAAAATTCGAAGAAGTCTTATTGACTTCAGTCTTGCATTGTTTTCAAGTGTAATTTCATGGATTTTAGTCTTGGAATTTAATTGCAGTCGAATGATAACATTTAATAGGATTATTAGTAAATCTGAAGTAGTGTGTTTAAATAATATCAGTGGTTGCGGGATCGGGTCTATGAGTCACTCGAGCGCATGATGCCTTACGCGAGATAGGCGAGCGAGCGTCTCGGGTTACATGCGCGTGCATCTGCATTTCCTATCACTGGTATGAACTATAACACTGAATATCTTATTAAATGTGGGACACATCGCACATTGAGATTCCTGGGATTATTACCATGGTAGTTTTCTCTCTTAAAGTATTTTATGAATAAATCCATCGACTCTTAGAAATTATCAATTCTCTTTAACCAACTCGACTGAAAGAAGGTTGCAACGCTCTTGGCGTATCAGAATTAAAACCATATGACATCTTTTATTATATTCTAAGATACAATGAGTATGGAAGTTCAAAGTATATTGTTTTACAATCTTTAATCAAAGGTGTGTACTATGAGGTTCCATTTTCATTTATGAATTAGTATTGATGATATACGAACTGTCTGAAAACCATATTAATAGGACTGATATATAAATTTATGCAGTTATTATTGATTAAATGGAAAGAGATGCGAGCTTCCCAAAGTGCACTGATGAGTCATATAAATACTCATCACTGCCCGTGTTGAATTAAAAAAATCTTAAATTAACTCTCTTTTTACAAGCTCTCATGCCTTTCCTATGAAGCCGGGATGTTTTGTTACGATTATTTTTTCCATCGTTCCGAACTGCATCAAGTATTATGTATCCGTAAATTATAAAATGAACAATATTAAGAATAAGAGTAGAGATACGGACTTGCATTCACAAGCTGATGAGTCACTAGTATGCTCATCGCTGCGCTTAGCACCAAGTAGGATTGCAAGCTCGTATGCCTTCTCAACTAATGATAAATCATTCACACAAACTATATTTACAATAGAATGAAACGATACTCTTAAAGCTTCATAATACAATGGAGGACTTAATTGTGCATCTATTGTAGTTCGTCTACGTGCTTTATCGAATGGCGACTGCCTAAACTTATATTGTATTTTAAACAAACACTTTTAGAGGAAATAGTAATTTCAGTTATAAAATTATCATGTTAAAAGAGATAAGGACTGGTTTCCTCTGAAGGTGTCTTGTTTCATGCGTTTGCAGAGGCGAAGCTCGAATTGATAGTAAGAATTCTGAATTCTACGAAAGATCTTGCAGCTGCATGATGGATATGATTTCAATAAATTTGTTATTGAGTGGTATAGAGTTACTCGATGATGTTCTAAGAAATCAAGGGTTGACTCCTTGTTCTCTTAGTAACTAGAGCTATTCCACATGATACAGTTCACGCCTACATCAATCTATCATGCATAGCTGTATTATCGTTGGTTGGGACTAAGTGTGATTCCTGGAGGTCTGGCATCAGGCACCAATCAAATAATATCATTCTATCCAGCTTGATGGTCTGCCGACCAAGTAGACTCACGACGGATGCAGGTGTTCATTATTCCATGGAATCTAGCTTTTTCCTTGTACCAACCTAGGGTCGTGCGGGGACCGGAGGTGGCTTTTGCACACGACCCGAGAGGATTTGCCACTATAAAAGCAAAAATCTTCCAGCAGGGGGTCGTCAAATACTCTGTGCAAGTCTTCTCGGCTCATATCGAACGACACCTCGGAACAGTAACCGTGCAACCCCAGTTGTTGTAATTCATTTTTCATCTTGCCAACGTTCGGTGCAAGAAGTTCCTTGTTCACATCGAGTGACCCTTCGGTCTTCGGCCTCCTTCGATCATCGTAATACTCGTCGCTTGTCGTGAGTTGATATTAGAAGCTTGACTGTTTACCGTCGTATTAGTGCGTTTCTGTAAAACGATTGTGAGCGTGACGGTTTTACATTCGGGAAACATAAACTAAATCAGTGTGTGCGAAGTCACAACCGTTCGGAACTCCGAGTTGCAAAAAGCAACACTGTGTCAACTACCGATAAGCGGGTTTTGTCAACGACATTCATCCGTCTCATCTCAACCATTGAAATTCGCCCTTTTCTTTTCAAGAAAAGGTAGTATGTAAGTAATTTTCAGTTTTACAATCTAGAAACAGTTCAAGTCACAAAAGACAAAAATTATCAAACCTTATTGTAATGCTCTCAATTCATTCAATTACTATTTTATTCAAAAGAAACTTACATTAAACCGAATCTTTCAATAAAATCTTTGTTATTTATTCAAACCCTTTTAAAGTTTAGTATTCCTTATTTATCTTTTATGAACATTTAATTCATTTAACAATTGACAAAGACGCCCCCCATAGGAGCGATAGAGAACAACGGACTCACATAAAAATAAATGATCAAGCTTTACCAACTTGACTTAATCAGCCTACCATTCCTCCAGTTATTAGTTTTAAATTAAGGTAACTTGTTTTTAATTAATATCTAACCACGCCTTTCGCTCGGGATGTAACAACTCTTTGATTATCTGCAGGTCCACATCAACTAGTTTTTGGAACCTGTCTTCAGTCTCTACAGTGTTATATGCGATTTCTAGAAATCGGTTATCAATATCCTGAGAGTGTTCTATTGAGTCGCACTCAATATTGTTAATCGATCGCCTTATTGACGAAATGGTAGCTTCAATATCAAAAACTCCTTTTTCGAAAAACATCTGGAAAATAAGACGTTTTTTTTATTAAGAGAGGGATTCCTAAAATTTTAGATAGATAATTTGATTACCCATACATAAAGTGTAAAAACTAGAAATAAAATGCATCTGATCAGGGTTTTTTGTTCACTATTTTCCTTTTCTATATTTTTATTATTTTCATTAAAAATTTCAAGTTGAGATGAAACTAGATTTGTGGGAAAGAATGAATTTAATTGTTTATCTATTCTAATTCTAAATTTATCTTGCTCTACCTTTAGATTAGAAATCTTTTCTACCACCCTTTCCTCTAAGTTTTCTAATTCTTCGTAAAAATAAAGAAATTCTTCCTCGAATTTACCTTTATTTTTTATATTGGACTTAGATAGCAATAATTTATTTAAATTTGCTAATCTTTTTTTTTAAATTTTCTATTTCTAGATAAGCAATATCTAGACGAAGACTATTGCTTGAATGATCATGCTCGTTATGTGGAATTAAGTCAAAAATCATTTAATGAATAGGGAAAAAAAAAAAATTTTAATCGAGAGAGAAAAAAAAAGAGTGAATAAAAAAAAGTCTTAAAGTTCTACTTTTAGTTATATGTATGTATATAAAATAAAATTTTAGATAATCTATTTTATTGTTAAAAATACAAATGCTGATTTACCTTCTAGGGGTTTTTTTCATTTAATTTTTCCGTGCGTTTGGAATTTTAAATCCCGGATTATTTTTTTCAAAGCATGCATAACATCCTTCCCGGAAACCCGCCACCAAACAATTTCTACATAAGGCTCCACGGAAAGCTTTAATTTTTTCTTCTAAAGTTGGAGGAGGTAAAGGTGGTAGTGGAGGAGGATTTTCCACAGGCAAAGGTGGTTGTATATTCTTGGAGGCTTCAATTGCCCATTTTTCAGTCTCTAAACGTTTCAAATATTCCTTTTTTCGTCGCCAAGCACGGCGATGTTTTTTGTTTGGTTTATTACGCCTGTGCGTAAAATACCCAGGGTGTTCCACTAAAATAATATGAAACACAACCTTAAGTGTTTTGGGGAGAGAGAAAAAATTTATTATTATTATTATTATTTTTTTTTTTTTAGAAATCGGGAAAAAAAATTTCTTTATGCTCAAATCCAGTAATATGTGTTTTTTTTTCAGAAATATACCATATATTGGAAAATCAAACAATAAATATATTAATTTCAACCTTTATGACCATGTGAAATAAAAAAGCTGAAAAGAGAGAGATAGGGAGAAAAATTAATTTTTCAATTTAAACTTTTGATTCCTTGTTCGTATTTTTGATTCAATCTGAATTCAAAAACACAAGTTTCTTTCCTTCAGGCAAAAATAACCTAAGCAATAGATTTATTTTTATACAAGTGTTTAATCAATTTTAATCGAGCGCAAGAAGAAGAGGAGAAAAAAAATGTTATTTTATAACACTAATTTTTTCAGGATGTGTTTAGTTTAATAAAAAAAAGAATATTTAGTTATTTAAAGATTATAACCTTAAAGGTAATACATTTCCAAAATTTGTTTCCTTTTTTTTTTATTTAAAGTAGTTCTATGCCAACATTACTAGTCAAATTTATTTAAAAATTTTTTGTTATGAAAAGGTAATCGGAACTAAATTTAGATTTAATTAACAAATATAAAGAACGTCTTTTAAAGCTGACTGATACACATTCAACATAAAACTAGGTAAATGAAAATAAGTGTGAAAAATAAACCTTATTTGATTACCGATGTAATTTCATATATTTATCGTTGCTTTTTTTTATTTTTTAGAGGTTAACTTTAAATTACATTTAATTGATTTGTACTAACAGTAAACATTAAACGTTTACAAATGTCAAACAAAGGGGTTAAAAATGACAAATAAAAAACAAATCTGAAAAAAATGAACGATTTCAACTTGATTTAAAAAGATCATTTAATATTTCCTAGAATCGTCGAAATAAAAGTCGGTATAGTAGGTTTCGTCACACAAACCAAGTGGACAACTTGCTTACGATTTAAAAATGTTTGACGTCCTAATTCTGGGAAAATTTGAATTAGAAAATATGAAGATAGCTGAATGAGGCCATTAGTCTGTGAAATTATATCTGACATGGACCTCCGTAACTTAGTGGCCAGAGCACTCAGGCGCCAATTGAAAGACCCGTGTTCGAATTTTGGCGGAGCCAAACCTCCGATATTTTTTTCACAGATTTAAAATTTAAAAATAAAAAAAAAATTACTAAATAAAAAAAAACGATGTTGTCATATTTATAAATTTCAATAAAACAAAAATAAAACTTGAAAAATTTAATTATTTATTTAATTTTACTTTCTTATTTTGCGGTGAAATATGGTAAAATTTAAATTTATGTAGTCTATAAACTTTTAATTATTAAAATCTGGTTTTTCGACTTGATGCGTATAAATAAACATATCTCAGAGGATAAGCCGTAAATTAATTTTATATTTTTAAACAATATTCCTTGTTTTCCGACATAAAAAAAAATGTAATTAACAAAATTTTGAAATGACAACTACAAAATTTTCGATTTTAAGTTTATGACTATTATTTGAAAAAGATTTTGTTCAGTAACAGTTATTGAAACTTTAACAAAATAAATTTATATTTTAATAGAAGTTTTTTACGTCACTTCCCTTTTTACACCAAAAAAAAAATTATATATATTTTTTTTTTTTTTTTAAATTTGTCGTTTTATTCGAATCTTCGCGGTACTCAAAAAATTTTTTTGGTTTTTTAGTCGCTTGTTTTGTGTTTTGAACAAAAAAAAAATTTCAATATTTTAATTTTAGGATAAATAATACTCAACAACTAAACGGTAAATCTTTTGGTCTTTCAAGAGTAATATGATCCTTAAATATTGAATTATTTTAGTTTTAATTTTGAATTAAAACCCAATTGTACATCAAAACTTATTAAGTGATATATTTCAAGTAACTAATTTTTTTTTCGCGTCGGCTATTAGAAAAATGCAAAATATTAAGAAAAATAGTAAATTTTGGAAGACAAGATCTCAGGAACTATACGGTAAAATTATTTTTAAGTTTAACAATAATGTGCATTAATATTTTAATTATTTTTGCTGAAAATTTCAAGCTTGTACCGACGATTAGTGATTTTGAACTAACCCCCTTAACAACTACGTTAAAAAAACTAATTATGAGAGTAAGTACCAGTATTTAATCAAAATATATGAGAAAAAGAAAAAAAAAATTATTATATTTTTAATGATTTTATAGTTTTATTTAATTATTAATTTAAGATGTAATTATTTCACTCAAACAAAAAATTTGATTCACTTAACCTCAAAGTTGTATATATACTCTTTATTTAATTTTATTTAACTAAATAATTCTTACATTTATTATTTATTAAATATTTATTTATTTATTTAACTATTAAATTAAGGTGCTACAATTTGAAATAAAAAGAAATTCGAACTTTGCGCGTATTTTTTTTTTTTAATTTGCCTTCAATTTTGAAAGTGGACAAGCAATTGATAGATGAGACAACCTATCTCAATGGTCGTCGTGATTTAGAATAAATTTCCGCTTAATTGCATATTATTTTAATAAAACCTATTATTTAACAAGTTGTTTAAAAAAAAATTTATTGCGAGAGGGGAAGGAAAAAAAAAATTTTTCCAATATGAAATCAATCAATTCGGAAGATAAATATTTCTTTGTATCAATATTAGGTTATACTATTTATTTTGGTTTATATATTTAATTTAATAATGTGTAAGTACTTATAACTAATTTTATTTATTATTTGAAATTAAAAAAGCTTTTTATCCTTTTCCTTTCTTTAATTATTCGTGGCAATTAATCTATTAATTGCAAGTTTTTAATTATTAATTATTTTAATTATTATTATTATTATTTAATACACTATATGTTTTTATATATTTATATATATAATTTTTGTATAGAACTATTAGTGTTAGTATTTAGCAAAGAAAAGAGACTAGAGAATCAAAAGATTTAAATCCAAAATGAAATTCAAATTGACGCGGTATATATATATATATATTTTTTTTTAATTGGCTAGATTCTTCAGCCAATCAGAACTGTCCAATAAGGCCACTAACTTCCTAGGGCTGCAAGTGCAGGATCTTACTAAGGTCAGTTTCGCCTAGACCGTGCGTGTGCGGGGCGAGTTTCGACCTCGCGGATTAAAAAATTTTTTTTTCTTGTTTCCTTTTTAGTGTACTTCTCTCTTTTTTATTGAAAAGAAAAGAAAAATTTAATGATTGCGTTAATTTTGGACTCAAAACACAAACAAAAATAAGATTTGTGTATTACGTGCTTACAATTAGAAAGTCTTATTTATACTAATTATTAATTTGAGTTTGAAGAATTAAAATTTCCACGTTCTTACATAGAAAATTCGACTTACTGAGGAATTCGACTCAACGAGTCTCGAGTCATCGAAGTTCTACTGTATATATTTAAAAGGCGATATGAAGAAGAAGAAGAGAGAGAAAACAATGTGGTGAAGTATTTTATATGTGAGCGTTTTTTTTTGTTTAATAAGGGAGGGTTTGATATAAGTTATGAGTAATAATGAGCGGAGGAAGAGAAAGAAAAAAAATTACGCAAGGGAAGGAAAACAAATTTTTCAAGTGTAGTGATATAATTATTTTATTTGTGTTTTTTTTCGTATTTTGTGCGTTTGTAAGTGCTAGGAAAAGTTTTATTTGAGAAGAAAATTTTGTGAGTTCCTGTGAATGAAAGACAGGATGTTCCGTTTCTATTATTAGAAATGGGTGGATATCCCTGACCTGGACAACACGCCAGTTGCGGACAGCCTTACTCGAAATTCCTGGATTTCTGAATTGGTGAGTCGAGAAAGTAAAAAGATGAAAAAAAAAATTTGACAATAAAGGAAAAAGAAAAAAAAAAGAATATTATTAATATTCAACCTGAAACAATTTTAATTTATTTAGTTATATAAGGATGTTTTATCAAAAAAAAACAATTTTTACAAATTCTTATAAAATTCAAATGACATATCAAATGCACTACATTACATGTACTGCTACAATTTTACTGAACTTTACCGTTATGTTTTTAAGATATAAATTTATTAGTTTGGGAATTTTACATGGAAACAGTAACAAAACACGCAAAATGACTATTATTTTATTTAATTAAATAAACACGGTTTTACAAAAAAAAAAATTTTTTTTTTTTTTTAACTTATATATTTTAACTATAATAGAATACAACCCCTACAACAATATTTAATTAATTTATCGTTCCGTTGAGAAAAAATAATGTTATTTAAGGATAGAAATACATCATCATTCCTTTTTTATAATCAGGAAAAAGGGGAAAAAAAAATTTAAAAAAAAATTGAAAGTTTTAACGAGGAAAAAAAAATTCTTTCAATAAAGTTTGTTTATATAATGATTTTAACAACAAAATATTATTTAGATAACAAATTTAAGAAAAAATGCAATAAAGAAAATATTGACTATTATGGTGCGATAGAATGAGAACCGCTTGAGGGTTATTCCCCTGGAAAAAAAATGGAATATTTGAAAATTTAATATATTATATTTTTTTTTATATGATTTTTTTTTTTTAGAAATTTCCTCAATATTGGAAAGAAGTAAAATAAAATTTTTGTTGAAATAGAATTTAGTACCTAAGTTTTTTTTTATTAATTTAATTTTGTAGTTATTTTTGTTTAATCATTTACACAGAAGAAAACTTGAAAAATTGGAATGGACTTTAAGTTTGATTATTTGAAAATAGAATCTTTTCTTTATACTTAAGAACAAGATATAATTCTTTTAATTGAAATAGTAGCTTTCTTTTTATTAGTTATTTACTTTTTATTAATAAACATTTATTTTGAAATATATATTTTTGCCTTTAATATAGAATTTTAGTTTATTTCTTTAATTTATTAATTTGTTTCTGTTTTAGGCGAGAAAAAAAATGTATTTTCTTATTAATTTTTTATTAGAACATGACTTGTATAAAATTTAAGAAAAATACAAATTCATTTGTTCGGATTTAGAATTTAAAAAAACATAGAAAATTAGAAAGGTTTTGACTTAATATTGGTTTTTTTTCTCCTTTTTTTTTTAAATCTTTTCGTTTTTTAGATGTAGAAATTTAGTAAATTCTTTCATTCATTTATTCTTATGAAAAAAAATTTTATTTATAATATACATAAATTTAGACAATTTGTTTATTGTTTTGATAAAAAAAAATTTTATTTATTTATTCAGAATCACATGGAAAATAGATCATTTTAATAAATAGAAGAAATTAGAAATAATGTATTGCTTTTATTTCGACATATTTTAAAGAAATTTTGAAGAATAGAAATTTTCATTTGAACTTCTCCTTTCTTTTTTTTTTTTGTTTAATTAATTTTTACTCCCTTAGTCTCACCTTCGCCCTTGTAAATGAAAGAAACTTATATTGACAAAGTGAATGAAATCACTAGTTTTTATTAATGTGTCTTATTAAAATTGTATTTTGCATATAATATTTATTGAGAACTGGGAAAAAAAAATTATTTTGTGCTTTTTTTTTTCGAAAATAATTTTTAAATTATTATTCACTAAGAATAAAAAATTCACCTTCTCTAAATTGAATTCAAAATTTTAGATGATTTAAAAAGAAAATATGCTTTTTATTTCACATCGGCGTAAAGAAAATAAAATTAGTTTTAGTAAGCAGGAAAACACCTTTTTTTCAAAGAGAAAGGAAAAAGGGAGTACCAAATTTAAAAAAAATACAATGAAAGAGAAAACAATCTCATCAAATGAATAGCAAAAGTATCCCCCCGGGGCCTCCAAAAATTTTATAATAATATGTTACATCTGAAAATGTCCATATTAGAATATTTATTATTTTCTAAACTTATTTGAGCCTATGACTTTCGTCAAAATAGCTCGGGAAACTTCACTTTATTAATTCTAGATAAGACTGTAATTCTTGATTGTAATCTTTTTTTAAATTGATTATTGAATTTAAATCCCGCCTAACAAAAGCTAAATGATTTATTTAAATTTAATTAAACTGACCTTGGGGCTCACCCGCTTAATTGTGGAACCCCTATAAAAAAATTTAAACTAAACCTTCGATTTCTAAAAGTTGAAAGGATTTGTAGAAAGAGAGAGAAAAAAAAGATTCGGGTCAAAAAGGATTTTAACCTGACCCAAGGTAATCTTTTAAATAAAATATGGAAAAGGGTCAAATCAAGAAAAGAAGAAGCGAGATATTTCGTAAAAAAATTTATATAATTTATTATGAAGTCATATTCTTACTTCGAGGCTTCTTTTTCTTAAGAGTGGAAGTTGAAGTTGACCGCTGCTCTGGCTCTCGAAACCGATACAAGTGGCTTCTTGTAAATTGATGTCGTTCCTTAGCAGAAGTTGATCCAAGAAGAAAATCCGCCGGAAATATGGAAAAATCCTTTCAGTTTCCTTTGATCTTTGAAATTGTTGCAATAATTCCGATAATATTTGGATATTTGAAATAAAATTTGAGTCAAAATATTTTTTTTTTTTTCGTATTTGGAAAATAACTAGGTATAAAATTTGAATTTAATTGAATTGAAACTTGCAAATGAAAACTGCGAACTTGAAAAGTAGGATAAAATTTGAGAAGTAGAACTAGAAGAATTTGAATAACTTGAATAACTCGATAACTAGATAACTAAAACTGGAATAACTCGTTAACTAGATAACTGACTTTTTAAAAGAGTGCACTGGTTTATAAACTTTTTCTCCCAATGGTCCTCTATTGGGAAAAAGTAGGAGAAGAAAAATTAAGGGAGAAGTCTAATCAAAATTAGACTACCAATAATTGGAAGTATATGTCAATAAAAATTGTAGGCGGAGGAGAAAGAAGAGTCCCTTATAGGACCGTTAAACTTTTCGGTCGAGAGAGAGAGCTAAGAAAGAAAGAGATATCCGATGTTGCAGGGTGCAGCGAGGACGGTTGCTCTGAAAGAGGAGGAGTAAATCTAAAGAAGTAAAATAGTTCATTCCATATTAGGAAATTAGGGAGTGATTCTTAAAATAAAGCTCCCTTTTTTCAAGTATGTCGCTTATTTAAAATGGAAGATCTCTCCATTTTTTTATTTGTCATTGGTTTCTCCAGAAATTTGAGGGTGGAGTGGATCCGCCTAAGAAAGGGTTAATGAATTGATGATTTGAAGAAGGATAGAGCCACTTGTACCGTTTCGAAGATCCAGATCACAAATTCTAGAAATATCTTAAAATTACAATATTTTAATATATTTTCGTAATAATTATAAATGTAGATTTTGGATTTATTATTCGAATTTCGAGGTTATGTTTGCGCACTGTTTTCCTTTTTGTTTAAATTTAAAAGTAATTAGAATAGTAATCCATTGTTTTAAAATTATTTATTACAATTTAGATTACAGCAATAACCAATCATAACCTCAAAATTCGGGTAATAAAAAGATTAATATTTTACATAACCTTACTTAATTTTAAGTTCATTTAATTCACACATATACATACACACATTCATACCTATTTTAATTTTAACCCTATATTCAAATTGGTGAAATAACAAAATAAAATTGCTTATGAAATACATATTGAAGTACATATTTTTTCTACTTACTTTTGACATTAACAGAGTTTTTAAACTGGTAGAGTACATGAACTTCCGGACACTTATAACAATATATTTTTTTATTGGTGATGTAAGAAGCATTGGCATTGATTGAAGATTCATTATATCTAAAAGTGGCCATTGCTTTATTTGTATAAATATTATAAATTTTTATTTAGAGAATTAGATTTGAATTGTATTATCTTTATCTGGAAAGATTGTTGTAGTTCTTTCTTAGAAAAAGTTTTTTTTTGGAAAAAGGGAGTTCAAGGGCCATTCTTAGATTCAATATTCCTAGCGGAGGACATCTTTATGGCTCTCAGCTGCTAATCTTCGTCGCGGAGGCTATCTAAGAGGCCAGACCCCTTGGAAACATGGACCCAAGATCGTAAATTCAAAAGTAGATTGTAGTACTTAGGTTTTTTTCAATATGTTTCAAGAATGATCTTAATTTTGAGGTTGGTGATTGCTCGCTGCATCTTAGGTTATCTTTTATAACTGGCAAGCTGTTAACCTTTTTATGTTAGGGACTAGTTTATTTTTAAGGAAATAAGAATTCATGTGCATCTATGAGAGTTGCACGTGCATTCTAGTTTCTGGGAAAGTTTAGATTTTTGTTCAATTTATGGTTCCGGATAACCCTGGGGGTATTGTAAGTGGATGAGTCTTTTTCTTTTAAAAATAATCAGTCTAAAATATATAATAAGATAAAAAGAAAGAACATTTGGTTCCATTAAGGCCAAAAATAAGATAAAAATATTTCGTTTTTAGTTCAATGTGTGAAACTAGAAATAAGAATATAAAAGATATTATTATTTTTTTTTTTATACTATATATACGCAGGATGTTACATCTGTCATTTTAAATTTTTACATTCTTATCCTAAATGAGAAAGTCTTCAATTTGTGCGATTTTGAACTCTTGCTAAAACCATCATTTCTCGACGTTTTGAGACCTCCTGATCTAAAAAAATGGGTTTTACGAAGATGTCTGTCTGTCTGTCTGTCTGTCTGTATCAAAATTTTGAAATCGGATAACTTGAGTAAAAATTGTCGTATCAACTTCAACTTTGGTATACTTTTTTTTGGTACCAAAATACAGGTCGAGTTCGTTAGCCAGCAATTTTCGTCCAAAATTATCAAAAATAAAATATTTTCAAAATTCAAAAAAAAAAATTTTAAAAAAAAAATTTTCTCTAATTTTTTTCTTAAACTACAAGTAAAATCGAACAAATTTCGTTTATAAAAGTTTCCGATATAATGCAACCCCACAAAGCTATGAATTTTTTAAGTTTACATGTGCAAAAAGGGGTACTGAAAGTGGATAAATCCTATACAAAAACTCTATTATTTTAAAAAAAAATGAAAAAACTTTCGGTTTTTTCTTTCTGTTTACTTCCATTGATCACAACTAATAAAACTGCATCAAAAAATATTGACTTTTCTAAAAATTTTTGGAAATTTTGAATAAATTCATTTTTACATTCTCATCCTAAATGAAAAAGTCTTCAATGTGTGCGATTTTGAACTTTTGCTAAAACCATCATTTCTCGACGTTTTGAGACCTCCTGATTCCAAAAAAATGGGTTTTACGAAGATGTCTGTCTGTCTGTCTGTATCAAAATTTTGAAATCGGATAACTTGAGTAAAAATTGTCGTATCAACTTCAACTTTGGTATACTTTTTTTTGGTACCAAAATACAGGTCGAGTTCGTTAGCCAGCAATTTTCGTCCAAACTTATCAAAAATAGAATATTTTCAAAATTCAAAAAAAAAAAAAATTTAAAAAAAAAAATTTTCTTTAATTTTTTTCTTAAACTACAAGTAAAATCGAACAAATTTTGTCTATAAAAGTTTCCGATATAATGCAACCCCACAAAGCTATGAATTTTTTAAGTTTACATGTGCAAAAAGAGGTACTGAAAGTGAATAATTCCTATACAAAAACTCTATTATTTTAAAAAAAAATGAAAAAACTTCCGGTTTTTTCTTCCTGTTTACTTCCATTGATCACAACTAATGAAACTGCATCAAAAAATATTGACTTTTCTAAAAATTTTTGGAAATTTTGAATAAATTCATTTTTACATTCTCATCCTAAATGAGAAAATCTTCAATTTGTACGATTTTGAACTTTTGCTAAAACCATCATTTCTCGACGTTTTGAGACGTCCTGATTCCAAAAAAATGGGTTTTACGAAGATGTCTGTCTGTCTGTCTGTCTGTCTGTATCAAAATTTTGAAATCGGATAACTTGAGTAAAAATTGTCGTATTAACTTCAACTTTGGTATACTTGTTTTTGGTACCAAAATACAGGTCTAGTTCGTTAGCCAGCAATTTTCGTCTAAAATTATCAAAAATAGAATATTTTCAAAATTCAAAAAAAAAAAGATTCAAAAAAAAAAATTTTTTCTAATTTTTTTATTAAACTACAAGTAAAATCGAACAAATTTCGTTTATAAAAGTTTCCGATATAATGCAACCCCACAAAGCTATGAATTTTTTAAGTTTACATGTGCAAAAAGGGGTACTGAAAGTGGATAAATCCTATACAAAAACTCTATTATTTTAAAAAAAAATGAAAAAACTTCCGGTTTTTTCTTTCTGTTTAGTTCTATTGATCACAACTAATAAAACTGCATCAAAAAATATTGACTTTTCTAAAAATTTTTGGAAATTTTGAATAAATTCATTTTTACATTCTCATCCTAAATGAGAAAGTCTTCAATTTGTGCGATTTTGAACTTTTCCTAAAACCATCATTTCTCGACGTTTTGAGACGTCCTGATTCCAAAAAAATGGGTTTTACGAAGATGTCTGTCTGTCTGTCTGTCTGTCTGTATCAAAATTTTGAAATCGGATAACTTCAGTAAAAATTGTCGTATCAACTTCAACTTTGGTATACTTTTTTTTGGTACCAAAATACAGGTCGAGTTCGTTAGCCAGCAATTTTCGTCCAAAATTATCAAAAATAAAATATTTTCAAAATTCAAAAAAAAAAATTTTTAAAAAAAAATTTTCTCTAATTTTTTTCTTAAACTACAAGTAAAATCGAACAAATTTTGTTTATAAAAGTTTCCGATATAATGCAACCCCACAAAGCTATGAATTTTTTAAGTTTACATGTTCAAAAAGGGGTACTGAAAGTGGATAAATCCTATACAAAAACTCTATTATTTTAAAAAAAAATGAAAAAACTTTCGGTTTTTTCTTTCTGTTTACTTCCATTGATCACAACTAATAAAACTGCATCAAAAAATATTGACTTTTCTAAAAATTTTTGGAAATTTTGAATAAATTCATTTTTACATTCTCATCCTAAATGAGAAAGTCTTCAATTTGTGCGATTTTGAACTTTTGCTAAAACCATCATTTCTCGACGTTTTGAGACCTCCTGATTCCAAAAAAATGGGTTTTACGAAGATGTCTGTCTGTCTGTCTGTATCAAAATTTTGAAATCGGATAACTTGAGTAAAAATTGTCGTATCAACTTCAACTTTGGTATACTTTTTTTTGGTACCAAAATACAGGTCGAGTTCGTTAGCCAGCAATTTTCGTCCAAACTTATCAAAAATAGAATATTTTCAAAATTCAAAAAAAAAAAAATTTTAAAAAAAAAATTTTCTCTAATTTTTTTCTGAAACTACAAGTAAAATGGAACAAGTTTTGTCTATAAAAGTTTCCGATATAATGCAACCCCACAAAGCTATGAATTTTTTAAGTTTACATGTGCAAAAAGGGGTACTGAAAGTGGATAAATCCTATACAAAAACTCTATTATTTTAAAAAAAAATGAAAAAACTTCTGGTTTTTTCTTTCCGTTTACTTCCATTGATCACAACTAATAAAACTGCATCAAAAAATATTGACTTTTCTAAAAATTTTTGGAAATTTTGAATAAATTCATTTTTACATTCTCATCCTAAATGAGAAAGTCTTCAATTTGTGCGATTTTGAACTTTTGCTAAAACCATCATTTCTCGACGTTTTGAGACCTCCTGATTCCAAAAAAATGGGTTTTACGAAGATGTCTGTCTGTCTGTCTGTATCAAAATTTTGAAATCGGATAACTTGAGTAAAAATTGTCGTATCAACTTCAACTTTGGTATACTTTTTTTTGGTACCAAAATACAGGTCGAGTTCGTTAGCCAGCAATTTTCGTCCAAAATTATCAAAAATAAAATATTTTCAAAATTCAAAAAAAAAAATTTTAAAAAAAAAATTTTCTCTAATTTTTTTCGTAAACTACAAGTAAAATGGAACAAGTTTTGTCTATAAAAGTTTCCGATATAATGCAACCCCACAAAGCTATGAATTTTTTAAGTTTACATGTGCAAAAAGAGGTACTGAAAGTGGATAAATCCTATACAAAAACTCTATTATTTTAAAAAAAAATGAAAAAACTTCCGGTTTTTTATTCCTGTTTACTTCCATTGATCACAACTAATAAAACTGCATCAAAAAATATTGACTTTTCTAAAAATTTTTGGAACTTTTGAATAAATTCATTTTTACATTCTCATCCTAAATGAGAAAATCTTCAATTTGTACGATTTTGAACTTTTGCTAAAACCATCATTTCTCGACGTTTTGAGACGTCCTGATTCCAAAAAAATGGGTTTTACGAAGATGTCTGTCTGTCTGTCTGTCTGTCTGTATCAAAATTTTGAAATCGGATAACTTCAGTAAAAATTGTCGTATCAACTTCAACTTTGGTATACTTTTTTTGGTACCAAAATACAGGTCGAGTTCGTTAGCCAGCAATTTTCGTCCAAACTTATAAAAAATATAATATTTTCAAAATTCAAAAAAAAAAAAATTTTAAAAAAAAATGTTCTCTAATTTTTTTCTTAAACTACAAGTAAAATCGAACAAATTTTGTCTATAAAAGTTTCCGATATAATGCAACCCCACAAAGCTATGAATTTTTTAAATTTACATGTGCAAAAAGAGGTACTGAAAGTGGATAAATCCTATACAAAAACTCTATTATTTTAAAAAAAAATGAAAAAACTTCCGGTTTTTTCTTCCTGTTTACTTCCATTGATCACAACTAATAAAACTGCATCAAAAAATATTGACTTTTCTAAAAATTTTTGGAAATTTTGAATAAATTCATTTTTACATTCTCATCCTAAATGAGAAAGTCTTCAATTTGTGCGATTTTGAACTTTTGCTAAAACCATCATTTCTCGACGTTTTGAGACCTCCTGATTCCAAAAAAATGGGTTTTACGAAGATGTCTGTCTGTCTGTCTGTATCAAATTTTTGAAATCGGATAACTTCAGTAAAAATTGTCGTATCAACTTCAACTTTGGTATACTTTTTTTTGGTACCAATATACAGGTCGAGTTCGTTAGCCAGCAATTTTCGTCCAAAATTATAAAAAATAAAATATTTTCAAAATTCAAAAAAAAAAAATTTAAAAAAAAAAATTTTCTCTAATTTTTTTCTTAAACTACAAGTAAAATCGAACAAATTTTGTTTATAAAAGTTTCCGATATAATGCAACCCTACAAAGCTATGAATTTTTTAAGTTTACATGTGCAAAAAGCGGTACTGAAAATGGATAAATCCTATACAAAAACTCTATTATTTTAAAAAAAAATGAAAAAACTTCAGGTTTTTTCTTTCTGTTTACTTCCATTGATCACAACTAATAAAACTGCATCAAAAAATATTGACTTTTCTAAAAATTTTTGGAACTTTTGAATAAATTCATTTTTACATTCTCATCCTAAATGAGAAAATCTTCAATTTGTACGATTTTGAACTTTTGCTAAAACCATCATTTCTCGACGTTTTGAGACGTCCTGATTCCAAAAAAATGGGTTTTACGAAGATGTCTGTCTGTCTGTCTGTCTGTCTGTATCAAAATTTTGAAATCGGATAACTTCAGTAAAAATTGTCGTATCAACTTCAACTTTGGTATACTTTTTTTGGTACCAAAATACAGGTCGAGTTCGTTAGCCAGCAATTTTCGTCCAAACTTATAAAAAATATAATATTTTCAAAATTCAAAAAAAAAAAAATTTTAAAAAAAAATGTTCTCTAATTTTTTTCTTAAACTACAAGTAAAATCGAACAAATTTTGTCTATAAAAGTTTCCGATATAATGCAACCCCACAAAGCTATGAATTTTTTAAATTTACATGTGCAAAAAGAGGTACTGAAAGTGGATAAATCCTATACAAAAACTCTATTATTTTAAAAAAAAATGAAAAAACTTCCGGTTTTTTCTTCCTGTTTACTTCCATTGATCACAACTAATAAAACTGCATCAAAAAATATTGACTTTTCTAAAAATTTTTGGAAATTTTGAATAAATTCATTTTTACATTCTCATCCTAAATGAGAAAGTCTTCAATTTGTGCGATTTTGAACTTTTGCTAAAACCATCATTTCTCGACGTTTTGAGACCTCCTGATTCCAAAAAAATGGGTTTTACGAAGATGTCTGTCTGTCTGTCTGTCTGTCTGTATCAAATTTTTGAAATCGGATAACTTCAGTAAAAATTGTCGTATCAACTTCAACTTTGGTATACTTTTTTTTGGTACCAATATACAGGTCGAGTTCGTTAGCCAGCAATTTTCGTCCAAAATTATAAAAAATAAAATATTTTCAAAATTCAAAAAAAAAAAATTTAAAAAAAAAAATTTTCTCTAATTTTTTTCTTAAACTACAAGTAAAATCGAACAAATTTTGTTTATAAAAGTTTCCGATATAATGCAACCCTACAAAGCTATGAATTTTTTAAGTTTACATGTGCAAAAAGCGGTACTGAAAATGGATAAATCCTATACAAAAACTCTATTATTTTAAAAAAAAATGAAAAAACTTCAGGTTTTTTCTTTCTGTTTACTTCCATTGATCACAACTAATAAAACTGCATCAAAAAATATTGACTTTTCTAAAAATTTTTGGAAATTTTGAATAAATTCATTTTTACATTCTCATCCTAAATGAGAAAGTCTTCAATTTGTGCGATTTTGAACATTTGCTAAAACCAACATTTCTCGACTTTTTGAGACCTCCTGATTCCAAAAAAATGGGTTTTACGAAGATGTCTGTCTGTCTGTCTGTATCAAAATTTTGAAATTGGGTAACTTGAGTAAAAATTGTCGTATCAACTTCAGCTTTGGTACACTTTTTTTTGGTACCAAAATACAGGTAGAGTTCGTTAGCCAGCAATTTTCGTCCAAACTTATCAAAAATAGAATATTTTCAAAACTCAAAAAAAAAAAATTTAAAAAAAAAAATTTTCTCTAATTTTTTTCTTAAACTACAAGTAAAATCGAACAAATTTGGTCTATAAAAGTTTCCGATATAATCCAACCCCACAAAGCTATGAATTTTTTAAGTTTACATGTGCAAAAAGGGGTACAGAAAGTGGATAAATCCTATACAAAAACTCTATTATTTTAAGAAAAAATGAAAAAACTTTCGGTTTTTTCTTCCTGTTTACTTCCATTGATCACAACTAATAAAACTGCATCAAAAAATATTGACTTTTCTAAAAAATTTTGGAAATTTTGAATAAATTCATATTTACATTCTCATCCTAAATGAGAAAGTCTTCAATTTGTGCGATTTTGAACTTTTGCTAAAACCATCATTTCTCGACGTTTTGAGACCTCCTGATTCCAAAAAAATGGGTTTTACGAAGATGTCTGTCTGTCTGTCTGTATCAAAATTTTGAAATTGGGTAACTTGAGTAAAAGTTGTCGTATCAACTTCAACTTTGGTATACTTTTTTTTGGTACCAAAATACAGGTCGAGTTCGTTAGCCAGCAATTTTCGTCCAAAATTATCAAAAATAGAATATTTTCAAAATTCAAAAAAAAAAAATAAAAAAAAAAAAATTTCTCTAATTTTTTTCTTAAACTACAAGTAAAATCGAACAAATTTTGTTTATAAAAGTTTCCGATATAATGCAACCCCACAAAGCTATGAATTTTTTAAGTTTACATGTGCAAAAAGGGGTACTGAAAGTGGATAAATCCTATACAAAAACTCTATTATTTTAAAAAAAAATGAAAAAACTTCCGGTTTTTTCTTCCTGTTTACTTCCATTGATCACAACTAATAAAACTGCATCAAAAAATATTGAATTTTCTAAAAATATTTGGAAATTTTGAGTAAATTCATTTTTACATTCTCATCCTAAATGAGAAGGTATTAAATTTGTGCGATTTTGAACTTTTGCTAAAACCATCATTTCTCGACGTTTTGAGACGTCCTGATTCCAAAAAAATGGGTTTTACGAAGATGTCTGTCTGTCTGTCTGTATCAAAATTTTGAAATTGGGTAACTTGAGTAAAAATTGTCGTATCAACTTCAACTTTGGTACACTTTTTTTTGGTACCAAAATACAGGTCGAGTTCGTTAGCCAGCAATTTTCGTCCAAACTTATCAAAAATAGAATATTTTCAAAACTCAAAAAAAAAAAATTTAAAAAAAAAAATTTTCTCTAATTTTTTTCTTAAACTACAAGTAAAATAGAACAAATTTTGTCTATAAAAGTTTCCGATATAATCCAACCCCACAAAGCTATGAATTTTTTAAGTTTACATGTGCAAAAAGGGGTACAGAAAGTGGATAAATCCTATACAAAAACTCTATTATTTTAAGAAAAAATGAAAAAATTTTCGGTTTTTTCTTCCTGTTTACTTCCATTGATCACAACTAATAAAACTGCATCAAAAAATATTGACTTTTCTAAAAATTTTTGGAAATTTTGAATAAATTCATATTTACATTCTCATCCTAAATGAGAAAGTCTTCAATTTGTGCGATTTTGAACTTTTGCTAAAACCATCATTTCTCGACGTTTTGAGACCTCCTGATTCCAAAAAAATGGGTTTTACGAAGATGTCTGTCTGTCTGTCTGTCTGTCTGTCTGTATCAAAATTTTGAAATCGGATACCTTGAGTAAAAATTGTCGTATCAACTTCAACTTTGGTATACTTTTTTTTGGTACCAAAATAGAGGTCGAGTTCGTTAGCCAGCAATTTTCGTCCAAAATTATCAAAAATAGAATATTTTCAAATTCAAAAAAAAAAAATTTTTAAAAAAAAAATTTTCTCTAATTTTTTTCTTAAACTACAAGTAAAATCGAACCAATTATGTTTATAAAAGTTTCCGATATAATGCAACCCCACAAAGCAATGAATTTTTTAAGTTTACATGTGCAAAAAGGGGTACTGAAAGTGGATAAATCCTATACAAAAACTCTATTATTTTAAAAAAAAATGAAAAAACTTCCGGTTTTTTCTTCCTGTTTACTTCCATTGATCACAACTAATAAAACTGCATCAAAAAATATTGAATTTTCTAAAAATTTTTGGAAATTTTCAGTAAATTCATTTTTACATTCTCATCCTAAATGAGAAGGTATTAAATTTGTGCGATTTTGAACTTTTGCTAAAACCATCATTTCTCGACGTTTTGAGACCTCCTGATTCCAAAAAAATGGGTTTTACGAAGATGTCTGTCTGTCTGTCTGTATCAAAATTTTGAAATTGGGTAACTTGAGTAAAAATTGTCGTATCAACTTCAACTTTGGTATACTTTTTTTTGGTACCAAAATACAGGTCGAGTTCGTTAGCCAGCAATTTTCGTCCAAAATTATCAAAAATAGAATATTTTCAAAATTCAAAAAAATAAAATAAAAAAAAAAAAAATTTCTCTAATTTTTTTCTTAAAATACAAGTAAAATCGAACAAATTTTGTTTATAAAAGTTTCCGATATAATGCAACCCCACAAAGCTATGAATTTTTTAAGTTTACATGTGCAAAAAGGGGTACTGAAAGTGGATAAATCCTATACAAAAACTCTATTATTTTAAAAAAAAATGAAAAAACTTCCGGTTTTTTCTTACTGTTTACTTCCATTGATCACAACTAATAAAACTGCATCAAAAAATATTGACTTTTCTAAAAATTTTTGGAAATTTTGAATAAATTCATTTTTACATTCTCATCCTAAATGAGAAATTCTTCAATTTGTGCGATTTTGAACTTTCGCAAAAACCATCATTTCTCGACGTTTTGAGACCTCCTGATTCCAAAAAATGGGTTTTACGAAGATGTCTGTCTGTCTGTCTGTCTGTCTGTCTGTATCAAAATTTTGAAATCGGATAACTTGAGTAAAAATTGTCGTATCAACTTCAACTTTGGTATACTTTTTTTTGGTACCAAAATACAGGTCAAGTTCGTTAGCCAGCAATTTTCGTCCAAAATTATCAAAAATAGAATATTTTCAAAATTCAAAAAAAAAAAAATTTTAAAAAAAAATGTTCTCTAATTTTTTTCTTAAACTACAAGTAAAATCGAACAAATTTTGTTTATAAAAGTTTCCGATATAATGCAACCCCACAAAGCTATGAATTTTTTAAGTTTACATGTGCAAAAAGGGGTACTAAAAGTGGATAAATCCTATACAAAAACTCTATTATTTTAAAAAAAAATGAAAAAACTTCCGGTTTTTTCTTCCTGTTTTCTTCCATTGATCACAACTAATAAAACTGCATCAAAAAATATTGACATTTCTAAAAATTTTTGGAAATTTTGAATAAATTCATTTTTACATTCTCATCCTAAATGAGAAAGTCTTCAATTTGTGCGATTTTGAACTTTTGCTAAAACCTACATTTTTCGCCGTTTTGAGACCTCCTGATTCCAAAAAAATGGGTTTTACGAAGATGTCTGTCTGTCTGTCTGTATCAAAATTTTGAAATCGGATAACTTGAGTAAAAATTGTCGTATCAACTTCAACTTTGGTATACTTTTTTTTGGTACCAAAATACAGGTCGAGTTCGTTAGCCAGCAATTTTCGTCAAAACTTATCAAAAATAGAATATTTTCAAAATAAAAAAAAAAAAAAATTTAAAAAAAAAAAATTTCTCTAATTTTTTTCTTAAACTACAAGTAAAATCGAACAAATTTTGTCTATAAAAGTTTCCGATATAATGCAACCCCACAAAGCTATGAATTTTTTAAGTTTACATGTGCAAAAAGGGGTACAGAAAGTGGATAAATCCTATACAAAAACTCTATTATTTTAAAAAAAAATGAAAAATCTTTCGGTTTTTTCTTCCTGTTTACTTCCATTGATCACAACTAATAAAACTGCATCAAAAAATATTGACTTTTCTAAAAATTTTTGGAAATTTTGAATAAATTCATTTTTACATTCTCATCCTAAATGAGAAAGTCTTCAATTTGTGCGATTTTGAACTTTTGCTAAAACCATCATTTCTCGACGTTTTGAGACCTCCTGATTCCAAAAAAATGGGTTTTACGAAGATGTCTGTCTGTCTGACTGTATCAAAATTTTGAAATTGGGTAACTTGAGTAAAAATTGTCGTATCAACTTCAACTTTGGTATACTTTTTTTTGGTACCAAAATACAGGTCGAGTTCGTTAGCCAGCAATTTTCGTCCAAAATTATCAAAAATAGAATATTTTCAAAATTCAAAAAAAAAAATTTTTAAAAAAAAAATTTCTCTAATTTTTTTCTTAAACAACAAGTAAAATCGAACAAATTTTGTTTATAAAAGTTTCCGATATAATGCAACCCCACAAAGCTATGAATTTTTTAAGTTTACATGTGCAAAAAGGGGTACTGAAAGTGGATAAATCCTATACAAAAACTCTATTATTTTAAAAAAAAATGAAAAAACTTCCGGTTTTTTCTTCCTGTTTACTTCCATTGATCACAACTAATAAAACTTCATCAAAAAAATATTGACTTTCTAAAAATTTTTGAAAATTTTGAATAAATTCATTTTTACATTCTCATCCTAAATGAGAAATTCTTCAATTTGTGCGATTTTGAACTTTTGCTAAAACCATCATTTCTCGACGTTTTGAGACCTCCTGATTCCAAAAAAATGGGTTTTACGAAGATGTCTGTCTGTCTGTCTGTCTGTCTGTATCAAAATTTTGAAATCGGATAACTTCAGTAAAAATTGTCGTATCAACTTCAACTTTGGTATACTTTTTTTTGGTACCAAAATAAAGGTCGAGTTCGTTAGCCAGCAATTTTCGTCCAAAATTATCAAAAATAGAATATTTTCAAAATTCAAAAAAAAAAAAAATTTAAAAAAAAAATTTTCTCTAATTTTTTTCTTAAACTACAAGTAAAATCAAACAAATTTTGTCTACAAAAGTTTCCGATATAATGCAACCCCACAAAGCTATGAATTTTTTAAGTTTACGTGTGCAAAAAGGGGTACAGAAAGTGGATAAATCCTATACAAAAACTCTATTATTTAAAAAAAAAAATGAACAAACTTTCGGTTTTTTCTTCCTGTTTACTTCCATTGATCACAACTAATAAAACTGCATCAAAAAATATTGACTTTTCTAAAAATTTTTGGAAATTTTGAATAAATTCATTTTTACATTCTCATCCTAAATGAGAAAGTCTTCAATTTGTGCGATTTTGAACTTTTGCTAAAACCTACATTTTTCGCCGTTTTGAGACCTCCTGATTCCAAAAAAATGGGTTTTACGAAGATGTCTGTCTGTCTGTCTGTATCAAAATTTTGAAATCGGATAACTTGAGTAAAAATTGTCGTATCAACTTCAACTTTGGTATACTTTTTTTTGGTACCAAAATACAGGTCGAGTTCGTTAGCCAGCAATTTTCGTCAAAACTTATCAAAAATAGAATATTTTCAAAATAAAAAAAAAAAAAAATTTAAAAAAAAAAAATTTCTCTAATTTTTTTCTTAAACTACAAGTAAAATCGAACAAATTTTGTCTATAAAAGTTTCCGATATAATGCAACCCCACAAAGCTATGAATTTTTTAAGTTTACATGTGCAAAAAGGGGTACAGAAAGTGGATAAATCCTATACAAAAACTCTATTATTTTAAAAAAAAATGAAAAATCTTTCGGTTTTTTCTTCCTGTTTACTTCCATTGATCACAACTAATAAAACTGCATCAAAAAATATTGACTTTTCTAAAAATTTTTGGAAATTTTGAATAAATTCATTTTTACATTCTCATCCTAAATGAGAAAGTCTTCAATTTGTGCGATTTTGAACTTTTGCTAAAACCATCATTTCTCGACGTTTTGAGACCTCCTGATTCCAAAAAAATGGGTTTTACGAAGATGTCTGTCTGTCTGACTGTATCAAAATTTTGAAATTGGGTAACTTGAGTAAAAATTGTCGTATCAACTTCAACTTTGGTATACTTTTTTTTGGTACCAAAATACAGGTCGAGTTCGTTAGCCAGCAATTTTCGTCCAAAATTATCAAAAATAGAATATTTTCAAAATTCAAAAAAAAAAATTTTTAAAAAAAAAATTTCTCTAATTTTTTTCTTAAACAACAAGTAAAATCGAACAAATTTTGTTTATAAAAGTTTCCGATATAATGCAACCCCACAAAGCTATGAATTTTTTAAGTTTACATGTGCAAAAAGGGGTACTGAAAGTGGATAAATCCTATACAAAAACTCTATTATTTTAAAAAAAAATGAAAAAACTTCCGGTTTTTTCTTCCTGTTTACTTCCATTGATCACAACTAATAAAACTTCATCAAAAAAATATTGACTTTCTAAAAATTTTTGAAAATTTTGAATAAATTCATTTTTACATTCTCATCCTAAATGAGAAATTCTTCAATTTGTGCGATTTTGAACTTTTGCTAAAACCATCATTTCTCGACGTTTTGAGACCTCCTGATTCCAAAAAAATGGGTTTTACGAAGATGTCTGTCTGTCTGTCTGTCTGTCTGTATCAAAATTTTGAAATCGGATAACTTCAGTAAAAATTGTCGTATCAACTTCAACTTTGGTATACTTTTTTTTGGTACCAAAATAAAGGTCGAGTTCGTTAGCCAGCAATTTTCGTCCAAAATTATCAAAAATAGAATATTTTCAAAATTCAAAAAAAAAAAAAATTTAAAAAAAAAATTTTCTCTAATTTTTTTCTTAAACTACAAGTAAAATCAAACAAATTTTGTCTACAAAAGTTTCCGATATAATGCAACCCCACAAAGCTATGAATTTTTTAAGTTTACGTGTGCAAAAAGGGGTACAGAAAGTGGATAAATCCTATACAAAAACTCTATTATTTAAAAAAAAAAATGAACAAACTTTCGGTTTTTTCTTCCTGTTTACTTCCATTGATCACAACTAATAAAACTGCATCAAAAAATATTGACTTTTCTAAAAATTTTTGGAAATTTTGAATAAATTCATTTTTACATTCTCATCCTAAATGAGAAAGTCTTCAATTTGCGTGATTTTGAACTTTTGCTAAAACCATCATTTCTCGACGTTTTGAGACCTCCTGATTCCAAAAAAATGGGTTTTACGAAGATGTCTGTCTGTCTGTCTGTATCAAAATTTTGAAATCGGATAACTTGAGTAAAAATTGTCGTATCAACTTCAACTTTGGTATACTTTTTTTTGGTACCAAAATACAGGTCGAGTTCGTTAGCCAGCAATTTTCGTCCAAAATTATCAAAAATAGAATATTTTCAAAATTCAAAAAAAAAAAATAAAAAAAAAAAAAATTTCTCTAATTTTTTTCTTAAACTACAAGTAAAATCGAACAAATTTTGTTTATAAAAGTTTCCGATATAATGCAACCCCACAAAGCTATGAATTTTTTAAGTTTACATGTGCAAAAAGGGGTACTGAAAGTGGATAAATCCTATACAAAAACTCTATTATTTTAAAAAAAAATGAAAAAACTTCCGGTTTTTTCTTCCTGTTTACTTCCATTGATCACAACTAATAAAACTGCATCAAAAAATATTGAATTTTCTAAAAATTTTTGGAAATTTTGAGTAAATTCATTTTTACATTCTCATCCTAAATGAGAAGGTATTAAATTTGTGCGATTTTGACCTTTTGCTAAAACCATCATTTCTCGACGTTTTGAGACCTCCTGATTCCAAAAAAATGGGTTTTACGAAGATGTCTGTCTGTCTGTCTGTATCAAAATTTTGAAATTGGGTAACTTGAGTAAAAATTGTCGTATCAACTTCAACTTTGGTATACTTTTTTTTGGTACCAAAATACAGGTCGAGTTCGTTAGCCAGCAATTTTCGTCCAAACTTATCAAAAATAGAATATTTTCAAAACTCAAAAAAAAAAAAAATTTAAAAAAAAAAATTTTCTCTAATTTTTTTCTTAAACTACAAGTAAAATCGAACAAATTTTGTCTATGAAAGTTTCCGATATAATCCAACCCCACAAAGCTATGAATTTTTTAAGTTTACATGTGCAAAAAGGGGTACAGAAAGTGGATAAATCCTATACAAAAACTCTATTATTTTAAGAAAAAATTAAAAAACTTTCGGTTTTTTCTTCCTGTTTACTTCCATTGATCACAACTAATAAAACTGCATCAAAAAATATTGACTTTTCTAAAAATTTTTGGAAATTTTGAACAAATTCATATTTACATTCTCATCCTAAATGAGAAAGTCTTCAATTTGTGCGATTTTGAACTTTTGCTAAAACCATCATTTCTCGACGTTTTGAGACCTCCTGATTCCAAAAAAATGGGTTTTACGAAGATGTCTGTCTGTCTGTCTGTATCAAAATTTTGAAATTGGGTAACTTGAGTAAAAATTGTCGTATCAACTTCAACTTTGGTATACTTTTTTTTGGTACCAAAATACAGGTCGAGTTCGTTAGCCAGCAATTTTCGTCCAAAATTATCAAAAATAGAATATTTTCAAAATTCAAAAAAATAAAATAAAAAAAAAAAAAATTTCTCTAAATTTTTTCTTAAAATACAAGTAAAATCGAACAAATTTTGTTTATAAAAGTTTCCGATATAATGCAACCCCACAAAGCTATGAATTTTTTAAATTTACATGTGCAAAAAGGGGTACTGAAAGTGGATAAATCCTATACAAAAACTCTATTATTTTAAAAAAAAATGAAAAAACTTCCGGTTTTTTCTTACTGTTTACTTCCATTGATCACAACTAATAAAACTGCATCAAAAAATATTGACTTTTCTAAAAATTTTTGGAAATTTTGAATAAATTCATTTTTACATTCTCATCCTAAATGAGAAATTCTTCAATTTGTGCGATTTTGAACTTTTGCTAAAACCATCATTTCTCGACGTTTTGAGACCTCCTGATTCCAAAAAATGGGTTTTACGAAGATGTCTGTCTGTCTGTCTGTCTGTATCAAAATTTTGAAATCGGATAACTTGAGTAAAAATTGTCGTATCAACTTCAACTTTGGTATACTTTTTTTTGGTACCAAAATACAGGTCAAGTTCGTTAGCCAGTAATTTTCGTCCAAAATTATCAAAAATAGAATATTTTCAAAATTCAAAAAAAAAAAAATTTTTAAAAAAAATGTTCTCTAATTTTTTTCTTAAACTACAAGTAAAATCGAACAAATTTTGTTTATAAAAGTTTCCGATATAATGCAACCCCACAAAGCTATGAAGTTTTTAAGTTTGCATGTGCAAAAAGGGGTACTAAAAGTGGATAAATCCTATACAAAAACTCTATTATTTTAAAAAAAAATGAAAAAACTTCCTGTTTTTTCTTCCTGTTTTCTTCCATTGATCACAACTAATAAAACTGCATCAAAAAATATTGACTTTTCTAAAAATTTTTGGAAATTTTGAATAAATTCATTTTTACATTCTCATCCTAAATGAGAAAGTCTTCAATTTGTGCGATTTTGAACTTTTGCTAAAACCTACATTTTTCGACGTTTTGAGACCTCCTGATTCCAAAAAAATGGGATTTACGAAGATGTCTGTCTGTCTGTCTGTCTGTCTGTATCAAAATTTTGAAATCGGATAACTTGAGTAAAAATTGTCGTATCAACTTCAACTTTGGTATACTTTTTTTTGGTACCAAAATACAGGTCGAGTTCGTTAGCCAGCAATTTTCGTCCAAAATTATCAAAAATAGAATATTTTCAAAATTCAAAAAAAAAAAAAATTTAAAAAAAAAATTTTCTCTAATTTTTTTCTTAAACTACAAGTAAAATCAAACAAATTTTGTCTACAAAAGTTTCCGATATAATGCAACCCCACAAAGCTATGAATTTTTTAAGTTTACATGTGCAAAAAGGGGTACTGAAAGTGGATAAATCCTATACAAAAACTCTATTATTTAAAAATAAAATGAAAAAACTTTCGGTTTTTTCTTCCTGTTTACTTCCATTGATCACAACTAATAAAACTGCATCAAAAAAATATTGACTTTCTAAAAATTTTTGAAAATTTTGAATAAATTCATTTTTACATTCTCATCCTAAATGAGAAATTCTTCAATTTGTGCGATTTTGAACTTTTGCTAAAACCATCATTTCTCGACGTTTTGAGACCTCCTGATTTAAAAAAATGGGTTTTACGAAGATGTCTGTCTGTCTGACTGTATCAAAATTTTGAAATTGGGTAACTTGAGTAAAAATTGTCGTATCAACTTCAACTTTGGTATACTTTTTTTTGGTACCAAAATACAGGTCGAGTTCGTTAGCCAGCAATTTTCGTCCAAAATTATCAAAAATAGAATATTTTCAAAATTCAAAAAAAAAAAATTTAAAAAAAAAATTTTCTCTAATTTTTTTCTTAAACTACAAGTAAAATCGAACAAATTTTGTTTATAAAAGTTTCCGATATAATGCAACCTTACAAAGCTATGAATTTTTTTAATTTACATGTGCAAAAAGGGGTACTGAAAGTGGATAAATCCTATACAAAAACTCTATTATTTTAAAAAAAAATGAAAAAACTTCCGATTTTTTCTTCCTGTTTACTTTCATTGATCACAACTAATAAAACTGCATCAAAAAATATTGACTTTTCTAAAAATTTTTGGAAATTTTGAATAAATTCATTTTTACATTCTCATCCTAAATAAGAAGGTATTAAATTTTTGCGATTTTGAACTTTTGCTAAAACCTACATTTCTCGACGTTTTGAGACCTCCTGATTCCAAAAAAATGGGATTTACGAAGATGTCTGTCTGTCTGTCTGTCTGTCTGTATCAAAATTTTGAAATCGGATAACTTCAGTAAAAATTGTCGTATCAACTTCAACTTTGGTATACTTTTTTTTGGTACCAAAATAAAGGTCGAGTTCGTTAGCCAGCAATTTTCGTCCAAAATTATCAAAAATAGAATATTTTCAAAATTCAAAAAAAAAAAAAATTTAAAAAAAAAATTTTCTCTAATTTTTTTCTTAAACTACAAGTAAAATCAAACAAATTTTGTCTACAAAAGTTTCCGATATAATGCAACCCCACAAAGCTATGAATTTTTTAAGTTTACATGTGCAAAAAGGGGTACAGAAAGTGGATAAATCCTATACAAAAACTCTATTATTTTAAAAAAAAATGAAAAATCTTTCGGTTTTTTCTTCCTGTTTACTTCCATTGATCACAACTAATAAAACTGCATCAAAAAATATTGACTTTTCTAAAAATTTTTGGAAATTTTGAATAAATTCATTTTTACATTCTCATCCTAAATGAGAAAGTCTTCAATTTGTGCGATTTTGAACTTTTGCTAAAACCATCATATCTCGACGTTTTGAGACCTCCTGATTCCAAAAAAATGGGTTTTACGAAGATGTCTGTCTGTCTGACTGTATCAAAATTTTGAAATTGGGTAACTTGAGTAAAAATTGTCGTATCAACTTCAACTTTGGTATACTTTTTTTTGGTACCAAAATACAGGTCGAGTTCGTTAGCCAGCAATTTTCGTCCGAAATTATCAAAAAAAGAATATTTTCAAAATTCAAAAAAAAAAAATTTTTAAAAAAAAAATTTCTTTAATTTTTTTCTTAAACTACAAGTAAAATCGAACAAATTTTGTTTATAAAAGTTTCCGATATAATGCAACCCCACAAAGCTATGAATTTTTTAAGTTTACATGTGCAAAAAGGGGTACTGAAAGTGGATAAATCCTATACAAAAACTCTATTATTTTAAAAAAAAATGAAAAAACTTCCGGTTTTTTCTTCCTGTTTACTTCCATTGATCACAACTAATAAAACTGCATCAAAAAAATATTGACTTTCTAAAAATTTTTGAAAATTTTGAATAAATTCATTTTTACATTCTCAACCTAAATGAGAAATTCTTCAATTTGTGCGATTTTGAACTTTTGCTAAAACCATAATTTCTCGACGTTTTGAGACCTCCTGATTCCGATAAAATGGGTTTTACGAAGATGTCTGTCTGTCTGTCTGTCTGTCTGTATCAAAATTTTGAAATCGGATAACTTCAGTAAAAATTGTCGTATCAACTTCAACTTTGGTATACTTTTTTTTGGTACCAAAATACAGGTCAAGTTCGTTAGCCAGCAATTTTCGTCCAAAATTATCAAAAATAGAATATTTTCAAAATTCAAAAAAAAAAAATTTAAAAAAAAAATTTTCTCTAATTTTTTTCTTAAACTACAAGTAAAATCGAACAAATTTTGTTTATAAAAGTTTCCCATATAAGGCAACCCCACAAAGCTATGAATTTTTTAAGTTTACATGTGCAAAAAGGGGTACTGAAAGTGGATAAATCCTATATAAAAACTCTATTATTTTAAAAAAAAATAAAAAAACTTCCGGTTTTTTCTTCCTGTTTACTTCCATTGATCACAACTAATAAAACTGAATCAAAAAATATTGACTTTTCTAAAAATTTTTGGAAATTTTGAATAAATTCATTTTTTCATTCTCATCCTAATTGAGAAGGTATTAAATTTGTGCGATTTTGAACTTTTGCTAAAACCATCCTTTCTCGACGTTTTGAGACCTCCTGATTTCAAAAAAATGGGATTTACGAAGATGTCTGTCTGTCTGTCTGTCTGCCTGTATCAAAATTTTGAAATCGGATAACTTCAGTAAAAATTGTCGTATCAACTTCAACTTTGGTATACTTTTTTTTGGTACCAAAATACAGGTCAAGTTCGTTAGCCAGCAATTTTCGTCAAAAATTATCAAAACTAGAATATTTTCAAAATTCAAAAAAAAAAAAATTTAAAAAAAAAAATTTTCTCTAATTTTTTTCTTAAACTACAAGTAAAATCGAAAAAATTTTGTTTATAAAAGTTTCCGATATAATGCAACCCCACAAAGCTATGGATTTTTTAAGTTTACATGTGCAAAAAGGGGTACTGAAAGTGGATAAATCCTATACAAAAACTCTATTATTTTAAAAAAAAATGAAAAAACTTCTGGTTTTTTTTTTCTGTTTACTTCCATTGATCACAACTAATAAAACTGCATCAAAAAATATTGACTTTTCTAAAAATTTTTGGAAATTTTGAATAAATTCATTTTTACATTCTCATCCTAAATGAGAAAGTCTTCAATTTGTGCGATTTTGAACTTTTGCTAAAACCATCATTTCTCGACGTTTTGAGACCTCCTGATTCCAAAGAAATGGGTTTTACGAAGATGTCTGTCTGTCTGTCTGTCTGTCTGTCTGTCTGCCTGTATCAAAATTTTGAAATCGGATAACTTGAGTAAAAATTGTCGTATCAACTTCAACTTTGGTATACTTTTTTTTGGTACCAAAATACAGGTCAAGTTCGTTAGCCAGCAATTTTCGTCAAAAATTATCAAAACTAGAATATTTTCAAAATTCAAAAAAAAAAAAAATTTAAAAAAAAAAATTTTCTCTAATTTTTTTCTTAAACTACAAGTAAAATCGAAAAAATTTTGTTTATAAAAGTTTCCGATATAATGCAACCCCACAAAGCTATGGATTTTTTAAGTTTACATGTGCAAAAAGGGGTACTGAAAGTGGATAAATCCTATACAAAAACTCTATTATTTTAAAAAAAAATGAAAAAACTTCTGGTTTTTTTTTTCTGTTTACTTCCATTGATCACAACTAATAAAACTGCATCAAAAAATATTGACTTTTCTAAAAATTTTTGGAAATTTTGAATAAATTCATTTTTACATTCTCATCCTAAATGAGAAGGTATTAAATTTGTGCGATTTTGAACTTTTGCTAAAACCATCATTTCTCGACGTTTTGAGACCTCCTGATTCCAAAAAAATTGGTTTTACGAAGATGTCTGTCTGTCTGTCTGTCTGTCTGTCTGCCTGTATCAAAATTTTGAAATCGGATAACTTGAGTAAAAATTGTCGTATCAACTTCAACTTTGGTATACTTTTTTTTGGTACCAAAATACAGGTCAAGTTCGTTAGCCAGCAATTTTCGTCAAAAATTATCAAAACTAGAATATTTTCAAAATTCAAAAAAAAAAAAAATTTAAAAAAAAAAATTTTCTCTAATTTTTTTCTTAAACTACAAGTAAAATCGAAAAAATTTTGTTTATAAAAGTTTCCGATATAATGCAACCCCACAAAGCTATGGATTTTTTAAGTTTACATGTGCAAAAAGGGGTACTGAAAGTGGATAAATCCTATACAAAAACTCTATTATTTTAAAAAAAAATGAAAAAACTTCTGGTTTTTTTTTTCTGTTTACTTCCATTGATCACAACTAATAAAACTGCATCAAAAAATATTGACTTTTCTAAAAATTTTTGGAAATTTTGAATAAATTCATTTTTACATTCTCATCCTAAATGAGAAAGTCTTCAATTTGTGCGATTTTGAACTTTTGCTAAAACCATCATTTCTCGACGTTTTGAGACCTCCTGATTCCAAAGAAATGGGTTTTACGAAGATGTCTGTCTGTCTGTCTGTCTGTCTGTCTGTCTGCCTGTATCAAAATTTTGAAATCGGATAACTTGAGTAAAAATTGTCGTATCAACTTCAACTTTGGTATACTTTTTTTTGGTACCAAAATACAGGTCAAGTCCGTTAGCCAGCAATTTTCGTCCAAAATTATCAAAACTAGAATATTTTCAAAATTCAAAAAAAAAAAATTTTTAAAAAAAAGTTTTTTTTAATTTTTTTCTTAAACTACAAGTAAAATCGAACAAATTTTTTTTATAAAAGTTTCCGATATAATGCAACCCCACAAAGCTATGAATTTTTTAAGTTTACATGTGCAAAAAGGGGTACTGAAAGTGGATAAATCCTATATAAAAACTCTATTATTTTAAAAAAAAATGAAAAAACTTCCTGTTTTTTCTTCCTGTTTACTTTCATTGATCACAACTTATAAAACTGCATCAAAAAATATTGACTTTTCTAAAATTTTTTGGAAATTTTGAATAAATTCATTTTTACATTCTCATCCTAAATGAGAAAGTCTTCAATTTGTGCGATTTTAAAGTTTTGCTAAAACCATTATTTCTCGACGTTTTGAGACCTCCTGATTCCAAAAAAATGGGTTTTACGAAGATGTCTGTCTGTCTGTCTGTCTGTCTGTCTGTATCAAAATTTTGAAATCGGATAACTTGAGTAAAAATTGTCGTATCAACTTCAACTTTGGTATACTTTTTTTTGGTACCAAAATACAGGTCAAGTTCGTTAGCCAGCAATTTTCGTCCAAAATTATCAAAAATAGAATATTTTCAATATTCAAAAAAAAAAAATTTAAAAAAAAAATTTTCTCTAATTTTTTTCTTAAACTACAAGTAAAATCGAACAAATTTTGTTTATAAAAGTTTCCGATATAATGCAACCTTACAAAGCTATGAATTTTTTTAATTTACATGTGCAAAAAGGGGTACAGAAAGTGGATAAATCCTATACAAAAACTCTATTATTTTAAAAAAAAATGAAAAAACTTTCAGTTTTTTCTTCCTGTTTACTTCCATTGATCACAACTAATAAAACTGCATCAAAAAATATTGAATTTTCTAACAATTTTTGGAAATTTTGAGTAAATTCATTTTTACATTCTCATCCTAAATGAAAAGGTATTAAATTTGTGCGATTTTGACCTTTTGCTAAAACCATCATTTCTCGACGTTTTGAGACCTCCTGATTCCAAAAAAATGGGTTTTACGAAGATGTCTGTCTGTCTGTCTGTATCAAAATTTTGAAATTGGGT
Organism: Ganaspis brasiliensis; assembly: GCA_037103525.1. Lineage (NCBI taxonomy): Eukaryota > Metazoa > Arthropoda > Insecta > Hymenoptera > Figitidae > Ganaspis > Ganaspis brasiliensis. Next base: position 508,809 of record JAZKLR010000280.1, on the reverse strand, counting down.
AACTTGAGTAAAAATTGTCGTATCAACTTCAACTTTGGTATACTTTTTTTTGGTACCAAAATACAGGTCGAGTTCGTTAGCCAGCAATTTTCGTCCAAAATTATCAAAAATAGAATATTTTCAAAATTCAAAAAAAAAAAAATTTTTAAAAAAAAATTTTCTCTAATTTTTTTCTTAAACTACAAGTAAAATCGAACAAATTTTGTTTATAAAAGTTTCCGATATAATGCAACCCCACAAAGCTATGAATTTTTTAAGTTTACATGTGCAAAAAGGGGTACTGAAAGTGGATAAATCCTATACAAAAACTCTATTATTTTAAAAAAAAATGAAAAAACTTCCGGTTTTTTCTTCCTGTTTACTTCCATTGATCACAACTAATAAAACTGCATCAAAAAATATTGAATTTTCTAAAAATTTTTGGAAATTTTGAGTAAATTCATTTTTACATTCTCATCCTAAATGAGAAAGTCTTCAATTTGTGCGATTTTGAACTTTTGCTAAAACCATCATTTCTCGACGTTTTGAGACCTCCTGATTCCAAAAAAATGGGTTTTACGAAGATGTCTGTCTGTCTGACTGTATCAAAATTTTGAAATTGGGTAACTTGAGTAAAAATTGTCGTATCAACTTCAACTTTGGTATACTTTTTTTTGGTACCAAAATACAGGTCGAGTTCGTTTGCCAGCAATTTTCGTCCAAAATTATCAAAAATAGAATATTTTCAAAATTCAAAAAAAAAAATTTAAAAAAAAAAAATTTCTCTAATTTTTTTCTTAAACTACAAGTAAAATCGAACAAATTTTGTTTATAAAAGTTTCCGATATAATGCAACCCCACAAAGCTATGAATTTTTTAAGTTCACATGTGCAAAAAGGGGTACTGAAAGTGGATAAATCCTATACAAAAACTCTATTATTTTAAAAAAAAATGAAAAAACTTCCGGTTTTTTCTTACTGTTTACTTCCATTGATCACAACTAATAAAACTGCATAAAAAAATATTGACTTTTCTAAAAATTTTTGGAAATTTTGAATAAATTCATTTTTACATTCTCATCCTAAATGAGAAGGTATTAAATTTGTGCGATTTTGAACTTTTGCTAAAACCATCATTTCTCGACGTTTTGAGACCTCCTGATTCCAAAAAAATGGGTTTTACGAAGATGTCTGTCTGTCTGTCTGTCTGTCTGTATCAAAATTTTGAAATCGGATAACTTAAGTAAAAATTGTCGTATCAACTTCAACTTTAGTATACTTTTTTTTGGCACCAAAATACAGGACAAGTTCGTTAGCCAGCAATTTTTGTCCAAAATTATCAAAAATAGAATATTTTCAAAATTCAAAAAAAAAAAAATTTTAAAAAAAAAATTTTCTCCAATTTTTTTCTTAAACTACAAGTAAAATCGAACAAATTTTTTTTATAAAAGTTTCCGATATAATGCAACCCCACAAAGCTATGAATTTTTTAAGTTTACATGTGCAAAAAGGGGTACTGAAAGTGGATAAATCCTATACAAAAACTCTATTATTTTAAAAAAAAATGAAAAAACTTCTGGTTTTTTTTTCCTGTTTACTTCCATTGATCACAACTAATAAAACTGCATAAAAAAATATTGACTTTTCTAAAAATTTTTGGAAATTTTGAATAAATTCATTTTTACATTCTCATCCTAAATGAGAAGGTATTAAATTTGTGCGATTTTGAACTTCTGCTAAAACCATCATTTCTCGACGTTTTGAGACCTCCTGATTCCAAAAAAATGGGTTTTACGAAGATGTCTGTCTGTCTGTCTGTCTGTCTGTATCAAAATTTTGAAATCGGATAACTTAAGTAAAAATTGTCGTATCAACTTCAACTTTAGTATACTTTTTTTTGGCACCAAAATACAGGACAAGTTCGTTAGCCAGCAATTTTTGTCCAAAATTATCAAAAATAGAATATTTTCAAAATTCAAAAAAAAAAAATTTAAAAAAAAAAATTTTCTCTAATTTTTTTCTTAAACTACAAGTAAAATCGAACAAATTTTTTTTATAAAAGTTTCCGATATAATGCAACCCCACAAAGCTATGAATTTTTTAAGTTTACATGTGCAAAAAGGGGTACTGAAAGTGGATAAATCCTATATAAAAACTCTATTATTTAAAAAAAAAATGAAAAAACTTCCTGTTTTTTCTTCCTGTTTACTTCCATTGATCACAACTTATAAAACTGCATCAAAAAATATTGACTTTTCTAAAATTTTTTGGAAATTTTGAATAAATTCATTTTTACATTCTCATCCTAAATGAGAAAGTCTTCAATTTGTGCGATTTTAAAGTTTTGCTAAAACCATTATTTCTCGACGTTTTGAGACCTCCTGATTCCAAAAAAATGGGTTTTACGAAGATGTCTGTCTGTCTGTCTGTCTGTCTGTCTGTCTGTATCAAAATTTTGAAATCGGATAACTTGAGTAAAAATTGTCGTATCAACTTCAACTTTGGTATACTTTTTTTTGGTACCAAAATACAGGTCAAGTTCGTTAGCCAGCAATTTTCGTCCAAAATTATCAAAACTAGAATATTTTCAAAATTCAAAAAAAAAAAAATTTTAAAAAAAAAGTTTTCTCTAATTTTTTTCTTAAACTACAAGTAAAATCGAACAAATTTTGTTTATAAAAGTTTCCCATATAATGCAACCCCACAAAGCTATGAATTTTTTAAGTTTACATGTGCAAAAAGGGGTACTGAAAGTGGATAAATCCTATACAAAAACTCTATTATTTTAAAAAAAAATGAAAAAACTTCCGGTTTTTTCTTACTGTTTACTTCCATTGATCACAACTAATAAAACTGCATCAAAAAATATTGACTTTTCTAAAAATTTTTGGAAATTTTGAATAAATTCATTTTTACATTCTCATCCTAAATGAGAAGGTATTAAATTTGTGCGATTTTGAACTTTTGCTAAAACCATCATTTCTCGACGTTTTGTGACCTCCTGATTAAAAAAAATGGGTTTTACGAAGATGTCTGTCTGTCTGTCTGTCTGTATCAAAATTTTGAAATCGGATAACTTGAGTAAAAATTGTCGTATCAACTTTAACTTTGGTTTACTTTTTTTTGGTACCAAAATACAGGTCGAGTTCGTTAGCCAGCAATTTTCGTCCAAAATTATCAAAAATAGAATATTTTCAAAATTCAAAAAAAAAAAATTTTAAAAAAAAAACTTTCTCTAATTTTTTGCTTAAACTACAAGTAAAATCGAACAAATTTTGTTTATAAAAGTTTCCGATGTAATGCAACCCCACAAAGCTATGAATTTTTTAAGTTTACATGTGCAAAAAGGGGTACTGAAAGTGGATAAATCCTATACAAAAACTCTATTATTTTAAAAAAAAAATGAAAAAACTTCCGGTTTTTTCTTCCTGTTATGTTTAGAATAATTTATTAACTATCGAAATCCTTTCTTTTTTTCTTTAACCCGCAATTTCTTTTTTTTTTTATTATTTCTTGAAAAATAATTAAGATTTAATTATTAATTAAGTTGGCTCAAAAAAAAAAAAGAAATTTTGATCTCCTTTAAAATCAAGGACGTTAGTTAAGAATCAGATCATTAATATTTATTCCCCCTTCGGTCCAAATAGCCAATCAAAATAAGATTATATCCCTTTCCTGATTGTTTAAAATTTATGGGACGTCTATCCCTCTTCTCCGATATTCTTGTCAAAAATAATAAATTAATAAAATAAATTAATGCTTTAAAAGTTTTTCTTTTTGCTTGTTAGATGTGAAAGAATTTGACTAGGTAATGGAACAGGTATGGATAAGTTCAATCAAATTTTTGTTTAGCCAAGATATCTTTAAGTAACACTTCTAATTTATTCATAAGTCGTGAATTTTTTGAATAATACAATAAGTCACACAATAAAAGAGAATAAATGATACAATAAATTCTTAGCTCACCATTCTTCCTTATAACTACAGCATTGCTGTGGCGTTGAGGTTTCCTCAGCTGTGCTGGCACGACAGAATTCTATGTAATTGAGTACACGATGGTTTTCTTTTTTAACAAATTTTTCTAAATAAAAGAAAATCTTTTATTTTAAAAAGGAAGATTTTTACGTCCAGTTCACGAATCACACACACTGGACGGGCAGATTAGTACCAAGGTACCAACTCTCACTAGTTTCACTCGTCTCGATTATGGCTTACGCTCATAATTCTAACGCTTGACGAATTTTTCTTTTACAGCTGAGTTCTGGTTTTTCACTCGCAAAAAAAAATAAATTTTTGTAAATCCCCTCCGATTACGAATTCAACTGTAATTCTAACGTTTGACGAATTATTGAACTTTAAAAACAAAAGTTTAATTCCCCTCCGATTACAATTTTTTTCCGTAATTCTACGTTTGAGGACTTAGTCGCGGTGTGAATCCTCGGACCCGACGTTATTGAAAACATCGTGTCGACTGCGATTTCCGAGGATGTGTCGTCGGTTTTTAAGCACTGGTTAAAAGACAGCTGCTCATTGGAGAACGAGGCGATTGACTTGTTGTGAAACTGCAAGCTCCACATAAAATTTTTATTCATGTTAAAAACATTATTTTGCAAGTTCATTAACTTGATTTGGCAATGCCGCATCAGCATTACCCCAGTTCGAATCGAACTAAATTGTGATGCTCAGATCATGCATGTCGCAAGATCTTAATTTTATTTCAATTTCTTTTCTTTTTCTATTGCTTAAATTTGCTGAATTGTCAATGCCATCCATAGTCCTTTCAGCTACATAAGTTTTTTTCTTTTTCAATACAACCGTGCGAATGCACTTGTGCCAGTATAGGCTAATACATACACGTGTGCATTCGTTCGCATGTGACTCTTCAGAGTCACTGACCGCACTGAAAGAAATAATTCCACGGTACTGACATAATTATGGATAAATCACCCATAATATATTGCTAATATAGATACTGCCATAATATATTTGTCTTTTAGCCATATGACTGGTGAAACTGCGATGTATATTTTTAGGTTAGAAGAACTGTCAGTGGCGCACCGATGCATTATGGGATATTCATTCATATAGTATTCGAAGTTCTACAAAAACTGTCAACAATAATCATATGGCTGATAAAGCTAGAGTATTTCTTTCAGTGCGTTGACACATTCCCAAAAAAAAACGCAATCCCCGATATCCTCAGTAACGCAAGCCCTTAGTTGTTTCATCAATATCTTGTGCAATAAAAAGAAAAATTCGCTTTCGTTAATATCATGAGAAATTTGCAAAATCAGTGCTAGTCTTACATGTGGTCATTCACCCTTTTAAAAAGTATTTTAAGGAAACCAAATGAATTTATATTGATTTTCAATATTGGTTCATTACAATCCACCATGGAACTACTTTGTTATCGTCCCGATAATTTATCCACATGCAAGAGTTGCACCAATTTTGCAAGACGTAGCCTTGTACCTTTATTCTCCTTTAATTATACTCTTATTTTCTTGAGTCCCATATTCTCTCCTAGACTCATTAGGTGGGGGTGATGTAGTGCTATTGCATTGACCACATCACTTCTCACCTCAGTGACGCGCTCGTCTCGGAGACAATGAACATGATTATTGCAAATTCGGAGTTGATAGTGATTACAACTAGTGTGAAACTTATTCATGTCAAGATTCTATATTTTGACTTTATTAACAATGAAATTGTTAATGTAGTATCAATTAATTAGTACAAGTTCAGTGAGTGACCGAGTTTTCATGAGGATAATGGCGACAACTACCTCCGAATCTGCTGACGATCACATTCCAAGACTGATATGCTTCGGTGAGTGCTCATTATAATCTTTTTTAAATAAAATTAATTTTTCGTGTTTTTCTTAGTCTTACGCAGTAAGACGAAGAAAAATGTGACTTTCCAGAATATATATAATTTTAATTTGTAAGATGTTTCCGTAGTACACCACCTATGCATATGAATGTATACATATATATATATATATATACATACATGCATATATAGATATACACATATACATACCTACATGTACACACCTATACATGCGCACATATCCACAATATTTTATTCAAGTAATTCGTTCTATTATATAACATAAGTATGATATCCAAATTTCTTTTTACATTTAATCATCTAATGAGTTTACCCTTTTGGTTTATTGTATATTACCTCTCATTTAAATTACATCGTAATGATTACTACTACTACTCGCCCTCATATAGCAATTCTATCATTTGTTTTTTTTAGTGATTTTCTGCCGGTTCGATCAGTCAATTGAATTAACGTTGATACATAGCCCGTTTATGCATACATACATACATACACCATATTCTCGAAGCATACGTGCCCACACACCCTTACATGTGCATGGCTCAGAAATTATTTTCTTGCAATTCATTATACACTATTTAGTCGTTCGTTTAATTATTGCGTCAATTATAATTAACCCGATAATTCATATCAGAATCAATCTAATTAAAGTTATTGAGATCTTAAATATTATTACTAATAATTTCAACAATAATTGTATCAAAATTGCATAAATTACCACATTTATATCATTATACTGATTTTATAATCCCAATATTAATAGTATAATAATAATATTAATAATAATAATGTTAATAATAATAATGAACATATAAATAATTAATGGTTTATTTATTTATTTAATCATTTAACTACCACCAGTTGTACTACTATTAATATTTATTAGTAAGTAACCTTAACAATTTTGATTTTGTTCAACTTATGATCCATTCATTTTTGTTATCAAGAATTACCCTCGTTTATCATGTTGTTTAACTACTTAAATATCACTTAATTATTACATGTTTGCCCTCATGTAGTGCGATTATAATCGCCGTGATTCACAATCGCATACCTAATTCCTGCATCAACCCAATAATCGTACAATAAATTAGCAATATATGTATATACATGCATATACACATACATATATTTTTATAATCATGTATTCTTACATATACGCATACATACATACATACATACACATATACATACATACATATACACACATATAATCAGCATTAGATGTATTTTCCACATCTATTAAAAATTAATAGAGATAACCTCAACGCAGATTGATAGCCCACATGTAGAATATCATATTGTACTGATATATTAAACTACAATTGCAGTATTAGTAATCGTTTGTGAATATAATAATGTTATTTATTTAATTATTAACTAATAACTCATTTTGCTGATTAATTGTACACAAAAATATTTAAATAACAGGGATATTGCTACCGTATTTACGGTTACTTCAACCACAATCCCGTCAACATAACCATTAATGTGGTGGAATTGAACACATTTGTGGTTGTGGCATTCCTTACGGTAGCAACCCCATTAACCAATTTTTTTCGTGGTTAAGTTTACCATAATGTTAATATTACTACTGTCATTCAATTATTTATTATATATAAATATATATATATATTTTTATACATACATATATATATATATATATAAATTTTTCTTTTCTTTGTGTACAATCCATTCAGAATTTCCGATGGAATTTATTCGTTAACACCTATGCGATGGGAACTTATCACTACTCACTCGTAGATCGCCCTTGCTGAGAATGTGCCGGGAGTCCGGGATGGGACCATTCGATGTTCCTTTTATCTTGAATTGATGACTCAGTATAAGTGGGGTGTCAACCGACACCAACAGCGTTTAAAGATTTGTTGCAGGTAAGAATAATCCCTGTCATCTGGTGCACTTTGTTCATTTAGGCTGCGCCTAACCTCACATAACACTCTTTCCTCAGTTTCAGTGACCAGACAAGAGGCGTTCTTCTTCGACGGCGTTGACAGTTTATTTGGAATATATGATACAATACTTAATCGTTTACTTGATACTAAAATTTTTAATTTTATTCCCGATTGTAAAATTTTTCTTTATATTATGATACGAAAAAAAATAAAACGGAGCATTACGTGTCTAAATAAATTACTCGAGCAATATAGCTAACAATTCAATTATTCTTCTTCCCGAAATAATTAATTTCCGTAATATTTAGTCTGAATGGTTTGTTAATTTAATTTGATTAATTCTTGTTAAAAAAAAAATCGTTTTTATAATTATTTATGCATATATATCCTGGATTAGTGTTAGATTTGATGCTGGTTGGCCTTGAGGCGCGTTCTTCCAGATTGGTTAACTTGCCTTCCTTTGTTTTTCGGCCTCCTCGTTGAAATTTTTTCACAAATGTTGGTAAGATAAATCCTGACATCGTAACAGCACTACGCGGATCAGCTTCCTTGCTACTAGGAGGGATGCACTTCCGTAGTATGAGACAGATGGTAATGAGGAGCACAGCAGTAATTCCCATCCCTAGGTAAGTACCTTGCTTCCAAAATTGTTGTTTAGATTTTTCTTTTCTTTGTACAGAAAATTCGTACAATTGTTGTTCTAGATCATCCAGTGTTTGCGAATTTTTGAAGAATTCTTTATTTTCAGGTAATTTTTCGGGGTTTGCCTCTTCCATGTCGGAGTGTGATGTTTCTTTCCAATTTGCGATGGTTGGGGACAGTTTTGATATATCCAGGTCTATCCCGGACTCATAAATAATCTCCGTGGAACCTTGAGCCTTTGGTAATGGAAGTAATGTAATGCCTGTCGATCGTGCGTGACATCCTTGAGCCAGCTGTAAGAATCCTGTTCCGGCAAGTTGCGTCCTGGTGTTCCGGGAGGATGGACATAGTACGTCTAAATCAACTATTGTTTTTATGGAATACAGCCATCCGCTCAATGACTCTAATCGTGACCAGTAATCTTGTGCTTGATACTCCAACTGGATATTACAGGATCTCAAATCTTTTTCCGTTGAATTTAGCAGGAGTCGAACTTCACAAGGCGAATTCTTCCAGACTTCGTGGATGGTGAGTCCTTGTTCACATATTAGGTAGTCTGAGGATGATTTACATGAGTCTAATTCACCCTTCTCAAAAAAAATGTAGGTCAGTTGGACTTCATCTATGGCTAGGTGAGTATAGCGGGAGATTACCGAAGCTCGACCCGTCTGGTTTCCGAAGAAGGTTTGGAATACCGGAAGTGGATGTATCTTATAAACCACATAGCTTGATTTTTCCAAGATGGGTAAGTCTATCAATATTTTCAACATATCTCCTTCCACAAGTATCGTCGTATGAGCTACATGAATTATTTCTTCTAGATTGTATTCGGGTCCTTGGATTGGGAGCATCATTGTTGGGAGATGATCCTGGATTTCCCTCAAGACTGGAAGCATCTGATCCATGGTGAGGAGCGCCGGATGAAGCTGTTTCTTCTTTGCTGCCCTGATGACATCTAAAAGTCTGGCTCCAGTCTTACTATAACGCATCAGGTGTTTTTTTATACTGTGAAGCACTCTTGTTAATTCTTCACGGACCCTCTTGTGGTTCGATTCTTCGATATTACCCCTGACGCTTTTAGCTAGGTCATCCACTTGTTGAAGAATTGATTCTAACTTCCTTTCGTGTGATTCTGCTTTAGTGTACAGAGAATCTAGCTGTGCTTTTACTATGTGTGTTTGTTTTCCCACCAAGTGCGACAAATTGGATTGTGCAGCAATCAGCTCCTGTATTTCACTTTCGATGTGTTCTCCGTCTTCATAGGATAAAATACCTGCCACTGGACCAGCAATTCTCCCTATGATCCCTAAGAGGGGCGCACTTCTTCTGGCTCTGGTGCTCCTTGGAAGTTTGATGGGATTAATTTTTCTTGTTTTCTTCAGGTCGTTGACTTCTGGTATAATTTCTGCAGTCAAATCCTCGGCCGTTTCCCAGCTATCTTCCCAATCAAATTCGTGGATGAACGATGCACAATCCATTATTTGGGTAGGGCAAGATCCTCGCACTTGCCTTAGTTTTTCCGTGAGCACCTGCAACCATCGGGTCTGTTTGGAGACATCTAGGAACACTACTATTCTCCAGGCTGCCGTGGATTTCTTCATGTAGTCCGTGAACTCGTAGTAAATTCCATTACTTTTGTTGAATCGGGTTATCGAGTATCCTTCTCCTCTTTCCACTGGATCCGATTTTGCTGTTTGCAAAGCAATCGCGAATATAAAGAATGTTATTAAGACAGTCGCCCTCATGTTGGTTGGAACCTGAAATCAGAAATCAATTAGTATCTTATGCTACTGAACACTTACTAGCAGTAAGTGGGCAAAACCTTGTCCTTATGCTTCGTAATCCTATTACCAGACTCATCTTCCAGCACGACATTATTATTTTCCGTAAACGCGACAATGACATAAGGTCCGTCGGCCCGTTGATCAAATTTATTGGTACGTACTTCTTTTAATACATATACCTCATCCCCAATTTGGGCCCTCAGAGGTTTAGCTTTTAGGTCATAAAGTTCCTTAGATCTTGTTTTAGCTCTTATAATGTTTTTGGCAGCTATATTGCGAATTTCGATTAGTCTGGTAATTAGATCTCGAAGATAAGAACCGTAGGTTTCGAGTTCAGGTCCTTGCGGGAAGGCGCTAGGCATTCTGGCTGGGTTACCGCGGAGGAGTTCTATAGGCGTGAAATTGGTCGCTTCATGAACTGCTGTGTTGTAAGCAAACATACAGGCAGGAAGCAATCGATCCCAATCATCGTAATCCGAAGCATAGCATTGTATATAATCCGCAAGGACTATATGACTTCTTTCTAAGGATCCGTTGGATTAAGGTCGGTAAGCTGAAGTAGTCACTTGTTTTATTCCGAGAAGTTTTTCTAAATTTCTCATCAAAGAACTGATGAAATTTGCTCCCCTATCTGTTAGGATACATCTTGGGGCACCGTGTACCAAAATTAAGTTATTCATTACCGCATGAGCAATTGTGATAGATCGTATGTCCGGAATAGGCACTGCCAAGCAGTACTTGCTAAAATTATCCTGCATGGTCAAGATATAGCGGTTTCCGTTGGGTGTTGTTTTTAATTTTCCGACAATATCCAAGGACACCTTGTCAAATGGTTCCGCAGGAGTATCTGTAATTATCATCGGCTCTCTGGTCCTGGCCCTTACCAACTTGTTTTCTTTACACACCTTGCAATCCCTAATCCATTCGGTGACATCATTACGTAGACCCGGCCAGGTATATCTTCCTCTGATTCGTTTATAAGTTTTGTTAATTCCTTTATGACCTCCTAGCAAGCTATTGTGGAACTCTTCAATAATGTTGGTTCTTAACTCGGTCGGGGGTACTTCTACTCGTCCATGACAGAGGGTTACGTCTGCATCGCCACCACGGAACATTTTCTTGATCAATTTCTCTAGTTGTCCAGAAGGTAGATGTCCCAAAAGATCGCCTGAGGTAGCCATCCTACAATTGTGAGTTTCATCCCGTATAAGGGCCGCTTGTAGACTCTTCAGTCCGGCTGCTACGTTATTCCATTCGAGAGGATCATCATGTTTACTCTTGATGACCATAGAGTACGTGGAATACCGTCCATTTGGAGTGACCAAGACTTGTCCCATTCTAGGTTTTTGCTCCTTTAGATCTTTCATGTCAATACGATCGGTTGCTATCAAAAGCTTGCTGATAGAATCGATAGGCTCGCAATCTTCCGCTATGAAGTGAGCATAGTTTCCTTTTTTATATGTGATTGGTTCCGTCCATTCATGGGTTACAATCGGTAGTTCAGATGCTATAGGTTGATCATTATCGTTGTTGGATTGGCTAGATTCATGAAGAGCGTGATCTAGTAAGACATTCGAGGCATATGTAGGTAAGATTGAATCTTCCTCCTGTGTGGGAGTCAATCGACGTGGTTTTATATCCCACCTTTTTCTCGGAGTCGCGTCTCGTGTGCCCGTTGCATTTTCAGCATGTGGCATGGTTGAACCTAGTTCCTCCTTGTCGTTCGTCCCTATTCTAGAGTAGGGTGTGGACTGAGCACGTGGTTGAGGGATGGGGGTACTTCTATTTTCGCTGGGAACACCTCGTACCATTCTTGGGAATTCGGGCAATTCAGGTACTTCGTCTCGTTCTGAGTCCGTTGAGGCCCCACTCTTCCCCCCTTCTCGCATATCTTTCCACTTCGATTCATGGTTCTTGTCTGTTGCTGTTACGTTTTTTTTCTTTTCTAAGAAATTTCTCATCCAAGAAATGACTTTGTCATCAGCAGGGTGTTTACTGCTATCTTCGTCCTCAGAGGCAATTCGTTTCTCATCCATATTGTGGTGGCCCTCGCTTTCTTGTTCCACTTCAGGAACTTGATCCATCGTGGTTGGATCGTCCAGCCTTTTCAAGAAGCTCTCGATGCGGGAGGTGAAATCATCGTCATCGAAGCCTTGGCAGGGATCTAGCGCTCTATTTCTTGCTAGCAATTCTTCGTCTGACTCTCCATCTGATACCCGTCTTCTGATAGGTAGATCTGGTTCCAGCCCTTCATTATCCCATAATAAGAATCGGTTGGTTACATCTCGTGGATCATAACCTTTTCTCATCAAAGATTCATGGAACGCGTTGATGGAACAATCTATTTCCTTTCTTAATTTTATCTGGTTATGTTCCTCTTCGTCCTCAGATGTACTTTGATCGCTATTGATGGTATTACGGGGAATGTCTATGATTTCGGGAGGAATATTTTCAGTAACTAAAGAGTCCTTCTTTGAAGTTTCCTTAGACAAGCCAGTTTCGATTGCTCTTACAGCTAATTCATCGGCTCGTTCATTTCCAAGGATGCCCTGATGACCTGGGACATGCTCAAACACAACGTCCAAGGGCAACAGTGCTTCCTCCAATCGTTCAAATTCTGCTCGATTTTGGACAGGTTTGTTCGCTGCAGTTTTCCAGTCATTCTTCTTCCATCGCGGCATCCATCGGTTGATGCTTTCTACGAGAAACTGGGAATCTGTTATCAATTTTATTCGTTTATATCCTGCTTCCTTAGCTCTCAGGGCGGCTATGGTAGCTGCTTGAATCTCGGCGGCATTATTGGTTTGTCGGCCAGTAGCCAGTTGGGATACATTAGCAGGATGATCTTCGCCAAACCAGACTCCAACTCCAGCGATTGATCCTGTGTTTCCGTTGTTTCGACAGGCTCCGTCGATATACACATCTACGCGAGGTTCAGCAGCTAGACTGGAAAACATACTTTCCGTTTGTTGGTTGTTCTGGTGGAGCGATCTCGGTATATTGGATTGAATTTTAGTAGGTGGTCCTAATGTAGGAAGGACACTTTTATTTGCACGAAATACTGGAGGATCCGATTTTTCTGATTCTTCGGAAGAGGATATTGATCCTTCACTAGTAACGCAATCATCTTCCGATTCTTTTGGTTCCAACCTAGGCTGCCTCCTTTTTCGCAATCCGGAAGCTATAGTACTTGATTCCGCCTCTGCTAAACCTGATGAAATGGATTCAAGAATTCTCTCTTCCTGTTGATCCTTCCTGGGCCTTCCTCTACCTCGCTTAGGGGGATCCACAGGTAACGTTGGCTTGGTTGGGCCCTTAAGTTTGGGTTTTTCTCCTCCAGCCTCCGACTTCGTTCTCCGGGGCAGAGTAGTGTTCGGGTTTCTAAGAATCGAGAGCTGCTTTGGCTGTTCACTGGCCGTCATCCGCGCTGCAGCGGTGGTAGATCTTAGTCCAGCCCTTTTGGGATGAGGCATTTGGTGAACTGGCAGAATCCTAATTTTTTTCACTGGTTTAAAGTCGCCACAGCTTGGTTTTGATTCAGCTGGCGCCTCACCTTCTTCTGAATCCGAATATATAGTTGACTCCGAATCTTCCCCATTTCCCTTGACGGTAGGATTTTCAGATAGCGCTTGTACTCCAGTGTTCAATTTGCCCTTCTTATATTCGAAATTATATGAATAGTTCTTCAACTGCAATCTCCATTTGATAAGCCTAGTGCCCGGATTTTCAACGCTAGACATCCAGCTAATAGGCTCGAAGTCACAGGCTAAGGTAAAGGTTGGTCCGTATAGAAAAGGGCGAAAGTGATCCACGGCATAAAGTACAGCGAGGCATTCCCTTTCGGCTTCTTCGTACCTTTGTTCACATGGATTCAGTAGCTTCGAATAATAGGCCACTGGAAGATCTACTCCATCTTTTTCTTGCGTTAGAATGGCTCCCACAGCGAATTGTGATGCATCCGTAGTTAATTTAAATGGTTTGGTTACATCTACCATCTGTAAAATTGGCTCTCGGCACAAGTATTTACGAAGTTTCTGGAAGCTTGCTTTTTGCGAAGGACCCCATTCCCACTTATTGTCTTTTTTCAATAAATCAAATAAAGCTTTGATTTTTTTGCGTAGTTTTTTATAAATTTTCTGTAATAACCTGTTAATCCTAGGAATTGCCTGATGCTCTTGGGATCAGTCGGTTTTGGAAATTTTTTAATTGCTTCAACCTTGTTTGGATTAGGTTTCACCCCTTCTTGACTAATAATATGGCCTAGATAAGCTGTCTCCTTTTTCATAAAGTCACACTTATCTGGTTGTAGTTTTAAATTAGCCTCGCGCAATCTTGCAAATAATCTTCTAATTCTTCGGTCATGTTCTTCTAACGTGTCCGAAAATATGATTATATCGTCCAGGTAGACGAATGCTTCCTCGTCTAACATACCCTTAAGCACTTCATTTAATAAGCGTTGGAATGTAGCGGGAGCATTTTTGATTCCCATCGGCATCCTATTGTAATGATAGTGGCCTCTTCCAGTTGAGAATGCCGTTTTGTGGCGATCCTCTGGATGAGTTTCTATCTGGTGGAAACCACTTGCTAGATCGAATACCGTAAAATACCTCGCTGAGCCTAGGCGACCCAGAATTTCCGAAATATTTGGCAATGGAAATGCGTCTCCTATCATCTTTTCGTTGAGTGCGCGGTAATCGATGACGACTCTCCATTTTTTTATTCCCGAATTATCTAATTTTTTGGGAATAATCAAAAGAGGGGAATTGTAGGGTGAGTTAGAGTTACTCAGAATTCCAGCTTCGTATTGTTTATTTATCTGAGCTTCCACCTGTTCAGTGGCTTCTAAGGGTCTTTTATACTGTTTACGATGAATGACCTTCTCATCTATCATGGGAATACGGTGTTGGACCAGATGAGTACATGTCAATTTTTCACCTGGAAGATGAAAAATATCGGCAAACTCCTCCGTCCATCTCATCACATACGATTTTTCCTCCATGGATAGATGTGAAGTTTGAAGAGATTCTTGGACTCTTTTAACTCGTTCTTCATATGTATTCACTGGATCCGTTACAAATTTCTCTGCCTCGGACTCGGATGATTCTTCGCCCGGTAGTCGACAATATTCAAAAGGGATAATCTCTTGGGGGTCCAATTCGAAATTAACATCTTCTTCGTTCGTATTAATGGCCATGGCGTAACAGGCGCCATTTTGATTTTCGACTAGCGCCTCTCCCAAATATACTCCCTCTGGCGTGTTGACCTTTGGCAGATAACCTTCTCTATGGTTCGAGATAGTGTTCACCTGGATAGGTTGTCGAGTTCTGGCCTTGATGGAAAGAACCCTTTTGAAGGGCTTGATTTCTGATCTCAATTCCTTCTTCGCTACCATCGATTCGGCGTCGATAAACGGTAGTGGCTTCGTTGGTTCTGATATCGTGACAAGAGTGTTATGCCTAAATGACAATTCAGCCTGCTCTTGTCTTAAATAAGGCCGACCTAACATTCCATCTACCGAGATTGGGAATGAATTTCGCACAACTTGAAACTCGACCTCACGACCTTGAATATTTATTTTGATGGAGCCTAACGTTTCTACCAAATGCTTGGTAATACCTGATATTATGACTTTGTTAGTCGTATCCACAAGAAGCTTGGGTTGCAGAGTGCCAAGCTTTATCAAGTTTGCGCCTGATCCTGGATCGACCAAGAGACTGGCCTGTCGATTGATAAACTGTTCTGATATTAACTTTACAACGGGGGAGTCTTCGGTCTGTGTTCCCGCCCTAAGGATTCGACGGACGTCTGGAAGTGAACCGTCTTTGGACGCTTCTGAGAGTGCCGGTCCGTCGTTGCGTCCGCATGACGAGCCGGTTGGTAGTTTAACGGTTTATTCGGTGCCGGAGATGTAGCTCGGGAAGGAGTGGAATTTTCTACCTTGTAGGGATCTCTTGGTTGGATTGGATGGTGGTTGTAAGGAGGAAAAGCAGGATAGCCTGAAAAAGGTGCATACGGATAATACATGGGAGGATAAGGCATCGGGAAAGGTGGAAAAGTGGGAATAGGGTGCTGATTATTAGGTTTTCCAGCTGAGGAATTATCAGGCGTTCTATTCCTTTCCGGGTGTTCAGGAGGTCTTGGATTCCTTGGTCGATCCGGAGGATGGTGACCAGCCTGTGAAGCTTGTTCCTGTTCGGTGTGTTTAGAGATGCGATAGGATGAGTTTCGCGACCTATCTGCATAAAAATCTCTTTCCTCTGCATGAAGTGCGTATTCTAGGGCTTCGCTGAGATCTTCGGGGCAACGAGTGTCCACGTGAGTTGAGATTTCATTAGGCAGACCCCTGATAAAGGAATCTAGCGCGAAATCCTTAATAGGGATCATCATCACCTGACTCTGAAGAGTATTCGACCCTTCAACAACCCCTGGGTATTTTTCTTCAAGGGCATTTCTAGCGCCACTGATAAAACTTTGCAAGCGATCATTGTAATCGCTCACCGTTTCATTCTGCTTCATCCGTAGACTTGCTATTGCATCCAAATACCACTGGTATGTCCTTGGGGTGGAAAATCGCTTCTTCAGGTGATTGATCAAATCGGACAAATTTCTGAAAGTCTTGTCTCTCACGCTTTCCCTGGCTGGCCCTTTTAATTTGCTCAATACTACCCTTATGAAACCAGGTTCAGTTGCTGGTGTCATAAAAACCATACCGTTTGTAATATCCTGTAGGAATTCTCTTAACGGGGGGCATTTACCGTCAAAGAAAGGAATATGATGGGTTCCCCGTTCTACCGTAAAGCATTCCATCATGGAGTTCATAGCCGCGGTTGTATTTAAATCCGGAACGTACACAAGGTTCGGTGTCTCTCCAGTTTTGTTACCAGGTGTATTGGTGTTACCCGTTTCGTCTACATTACCTGGTGGATTGGTCATTTTGATTGATGTCGTGTACTAGCGAGATAATAGAAATGATGTCAAAAAATAGGTATATATAATTTTTCCGGTTATGAATGAAATTAGGTCGTCGTTTCTTATTCGACAGAAACGCCACCACGGAACATACTTATTTTTGTCATGAAAACGTTTATTGTGATTAGTAATTTTCCTTAAATAAATTTCAATTCGTAGGAGTTAATTCAAACTGTTTTTTTATGTAAAATAAAAAAAAACGTGTGACCTATAACTCATCAAGCATCGCTGTCTGAATCACCATTAACAGAAATAACAAAATCGCTATCCTCTTCAGCACTAGATTCACTATAATCTTCAGTGCTTGCTTCCGAGTCTAATTCTGATGCTACCTCTAACTGCTGAGCAAAATTTTCCTCTTGATTTTCCTGAACTCCTTGTTCGGAAGGGCCTGCAGTAGTTATGTTTAGTCCGTTGTCGTTCCTACGAATTGGAATTGCCCTAGGTAATGGTGGAATTATTAGGAATGGAGTGACCTCTGCTACCGGTCTAACCTTTTCGACAGGATTTACTAAATTTTGGTATATAGAGGAAGTGACTGGCTTTGAGTTTTGACACGCGCAAGGTTTAGTTATCTCAACAGCCTGAAACTCGGAGTTCTGTTGAAGAAAAGTCTTTAGGATTTCTCGAAATTGGTTTTCTAAATTTGGTTGCACGAAGGGTTTAATGACCCTTCCAGTCTTGGAACCTCTGTTACCTCTGCGAGTTTTCTTTTTCTTTTTAGTGATCAAATCCACCTTCTGATGTTTAGGCATTAGGTAGGCTTGTAAGGTGCAAGGTAACAATAGTGTTAGAGTGCTAGATCCTTCCGTTTTTTTTTTTTTTTTTTTTTTTTTCGCTCTAGGACATCGCCTGATCGTTAGCAAGGATAGCACATTAAACGTAAATAGTATAAAAAGATATTATCTTAATAGACTATTCCTATTTGTTAATTGCAATATGTATAAAACAACAAAATATTCAAGGCTAAAATTCTCTAAGTCGCTCAAAGTTACCACCTGGTCGTTAATGAGAATTAGCACAACTGAACGCTATGGTGTAACAATAATTCAATCAAAAGCAATTTTCGTTTTATTGTCTCGTATAAAAGACAATGCAACGTCTAGAGTTCTTTAACCTTTAATGCGCTCAAGGCTATTGCCTGTTCGCCAGAAAAGAGTAGCACATCTATAGCATAAGACAAAACCTTGATACACCACGTCTCTTTTGTGTTTTATTTAACTTTGGATTAGGTAAGTAAAACAAACAGAAAGTTTAATTTCACCAATAAAAAGAATAAGATTTTTTTTTTGTAGAATCAAATTTAAATCACAATCAAAACTTTCGAATGTAACAGAAGAATTAATTATAATAAAAGCATAATTCAATTTCGCGTTTATTTGTTACTCCGGAACTAACCTCAGACACCTAAGTGGTAATCTGACCCCATATCAGATTACCAGTCAATTACCAGAATGCACATTTATATTTTGAAATTATAATTCCTTTTGCATTCAAGCTAGAATACCGAAGAAATTATATGCCTTGGGATTTAATGTTTCTTTTTTTTTTTTTTTTTTTACAATAAATAATGAAATCACTTTATTTATTTGGTTATTGTTAGTAACCAGAATAATAAAGAAAAACACTTAATTACTAGCACATGTACAAAATATATTAGAACACGTCAACACAAATTTTCATGAACTTTGAGAACAAGCAAAAAGAAAATTTCTATAATGTATATTTTTTTTTTTTTTTTTTTTTTAAATTCTTTTTAACTCTTTTGGCAAGAACGAGGGAAATATCCCACCGCTGCCACCATCTATTTGTTATGTTTAGAATAATTTATTAACTATCGAAATCCTTTCTTTTTTTCTTTAACCCGCAATTTCTTTTTTTTTTTATTATTTCTTGAAAAATAATTAAGATTTAATTATTAATTAAGTTGGCTCAAAAAAAAAAGAAATTTTAATCTCCTTTAAAATCAAGGACGTTAGTTAAGAATCAGATCATTAATATTTATTCCCCCTTCGGTCCAAATAGCCAATCAAAATAAGATTATATCCCTTTCCTGATTGTTTAAAATTTATGGGACGTTTATCCCTCTTCTCCGATATTCTTGTCAAAAATAATAAATTAATAAAATAAATTAATGCTTTAAAAGTTTTTCTTTTTGCTTGTTAGATGTGAAAGAATTTGACTAGGTAATGGAACAGGTATGGATAAGTTCAATCAAATTTTTGTTTAGCCAAGATATCTTTAAGTAACACTTCTAATTTATTCATAAGTCGTGAATTTTTTGAATAATACAATAAGTCACACAATAAAAGAGAATAAACGATACAATAAATTCTTAGCTCACCATTCTTCCTTATAACTACAGCACCGCTGTAGCGTTGAGGTTTCCTCAGCTGTGCTGGCACGACAGAATTCTATGTACTTGAGTACACGATGGTTTTCTTTTTTAACAAATTTTTCTAAATAAAAGAAAATCTTTTATTTTAAAAAGGAAGATTTTTACGTCCAGTTCACGAATCACACACACTGGACGGGCAGATTAGTACCAAGGTACCAACTCTCACTAGTTTCACTCGTCTCGATTATGGCTTACGCTCATAATTCTAACGCTTGACGAATTTTTCTTTTACAGCTGAGTTCTGGTTTTTCACTCGCAAAAAAAAATAAATTTTTGTAAATCCCCTCCGATTACGAATTCAACTGTAATTCTAACGTTTGACGAATTATTGAACTTTAAAAACAAAAGTTTAATTCCCCTCCGATTACAATTTTTTTCCGTAATTCTACGTTTGAGGACTTAGTCGCGGTGTGAATCCTCGGACCCGACGTTATTGAAAACAACGTGTCGACTGCGATTTCCGAGGATGTGTCGTCGGTTTTTAAGCACTGGTTAAAAGACAGCTGCTCATTGGAGAACGAGGCGATTGACTTGTTGTGAAACTGCAAGCTCCACATAAAATTTTTATTCATGTTAAAAACATTATTTTGCAAGTTCATTAACTTGATTTGGCAATGCCGCATCAGCATTACCCCAGTTCGAATCGAACTAAATTGTGATGCTCAGATCATGCATGTCGCAAGATCTTAATTTTATTTCAATTTCTTTTCTTTTTCTATTGCTTAAATTTGCTGAATTGTCAATGCCATCCATAGTCCTTTCAGCTACATAAGTATTTTTCTTTTTCAATACAACCGTGCGAATGCACTTGTGCCAGTATAGGCTAATACATACACGTGTGCATTCGTGCGCATGTGACTCTTCAGAGTCACTGACCGTTGACACATTCCCAAAAAAAACGCAATCCCCGATATCCTCAGTAACGCAAGCCCTTAGTTGTTTCATCAATATCTTGTGCAATAAAAAGAAAAATTCGCTTTCGTTAATATCATGAGAAATTTGCAAAATCAGTGCTAGTCTTACATGTGGTCATTCACCCTTTTAAAAAGTATTTTAAGGAAACCAAATGAATTTATATTGATTTTCAATATTGGTTCATTACACTTCCTGTTTACTTCCATTGATCACAACTAATAAAACTGCATCAAAAAATATTGACTTTTCTAAAAATTTTTGGAAATTTTGAATAAATTCATTTTTACATTCTCATCCTAAATGAGAAGGTATTAAATTTGTGCGATTTTGAACTTTTGCTAAAACCATCATTTCTCGACGTTTTGAGACCTCCTGATTCCAAAAAAATGGGTTTTACGAAGATGTCTGTCTGTCTGTCTGTCTGTATCAAAATTTTGAAATCGGATAACTTGAGTAAAAATTGTCGTATCAACTTCAACTTTGGTATACTTTTTTTTGGTACCAAAATACAGGTCAAGTTCGTCAGCCAGCAATTTTCGTCCAAAATTATCAAAAATAGAATATTTTCAAAATTCAAAAAAAAAAAAAATTTTAAAAAAAAAATTTTCTCTAATTTTTTTCTTAAACTACAAGTAAAATCGAACAAATTTTGTTCATAAAAGTTTCCGATATAATGCAACCCCACAAAGCTATGAATTTTTTAAGTGTACATGTGCAAAAAGGGGTACTGAAAGTGGATAAATCCTATACAAAAACTCTATTATTTTAAAAAAAAATGAAAAAACTTCCGGTTTTTTCTTCCTGTTTACTTCCATTGATCACAACTAATAAAACTGCATCCAAAAATATTGACTTTTCTAAAAATTTTTGGAAATTTTGAATAAATTCATTTTTACATTCTCATCCTAAATGAGAAGGTATTAAATTTGTGCGATTTTGAACTTTTGCTAAAACCATCATTTCTCGACGTTTTGAGACCTCCTGATTCCAAAAAAATGGGTTTTACGAAGATGTCTGTCTGTCTGTCTGTCTGTCTGTATCAAAATTTTGAAATCGGATAACTTGAGTAAAAATTGTCGTATCAACTTCAACTTTGGTATACTTTTTTTGGTACCAAAATACAGGTCAAGTTCGTTAGCCAGCAATTTTCGTCCAAAATTATCAAAAATAGAATATTTTCAAAATTCAAAAAAAAAAAAATTTAAAAAAAAAAATTTTCTCTAATTTTTTTCTTAAACTACAAGTCAAATCGAACAAATTTTGTTTATAAAAGTTTCCGATATAATGCAACCCAACAAAGCTATGAATTTTTTAAGTTTACATGTGCAAAAAGGGGTACTGAAAGTGGATAAATCCTATACAAAAACTCTATTATTTTAAAAAAAAATGAAAAAACTTCCGGTTTTTTCTTCCTGTTTACTTCCATTGATCACAACTAATAAAACTGCATCCAAAAATATTGACTTTTCTAAAAATTTTTGGAAATTTTGAATAAATTCATTTTTACATTCTCATCCTAAATGAGAAGGTATTAAATTTGTGCGATTTTGAACTTTTGCTAAAACCATCATTTCTCGACGTTTTGAGACCTCCTGATTCCAAAAAAATGGGTTTTACGAAGATGTCTGTCTGTCTGTCTGTCTGTCTGTATCAAAATTTTGAAATCGGATAACTTGAGTAAAAATTGTCGTATCAACTTCAACTTTGGTATACTTTTTTTGGTACCAAAATACAGGTCAAGTTCGTTAGCCAGCAATTTTCGTCCAAAATTATCAAAAATAGAATATTTTCAAAATTCAAAAAAAAAAAAATTTAAAAAAAAAAATTTTCTCTAATTTTTTTCTTAAACTACAAGTCAAATCGAACAAATTTTGTTTATAAAAGTTTCCGATATAATGCAACCCAACAAAGCTATGAATTTTTTAAGTTTACATGTGCAAAAAGGGGTACTGAAAGTGGATAAATCCTATACAAAAATTCAATTATTTAAAAAAAAAATGAAAAAACTTCCGGTTTTTTCTTCCTGTTTACTTCCATTGATCACAACTAATAAAACTGCATCAAAAAATATTGACTTTTCTAAAAATTTTTGGAAATTTTGAATAAATTCATTTTTACATTCTCATCCTTAATGAGAAGGTATTAAATTTGTGCGATTTTGAACTTTTGCTAAAACCATCATTTCTCGACGTTTTGAGACCTCCTGATTCCAAAAAAATGGGTTTTACGAAGATGTCTGTCTGTCTGTCTGTCTGTATCAAAATTTTGAAATCGGATAACTTGAGTAAAAATTGTCGTATCAACTTCAACTTTGGTATACTTTTTTTTGGTACCAAAATACAGGTCAAGTTCGTCAGCCAGCAATTTTCGTCCAAAATTATCAAAAATAGAATATTTTCAAAATTCAAAAAAAAAAAAAATTTTAAAAAAAAAATTTTCTCTAATTTTTTTCTTAAACTATAAGTAAAATCGAACAAATTTTGTTTATAAAAGTTTCCGATATAATGCAACCCCACAAAGCTATGAATTTTTTAAGTGTACATGTGCAAAAAGGGGTACTGAAAGTGGATAAATCCTATACAAAAACTCTATTATTTTAAAAAAAAATGAAAAAACTTCCGGTTTTTTCTTCCTGTTTACTTCCATTGATCACAACTAATAAAACTGCATCCAAAAATATTGACTTTTCTAAAAATTTTTGGAAATTTTGAATAAATTCATTTTTACATTCTCATCCTAAATGAGAAGGTATTAAATTTGTGCGATTTTGAACTTTTGCTAAAACCATCATTTCTCGACGTTTTGAGACCTCCTGATTCCAAAAAAATGGGTTTTACGAAGATGTCTGTCTGTCTGTCTGTCTGTCTGTATCAAAATTTTGAAATCGGATAACTTGAGTAAAAATTGTCGTATCAACTTCAACTTTGGTATACTTTTTTTGGTACTAAAATACAGGTCAAGTTCGTTAGCCAGCAATTTTCGTCCAAAATTATCAAAAATAGAATATTTTCAAAATTCAAAAAAAAAAAAATTTAAAAAAAAAAATTTTCTCTAATTTTTTTCTTAAACTACAAGTCAAATCGAACAAATTTTGTTTATAAAAGTTTCCGATATAATGCAACCCAACAAAGCTATGAATTTTTTAAGTTTACATGTGCAAAAAGGGGTACTGAAAGTGGATAAATCCTATACAAAAATTCAATTATTTAAAAAAAAAATGAAAAAACTTCCGGTTTTTTCTTCCTGTTTACTTCCATTGATCACAACTAATAAAACTGCATCAAAAAATATTGACTTTTCTAAAAATTTTTGGAAATTTTGAATAAATTCATTTTTACATTCTTATCCTAAATAAGAAGGTATTAAATTTGTGCGATTTTGAACTTTTGCTAAAACCATCATTTCTCGACGTTTTGAGACCTCCTGATTCCAAAAAAATGGGTTTTACGAAGATGTCTGTCTGTCTGTCTGTCTGTCTGTCTGTATCAAAATTTTGAAGTCGGATAACTTGAGTAAAAATTGTCGTATCAACTTCAACTTTGGTATACTTTTTTTTGGTACCAAAATACAGGTCGAGTTCGTTAGCCAGCAATTTTCGTCCAAAATTATCAAAAATAGAATATTTTCAAAATTCAAAAAAAAAAAAAAATTTAAAAAAAAAAATTTTCTCTATTTTTTTTCTTAAACTACAAGTAAAATTGAACAAATTTTGTTTATAAAAGTTTCCGATTTAATGCAACCCCACAAAGCTATGAATTTTTTAAGTTTACATGTGCAAAAAGGGGTACTAAAAGTGGATAAATCCTATACAAAAACTCTATTATTTAAAAAAAAAATGAAAAAACTTCCGGTTTTTTCTTCCTGTTTACTTTCATTGATCACAACTAATAAAACTGCATCAAAAAATATTGACTTTTCTAAAAATTTTTGGAAATTTTGAATAAATTCATTTTTACATTCTCATCCTAAATGAGAAAGTCTTCAATTTGTGCGATTTTGAACTTTTGCTAAAACCATCATTTCTCGACGTTTTGAGACCTCCTGATTCCAAAAAAATGGGTTTTACGAAGATGTCTGTCTGTCTGTCTGTCTGTCTGTCTGTCTGTATCAAAATTTTGAAATCGGATAACTTGAGTAAAAATTGTCGTATCAACTTCAACTTTGGTATACTTTTTTTTGGTACCAAAATACAGGTCGAGTTCGTTAGCCAGCAATTTTCGTCCAAAATTATCAAAAATAGAATATTTTCAAAATTCAAAAAAAAAAAAAATTTAAAAAAAAAAATTTTCTCTATTTTTTTTCTTAAACTACAAGTAAAATCGAACAAATTTTGTTTATAAAAGTTTCCGATTTAATGCAACCCCACAAAGCTATGAATTTTTTAAGTTTACATGTGCAAAAAGGGGTACTAAAAGTGGATAAATCCTATACAAAAACTCTATTATTTTAAAAAAAATTAAAAAACTTCCGGTTTTTTCTTCCTGTTTACTTCCATTGATCACAACTAATAAAACTGCATCAAAAAATATTGACTTTTCTAAAAATATTTGGAAATTTTGAATAAATTCATTTTTACATTCTCATCCTAAATGAGAAGGTATTAAATTTGTGCGATTTTGAACTTTTGCTATAACCTACATTTCTCGACGTTTTGAGACCTCCTGATTCCAAAAAAATGGGTTTTACGAAGATGTCTGTCTGTCTGTCTGTCTGTCTGTATCAAAATTTTGAAATCGGATAACTTGAGTAAAAATTGTCGTATCAACTTCAACTTTGGTATACTTTTTTTTGGTACCAAAATACAGGTCGAGTTCGTTAGCCAGCAATTTTCGTCCAAAATTATCAAAAATAGAATATTTTCAAAATTCAAAAAAAAAAAAATTTAAAAAAAAAAATTTTCTCTAAATTTTTTCTTAAACTACAAGTCAAATCGAACAAATTTTGTTTATAAAAGTTTCCGATATAATGCAACCCAACAAAGCTATGAATTTTTTAAGTTTACATGTGCAAAAAGGGGTACTGAAAGTGGATAAATCCTATACAAAAACTCAATTATTTAAAAAAAAAATGAAAAAACTTCCGGTTTTTTCTTCCTGTTTACTTCCATTGATCACAACTAATAAAACTGCATCAAAAAATATTGACTTTTCTAAAAATTTTTGGAAATTTTGAATAAATTCATTTTTACATTCTCATCCTAAATAAGAAGGTATTAAATTTGTGCGATTTTGAACTTTTGCTAAAACTATCATTTCTCGACGTTTTTAGACCTCCTGATTCCAAAAAAATGGGTTTTACGAAGATGTCTGTCTGTCTGTCTGTCTGTCTGTCTGTATCAAAATTTTGAAGTCGGATAACTTGAGTAAAAATTGTCGTATCAACTTCAACTTTGGTATACTTTTTTTTGGTACCAAAATACAGGTCGAGTTCGTTAGCCAGCAATTTTCGTCTAAAATTATCAAAAATAGAATATTTTCAAAATTCAAAAAAAAAAAAAATTTAAAAAAAAAAATTTTCTCTAATTTTTTTCTTAAACTACAAGTAAAATTGAACAAATTTTGTTTATAAAAGTTTCCGATTTAATGCAACCCCACAAAGCTATGAATTTTTTAAGTTTACATGTGCAAAAAGGGGTACTAAAAGTGGATAAATCCTATACAAAAACTCTATTATTAAAAAAAAAATGAAAAAACTTCCGGTTTTTTCTTCCTGTTTACTTTCATTGATCACAACTAATAAAACTGCATCAAAAAATATTGACTTTTCTAAAAATTTTTGGAAATTTTGAATAAATTCATTTTTACATTCTCATCCTAAATGAGAAAGTCTTCAATTTGTGCGATTTTGAACTTTTGCTAAAACCATCATTTCTCGACGTTTTGAGACCTCCTGATTCCAAAAAAATGGGTTTTACGAAGATGTCTGTCTGTCTGTCTGTCTGTCTGTCTGTCTGTCTGTATCAAAATTCTGAAATCGGATAACTTGAGTAAAAATTGTCGTATCAACTTCAACTTTGGTATACTTTTTTTTGGTACCAAAATACAGGTCGAGTTCGTTAGCCAGCAATTTTCGTCCAAAATTATCAAAAATAGAATATTTTCAAAATTCAAAAAAAAAAAAAATTTAAAAAAAAAAATTTTCTCTATTTTTTTTCTTAAACTACAAGTAAAATCGAACAAATTTTGTTTATAAAAGTTTCCGATTTAATGCAACCCCACAAAGCTATGAATTTTTTAAGTTTACATGTGCAAAAAGGGGTACTAAAAGTGGATAAATCCTATACCAAAACTCTATTATTTTAAAAAAAATTAAAAAACTTCCGGTTTTTTCTTCCTGTTTACTTCCATTGATCACAACTAATAAAACTGCATCAAAAAATATTGACTTTTCTAAAAATATTTGGAAATTTTGAATAAATTCATTTTTACATTCTCATCCTAAATGAGAAGGTATTAAATTTGTGCGATTTTGAACTTTTGCTAAAACCTACATTTCTCGACGTTTTGAGACCTCCTGATTCCAAAAAAATGGGTTTTACGAAGATGTCTGTCTGTCTGTCTGTCTGTCTGTATCAAAATTTTGAAATCGGATAACTTGAGTAAAAATTGTCGTATCAACTTCAACTTTGGTATACTTTTTTTTGGTACCAAAATACAGGTCGAGTTCGTTAGCCAGCAATTTTCGTCCAAAATTATCAAAAATAGAATATTTTCAAAATTCAAAAAAAAAAAAAATTTAAAAAAAAAAATTTTCTCTAATTTTTTTCTTAAACTACAAGTAAAATCGAACAAATTTTGTTTATAAAAGTTTCCGATTTAATGCAACCCCACAAAGCTATGAATTTTTTAAGTTTACATGTGCAAAAAGGGGTACTAAAAGTGGATAAATCCTATACAAAAACTCTATTATTTAAAAAAAAAATGAAAAAACTTCCGGTTTTTTCTTCCTGTTTACTTTCATTGATCACAACTAATAAAACTGCATCAAAAAATATTGACTTTTCTAAAAATTTTTGGAAATTTTGAATAAATTCATTTTTACATTCTCATCCTAAATGAGAAGGTATTAAATTTGTGCGATTTTGAACTTTTGCTAAAACCATCATTTCTCGACGTTTTGAGACCTCCTGATTCCAAAAAAATGGGTTTTACGAAGATCTCTGTCTGTCTGTCTGTCTGTATCAAAATTTTGAAATCGGATAACTTGAGTAAAAATTGTCGTATCAACTTCAACTTTGGTATACTTTTTTTTGGTACCAAAATACAGGTCGAGTTCGTTAGCCAGCAATTTTCGTCCAAAATTATCAAAAATAGAATATTTTCAAAATTCAAAAAAAAAAAAAATTTAAAAAAAAAAATTTTCTCTAATTTTTTTCTTAAACTACAAGTAAAATCGAACAAATTTTGTTTATAAAAGTTTCCGATTTAATGCAACCCCACAAAGCTATGAATTTTTTAAGTTTACATGTGCAAAAAGGGGTACTAAAAGTGGATAAATCCTATACAAAAACTCTATTATTTAAAAAAAAAATGAAAAAACTTCCGGTTTTTTCTTCCTGTTTACTTTCATTGATCACAACTAATAAAACTGCATCAAAAAATATTGACTTTTCTAAAAATTTTTGGAAATTTTGAATAAATTCATTTTTACATTCTCATCCTAAATGAGAAAGTCTTCAATTTGTGCGATTTTGAACTTTTGCTAAAACCATCATTTCTCGACGTTTTAAGACCTCCTGATTCCAAAAAAATGGGTTTTACGAAGATGTCCGTCTGTCTGTCTGTCTGTCTGTCTGTATCAAAATTTTGAAATCGGATAACTTGAGTAAAAATTGTCGTATCAACTTTAACTTTGGTATACTTTTTTTTGGTACCAAAATACAGGTCGAGTTCGTTAGCCAGCAATTTTCGTCCAAAATTATCAAAAATAGAATATTTTCAAAATTCAAAAAAAAAAAAATTTAAAAAAAAAAATTTTCTCTATTTTTTTTCTTAAACTACAAGTAAAATCGAACAAATTTTGTTTATAAAAGTTTCCGATTTAATGCAACCTTACAAAGCTATGAATTTTTTAAGTTTACATGTGCAAAAAGGGGTCCTAAAAGTGGATAAATCCTATACAAAAACTCTATTATTTTAAAAAAAAATGAAAAAACTTCCGGTTTTTTCTTCCTGTTTACTTCCATTGATCACAACTAATAAAACTGCATCAAAAAATATTGACTTTTCTAAAAATTTTTGGAAATTTTGAATAAATTCATTTTTACATTCTCATCCTAAATGAGAAAGTCTTCAATTTGTGCGATTTTGAACTTTTGCTAAAACCATCATTTCTCGACGTTTTGAGACCTCCTGATTCCAAAAAAATGGGTTTTACGAAGATGTCTGTCTGTCTGTCTGTCTGTATCAAAATTTTGAAATCGGATAACTTGAGTAAAAATTGTCGTATCAACTTCAACCTTGGTATACTTTTTTTTGGTACCAAAATACAGGTCGAGTTCGTTAGCCAGCAATTTTCGTCCAAAATTATCAAAAATAGAATATTTTCAAAATTCAAAAAAAAAAAAAAATTTAAAAAAAAAAATTTTCTCTAATTTTTTTCTTAAACTACAAGTAAAATCGAACAAATTTTGTTTATAAAAGTTTCCGATTTAATGCAACCTTACAAAGCTATGAATTTTTTAAGTTTACATGTGCAAAAAGGGGTACTAAAAGTGGATAAATCCTATACAAAAACTCTATTATTTTAAAAAAAAATGAAAAAACTTCCGGTTTTTTCTTCCTGTTTACTTTCATTGATCACAACTAATAAAACTGCATCAAAAAATATTGACTTTTCTAAAAATTTTTGGAAATTTTGAATAAATTCATTTTTACATTCTCATCCTAAATGAGAAAGTCTTCAATTTGTGCGATTTTGAACTTTTGCTAAAACCATCATTTCTCGACGTTTTGAGACCTCCTGATTCCAAAAAAATGGGTTTTACGAAGATGTCTGTCTGTCTGTCTGTCTGTCTGTCTGTCTGTATCAAAATTTTGAAATCGGATAACTTGAGTAAAAATTGTCGTATCAACTTCAACTTTGGTATACTTTTTTTTGGTACCAAAATACAGGTCGAGTTCGTTAGCCAGCAATTTTCGTCCAAAATTATCAAAAATAGAATATTTTCAAAATTCAAAAAAAAAAAAAATTTAAAAAAAAAAATTTTCTCTATTTTTTTTCTTAAACTACAAGTAAAATCGAACAAATTTTGTTTATAAAAGTTTCCGATTTAATGCAACCTTACAAAGCTATGAATTTTTTAAGTTTACATGTGCAAAAAGGGGTACTAAAAGTGGATAAATCCTATACAAAAACTCTATTATTTTAAAAAAAAATGAAAAAACTTCCGGTTTTTTCTTCCTGTTTACTTTCATTGATCACAACTAATAAAACTGCATCAAAAAATATTGACTTTTCTAAAAATTTTTGGAAATTTTGAATAAATTCATTTTTACATTCTCATCCTAAATGAGAAAGTCTTCAATTTGTGCGATTTTGAACTTTTGCTAAAACCATCATTTCTCGACGTTTTGAGACCTCCTGATTCCAAAAAAATGGGGTTTACGAAGATGTCTGTCTGTCTGTCTGTCTGTCTGTCTGTCTGTATCAAAATTTTGAAATCGGATAACTTGAGTAAAAATTGTCGTATCAACTTCAACTTTGGTATACTTTTTTTTGGTACCAAAATACAGGTCGAGTTCGTTAGCCAGCAATTTTCGTCCAAAATTATCAAAAATAGAATATTTTCAAAATTCAAAAAAAAAAAAAATTTAAAAAAAAAAATTTTCTCTATTTTTTTTCTTAAACTACAAGTAAAATCGAACAAATTTTGTTTATAAAAGTTTCCGATTTAATGCAACCTTACAAAGCTATGAATTTTTTAAGTTTACATGTGCAAAAAGGGGTACTAAAAGTGGATAAATCCTATACAAAAACTCTATTATTTTAAAAAAAAATGAAAAAACTTCCGGTTTTTTCTTCCTGTTTACTTTCATTGATCACAACTAATAAAACTGCATCAAAAAATATTGACTTTTCTAAAAATTTTTGGAAATTTTGAATAAATTCATTTTTACATTCTCATCCTAAATGAGAAAGTCTTCAATTTGTGCGATTTTGAACTTTTGCTAAAACCATCATTTCTCGACGTTTTGAGACCTCCTGATTCCAAAAAAATGGGGTTTACGAAGATGTCTGTCTGTCTGTCTGTCTGTCTGTCTGTCTGTATCAAAATTTTGAAATCGGATAACTTGAGTAAAAAT
The DNA here is from genome assembly GCA_037103525.1 of Ganaspis brasiliensis. Classification (NCBI taxonomy): domain Eukaryota; kingdom Metazoa; phylum Arthropoda; class Insecta; order Hymenoptera; family Figitidae; genus Ganaspis; species Ganaspis brasiliensis. The sequence continues at coordinate 478,056 of JAZKLR010000280.1, read as the reverse complement.
TGTCGTATCAACTTCAACTTTGGTATACTTTTTTTTGGTACCAAAATACAGGTCGAGTTCGTTAGCCAGCAATTTTCGTCCAAAATTATCAAAAATAGAATATTTTCAAAATTCAAAAAAAAAAAAAATTTAAAAAAAAAAATTTTCTCTATTTTTTTTCTTAAACTACAAGTAAAATCGAACAAATTTTGTTTATAAAAGTTTCCGATTTAATGCAACCTTACAAAGCTATGAATTTTTTAAGTTTACATGTGCAAAAAGGGGTACTAAAAGTGGATAAATCCTATACAAAAACTCTATTAGTTTAAAAAAAAATGAAAAAACTTCCGGTTTTTTCTTCCTGTTTACTTTCATTGATCACAACTAATAAAACTGCATCAAAAAATATTGACTTTTCTAAAAATTTTTGGAAATTTTGAATAAATTCATTTTTACATTCTCATCCTAAATGAGAAAGTCTTCAATTTGTGCGATTTTGAACTTTTGCTAAAACCATCATTTCTCGACGTTTTGAGACCTCCTGATTCCAAAAAAATGGGTTTTACGAAGATGTCTGTCTGTCTGTCTGTCTGTCTGTCTGTCTGTATCAAAATTTTGAAATCGGATAACTTGAGTAAAAATTGTCGTATCAACTTCAACTTTGGTATACTTTTTTTTGGTACCAAAATACAGGTCGAGTTCGTTAGCCAGCAATTTTCGTCCAAAATTATCAAAAATAGAATATTTTCAAAATTCAAAAAAAAAAAAAATTTAAAAAAAAAAATTTTCTCTATTTTTTTTCTTAAACTACAAGTAAAATCGAACAAATTTTGTTTATAAAAGTTTCCGATTTAATGCAACCTTACAAAGCTATGAATTTTTTAAGTTTACATGTGCAAAAAGGGGTACTAAAAGTGGATAAATCCTATACAAAAACTCTATTATTTTAAAAAAAAATGAAAAAACTTCCGGTTTTTTCTTCCTGTTTACTTTCATTGATCACAACTAATAAAACTGCATCAAAAAATATTGACTTTTCTAAAAATTTTTGGAAATTTTGAATAAATTCATTTTTACATTCTCATCCTAAATGAGAAAGTCTTCAATTTGTGCGATTTTGAACTTTTGCTAAAACCATCATTTCTCGACGTTTTGAGACCTCCTGATTCCAAAAAAATGGGTTTTACGAAGATGTCTGTCTGTCTGTCTGTCTGTCTGTCTGTCTGTCTGTATCAAAATTTTGAAATCGGATAACTTGAGTAAAAATTGTCGTATCAACTTCAACTTTGGTATACTTTTTTTTGGTACCAAAATACAGGTCGAGTTCGTTAGCCAGCAATTTTCGTCCAAAATTATCAAAAATAGAATATTTTCAAAATTCAAAAAAAAAAAAAATTTAAAAAAAAAAATTTTCTCTATTTTTTTTCTTAAACTACAAGTAAAATCGAACAAATTTTGTTTATAAAAGTTTCCGATTTAATGCAACCTTACAAAGCTATGAATTTTTTAAGTTTACATGTGCAAAAAGGGGTACTAAAAGTGGATAAATCCTATACAAAAACTCTATTATTTTAAAAAAAAATGAAAAAACTTCCGGTTTTTTCTTCCTGTTTACTTTCATTGATCACAACTAATAAAACTGCATCAAAAAATATTGACTTTTCTAAAAATTTTTGGAAATTTTGAATAAATTCATTTTTACATTCTCATCCTAAATGAGAAAGTCTTCAATTTGTGCGATTTTGAACTTTTGCTAAAACCATCATTTCTCGACGTTTTGAGACCTCCTGATTCCAAAAAAATGGGGTTTACGAAGATGTCTGTCTGTCTGTCTGTCTGTCTGTCTGTCTGTATCAAAATTTTGAAATCGGATAACTTGAGTAAAAATTGTCGTATCAACTTCAACTTTGGTATACTTTTTTTTGGTACCAAAATACAGGTCGAGTTCGTTAGCCAGCAATTTTCGTCCAAAATTATCAAAAATAGAATATTTTCAAAATTCAAAAAAAAAAAAATTTAAAAAAAAAAATTTTCTCTATTTTTTTTCTTAAACTACAAGTAAAATCGAACAAATTTTGTTTATAAAAGTTTCCGATTTAATGTAACCTTACAAAGCTATGAATTTTTTAAGTTTACATGTGCAAAAAGGGGTACTAAAAGTGGATAAATCCTATACAAAAACTCTATTATTTTAAAAAAAAATGAAAAAACTTCCGGTTTTTTCTTCCTGTTTACTTTCATTGATCACAACTAATAAAACTGCATCAAAAAATATTGACTTTTCTAAAAATTTTTGGAAATTTTGAATAAATTCATTTTTACATTCTCATCCTAAATGAGAAAGTATTCAATTTGTGCGATTTTGAACTTTTGCTAAAACCATCATTTCTCGACGTTTTGAGACCTCCTGATTCCAAAAAAATGGGGTTTACGAAGATGTCTGTCTGTCTGTCTGTCTGTCTGTCTGTCTGTATCAAAATTTTGAAATCGGATAACTTGAGTAAAAATTGTCGTATCAACTTCAACTTTGGTATACTTTTTTTTGGTACCAAAATACAGGTCGAGTTCGTTAGCCAGCAATTTTCGTCCAAAATTATCAAAAATAGAATATTTTCAAAATTCAAAAAAAAAAAAAATTTAAAAAAAAAATTTTCTCTATTTTTTTTCTTAAACTACAAGTAAAATCGAACAAATTTTGTTTATAAAAGTTTCCGATTTAATGCAACCTTACAAAGCTATGAATTTTTTAAGTTTACATGTGCAAAAAGGGGTACTAAAAGTGGATAAATCCTATACAAAAACTCTATTAGTTTAAAAAAAAATGAAAAAACTTTCGGTTTTTTCTTCCTGTTTACTTTCATTGATCACAACTAATAAAACTGCATCAAAAAATATTGACTTTTCTAAAAATTTTTGGAAATTTTGAATAAATTCATTTTTACATTCTCATCCTAAATGAGAAAGTCTTCAATTTGTGCGATTTTGAACTTTTGCTAAAACCATCATTTCTCGACGTTTTGAGACCTCCTGATTCCAAAAAAATGGGTTTTACGAAGATGTCTGTCTGTCTGTCTGTCTGTCTGTCTGTCTGTATCAAAATTTTGAAATCGGATAACTTGAGTAAAAATTGTCGTATCAACTTCAACTTTGGTATACTTTTTTTTGGTACCAAAATACAGGTCGAGTTCGTTAGCCAGCAATTTTCGTCCAAAATTATCAAAAATAGAATATTTTCAAAATTCAAAAAAAAAAAAAATTTAAAAAAAAAAATTTTCTCTATTTTTTTTCTTAAACTACAAGTAAAATCGAACAAATTTTGTTTATAAAAGTTTCCGATTTAATGCAACCTTACAAAGCTATGAATTTTTTAAGTTTACATGTGCAAAAAGGGGTACTAAAAGTGGATAAATCCTATACAAAAACTCTATTATTTTAAAAAAAAATGAAAAAACTTCCGGTTTTTTCTTCCTGTTTACTTTCATTGATCACAACTAATAAAACTGCATCAAAAAATATTGACTTTTCTAAAAATTTTTGGAAATTTTGAATAAATTCATTTTTACATTCTCATCCTAAATGAGAAAGTCTTCAATTTGTGCGATTTTGAACTTTTGCTAAAACCATCATTTCTCGACGTTTTGAGACCTCCTGATTCCAAAAAAATGGGGTTTACGAAGATGTCTGTCTGTCTGTCTGTCTGTCTGTCTGTCTGTATCAAAATTTTGAAATCGGATAACTTGAGTAAAAATTGTCGTATCAACTTCAACTTTGGTATACTTTTTTTTGGTACCAAAATACAGGTCGAGTTCGTTAGCCAGCAATTTTCGTCCAAAATTATCAAAAATAGAATATTTTCAAAATTCAAAAAAAAAAAAATTTAAAAAAAAAAATTTTCTCTATTTTTTTTCTTAAACTACAAGTAAAATCGAACAAATTTTGTTTATAAAAGTTTCCGATTTAATGCAACCTTACAAAGCTATGAATTTTTTAAGTTTACATGTGCAAAAAGGGGTACTAAAAGTGGATAAATCCTATACAAAAACTCTATTATTTTAAAAAAAAATGAAAAAACTTCCGGTTTTTTCTTCCTGTTTACTTTCATTGATCACAACTAATAAAACTGCATCAAAAAATATTGACTTTTCTAAAAATTTTTGGAAATTTTGAATAAATTCATTTTTACATTCTCATCCTAAATGAGAAAGTCTTCAATTTGTGCGATTTTGAACTTTTGCTAAAACCATCATTTCTCGACGTTTTGAGACCTCCTGATTCCAAAAAAATGGGGTTTACGAAGATGTCTGTCTGTCTGTCTGTCTGTCTGTCTGTCTGTATCAAAATTTTGAAATCGGATAACTTGAGTAAAAATTGTCGTATCAACTTCAACTTTGGTATACTTTTTTTTGGTACCAAAATACAGGTCGAGTTCGTTAGCCAGCAATTTTCGTCCAAAATTATCAAAAATAGAATATTTTCAAAATTCAAAAAAAAAAAAAATTTAAAAAAAAAAATTTTCTCTATTTTTTTTCTTAAACTACAAGTAAAATCGAACAAATTTTGTTTATAAAAGTTTCCGATTTAATGCAACCTTACAAAGCTATGAATTTTTTAAGTTTACATGTGCAAAAAGGGGTACTAAAAGTGGATAAATCCTATACAAAAACTCTATTAGTTTAAAAAAAAATGAAAAAACTTCCGGTTTTTTCTTCCTGTTTACTTTCATTGATCACAACTAATAAAACTGCATCAAAAAATATTGACTTTTCTAAAAATTTTTGGAAATTTTGAATAAATTCATTTTTACATTCTCATCCTAAATGAGAAAGTCTTCAATTTGTGCGATTTTGAACTTTTGCTAAAACCATCATTTCTCGACGTTTTGAGACCTCCTGATTCCAAAAAAATGGGTTTTACGAAGATGTCTGTCTGTCTGTCTGTCTGTCTGTCTGTCTGTATCAAAATTTTGAAATCGGATAACTTGAGTAAAAATTGTCGTATCAACTTCAACTTTGGTATACTTTTTTTTGGTACCAAAATACAGGTCGAGTTCGTTAGCCAGCAATTTTCGTCCAAAATTATCAAAAATAGAATATTTTCAAAATTCAAAAAAAAAAAAAATTTAAAAAAAAAAATTTTCTCTATTTTTTTTCTTAAACTACAAGTAAAATCGAACAAATTTTGTTTATAAAAGTTTCCGATTTAATGCAACCTTACAAAGCTATGAATTTTTTAAGTTTACATGTGCAAAAAGGGGTACTAATAGTGGATAAATCCTATACAAAAACTCTATTATTTTAAAAAAAAATGAAAAAACTTCCGGTTTTTTCTTCCTGTTTACTTCCATTGATCACAACTAATAAAACTGCATCAAAAAATATTGACTTTTCTAAAAATTTTTGGAAATTTTGAATAAATTCATTTTTACATTCTCATCCTAAATGAGAAGGTATTAAATTTGTGCGATTTTGAACTTTTGCTAAAACCTACATTTCTCGACGTTTTTAAAACCTCCTGTTTCCGAAAAAATGTGTTTTTTTTTTATATAAGTGCTACATTCGTCTTGGTTGAATGGAAAATTTGAAATTCGCCTCTCAGCCTTTAGAAACAGTTTTAATATTTTGAAATTTAAATATTTGAGTAAATTGAAGTTCTTTTAAATTTAAAACATTTGTGAATAAGTAATATTATGTGGTTATTAGTAATATATTAAGAATAAATTTTAAGTAATGAATATTTTAAGATCACATTTTTGGCATAAAAGAAATAATGAGACAGGCACAGTATAGAAATACACACTAGTGTATTTCTATCTGATTTTTTGTGCTGAATCCAAATCTGAAGTCAGAAGTTTTAGATTGACAAAATTTTTTGGGTTAAACTTAAAAACTGTTGATAGACACGAATTAGAGCAAATTTCAAAAAAAAAATTCGCTTAGACACTACAATAGTGTATTTCTTTTTGATTTTGGGTGCTGAATTCGAATTTGAAGTCAGAAGTTTTGGATTGGCAAAATTTTTTGAAAATACCTCAAAAATTTGCTCAATAACACGAATTTGATTCCATTAAATGGAAATAAACGAATTGAATTATTCCAATGTATTTTTTCCTTTTGCATCTTAATCTAAAGTGAGAATTATCTCTATTTGGGTATCAATAGATTCGTTGAAAAGAACTGCATGTGCACTGCAAAAACATGGTATCTTAAATTGGACAAAAATGTCTTAAATTAAGACATTTTTGGTGTCTAAGACACGAAAAATGTCTTATTTTAAGACATTTTTGAACAATTTAAGACACCTGTTTTGCAGTGTAATAGTTATAGTTTAAATCATTTTTTAAAATTATTTACAAAAAAAAAATTCTAAGAGTAACGGATTCCTCTCATTTTGATGCAATTTGACCTCTTCTATATGGTCACTAAATTATCCCTTTCTATTTGAGAGGATTTTCCTTTTCTTTCTTCTTTTGTCAAATTTACAAATTTCACATATTATTGTAAAATTCATAATTTGTCACAAACTTGATATTTTTTTACATAAAAAATTTACCCGTTTTAAAATTAGAGTATATAATTTCCCGAATATATCTCAAGTATCAGAATTTTTCATTATTTTTTAATTCTTTATACTATTAAATTAGGTTGAAGTTAAACAAAAGAGTGGCTATGTGTCAAAAATCCTTTTGCTCTCGCAAAATTCTCTTACAAATTGAGTAATAATAGAAGAGGAATATTCCTCTGCTAACGAGATAATTTTTTTTTGTGTTTGTTGTAAAAAATTATTAGTAAAATCTTAGAAACTCCAGAAAATGAAAGAATACTTGATAAAAACTTAAGCAAAGTGCTTTGCGTAGTCCAAAAATCGTACAAGGCTTCGAGCTCGGGTATAAGATCAGAAGAAAAAACTTAGGCAAAGTTACTCGCGTGTTATTTGTATCAAAAACGTGGTCAAAGCTGAGTGCTGTATACGAAATAAAAACTACGCAAACGCCATGCTTGCATTTAGAAAAACTCGCATTTCCCTTTTTTTCATATAATTTGTTTAAACAATGAACTTTTGATTTCATAATTAAATAGAAAATTATCATTTTATACACAATGTCAATTTAAATTCAACAATTTTTTAATTTTTATCCGGGTACTTAATGCTAACAATTTTTTTTGATTTTCTCAGTTCTACCAAAATGTCATTTCCCTAAGTTTTTCCTTAGTACGGCAGTGTACTATCTCGGCGATTTCATTTTCCTATTTTTGCTTATATTCGTGTTCTTGAGCACTTCACTGCAAAAAGAGGCGTCTTACGGTAAGACACTTTCGGTGTCTTAGACGGCAAAGATGTCTTGTGTGAAGACGTTTTTCACGTCTTAGACACCAAAACCGTCTTACCGTAAGACGTTAACAAGACACCTTTTTTTGCAGTGTTGGATCTAAACTCAACAAATCAAGCCAATCTGACAATTCTAACTACACATTAGGTACACTGAAAAAAATGTTTAGTCATATGAACAAAAATTTTGTTGGCTTAACCAAATTTTTAGTCATAGCAACAAAAATTTGGTTGGCTCAAACAAATTTTTGTTGATATGACTAAACATTTTTTTCAGTGTATTAGTGCGAAAAATTACATAGCAATACACTAGTGTAGTGTCTTGTCTATGACACTTTTTTTGGGTGCTTTTGTAATTTATTATACTGCACGCAAATAAAGTGTCTATATTATTTTAAAAATAAAAAAAATACATAGTAATAATTTGAGGAAAAAAAGCGTGTTTAAAGTATTAATACTTAGTGACATATTGTGTTAACGTACAATTTCTGTTTGTTAGACATTGCTCTTAATTGTATTCTAAATTTGAGTTTAATACTATATTGATTTGAAGACTAGTCTTACTCAATCATGGAATTGTATCGAGGCAGAAGTCAACTAATATCAATAAGTTCCAAACAGAAATTGTAGTGTTTTTTAATGCCATTTAGGTGCAACAACCCTTTGCTTTGAAGATTTAAGTAACTGAGATTTTTCTTTTCTCTCCAGTAAATCGCAAATATTCCGGAAAGTATTAGTATCGAGCGCGAAGCGCGAGTGCCGTGATGAGAATGTATTCCTTAAAGGCGTAAAACTTTAAGACAAAAAAAGTTTTACATTTTAAGTGAAAACCCAATTTAGAATAGCGCTAAACAGGCCAGATTAAACTGGCTCATGTCGTAGGGAGAGTATTTAATTTCGATAACGACAAGCATGCATTACATGGTCGAAGCGTGCAGCCTGACGAGAAGATTAATAATGATCGGAGTGCGAAGCACGACGTTCATTCCAAATACGGAGCGCGTAGCGCGACGATTAATAAAACTTCGGAGCGCGAAGCGCGACTACGACCCTCGCGCGCCCCGAGGCGCGCTGAAACTAGTGAGCGAAGCGAGCCCTGCGCGCGATGAGAATGTGACGGAGCGCGAAGCGCGATGTCAGATTTTTAAATTTAACAAACATATTCGTACTCAGAGACAACAAAAACCCCCAAGTAACAATGTTCAGCTAATTTAGTGAATTTTAAAAGATTTTGTCCGCCATTTTGAATTTTTAAATTTAACAAACATACTCGTACTCAGAGACTCTAAAAACCCCCGTCTAACAGTTTCAGCTAATTAAGAGAATTTTATTAAATTTTGTCGGACATCCTAAATCAGTTATTTTAAATTTTTAAATTTAACAAACCTATTCGTACTCAGAGACCGAAAAAACCCCCGAGTAACAATTTTCAGCTAATTTAGAAAATTTTAAAAAATATTGTTCACCATCTTGAATCCACCATTTTGAATTTTTAAAGTTAACAAACGTATTCGTACTCAGAGACCCCAAAAACCCCCGAGTAACAATTTTCAGCTAATTTAGAGAATTTTAAAAAAATGTGTCCGCCATTTTAAATTCGCTATGTTAAATTATTAAATTTAACTAACATATTCGTACTCAGAGACCCCAAAACTCTCCGAGTAACAATTTCCAGATAAATTAGAGAAATTTAAAAAATTTTGTCAACCATCTTGAATTCGCTATTTTGAATTTTTAAATTTAACAAACCTATTCGTACCCAGAGACCCCAAAAACCACCGAGTAAAAATTTTCAGCTAATTTAGAGAATTTTCAAAAATTTTGTCCGCCATCTTTAATCCGCCATTTTCAATTTTCAAATTTAAAAAACATATTCGATCTTAGAAACCCCAAAAACCCCCGAGTAACAATTTTCTGCTAATTTAGAGAATTTTAAAAAATTGTGTGTGCCATTTTAAATTCGCTATTTTGTATTTTTAAATTTAACAAACGTATTCGTTCTCAGAGACAACAAAAACCCCCGAGTAACAATTTTCAGCTAATTTAGAGAATTTTAAAAAATTTTGTCAGATAACCTAAATCAGCCATTTTAAATTTTTAAATTTAACAAACATATACGTACTCAGAGACACCAAAACTCCCCGAGTAACAATTTTCAAATAATTAAGAGAATTTTAAAAAACTTTTTCCGCCATCTTGAATCGGCCATTTTGAATTTTTAAATTTAACAAACATATTCGAACTCAGAGACCCCAAAAACCCCAGAGTAACAATTTTCAGCTAATTTAAAGAATTTTAAAATATTTTGTCCGCCATTTTGAATTCGCTATTTCGAATTTTTAAATTTAACAAACATGTTCGTACTCAGGGACCACAAAAACCCCCGAGTAACCATTATCAGCCAATTTAGAAAGTTTTAAAAAATTTTGTCAACCATCTTTAATTTGCTATATTGTATTTTTAAATTTAACAAACGTATTCGATCTCAGAGACAACAAAACCCCCGAGTAACAATTTTTAGCTAATTTAAAGAATTTTATAAAATTTTGTCTGCCATCTTGAATCTGCCATTTTCAATTTTCAAATTTAAAAAACATACTCGATCGCAGAAACTCCAAAAACCCCCGAGTAGCAATTTTTAGCTAATTTAGAGATATTTAAAAAATTTTGTCTGCCATTTTGAATTTTTAAATTTAACAAACATATTCGTACTCAGAGACAACAAAAACCACCAAGTAACAATGTTCAGCTAATTTAGAGAATTTTAAAAAATTTTGTTGGCCATTTTGAATTTTTAAATTTAACAAACATATTCGTACTCAGAGACTCTAAAAACCCCCGTCTAACAGTTTCAGCTAATTAAGAGAATTTTATTAAATTTTGTCGGACATCCTAAATCAGTTATTTTAAATTTTTAAATTTAACAAACCTATTCGTACTCAGAGACCGAAAAAACCCCCGAGTAACAATTTTCAGCTAATTTAGAAAATTTTGAAAAATATTGTTCACTATCTTGGATCCACCATTTTGAATTTTTGAAGTTAACAAACGTATTCGTACTCAGAGACCCCAAAAACCCCCGAGTAACAATTTTCAGCTAATTTAGAGAATTTTAAAAAATTGTGTCCGCCATTTTAAATTCGCTATGTTAAATTATTAAATTTAACAAACATATTCGTACTCAGAGACCCCAAAACTCTCCGAGTAACAATTTCCAGATAATTTAGAGAATTTAAAAAAATTTTGTCAACCATCTTGAATTCGCTATTTTGAATTTTTAAATTTAACAAACCTATTCGTACCCAGAGACCCCAAAAACCACCGAGTAAAAATTTTCAGCTAATTTAGAGAATTTTCAAAAATTTTGTCCTCCATCTTTAATCCGCCATTTTCAATTTTTAAATTTAAAAAACATATTCGATCGTAGAAACCCCAAAAACACCCGAGTAACAATTTTCTGCTAATTTAGAGAATTTTAAAAAATTGTGTCCGCCATTTTAAATTCGCTATGTTAAATTTTTAAATTAAACAAACATATTCGTACTCAGAGACCCCAAAAACCCCCGAGTAAACATTAGCAGCTAATTTAGAGAATTTTAAAAAAAGTTTATCCGCCATCTTTAATTCGCTATTTTGTATTTTTAAATTTAACAAACGTATTCGTTCTCAGAGACAACAAAAACCCCCGAGTAAGTATTTAGAGAATTTTAAAAAATTTTGTCGGCCATCTTAAATCAGCCATTTTGAATGTTAAAATATAACAAACATATTCGTACTCAGAGACAACAAAAACCTTCGAGTAACAATGTTCCGCTAATTTAGAGAATTTTAAAAGATTTTGTCCGCCATTAAAATTTTTAAATTTAACAAACATATTCGTAATCAGTGACTCTAAAAACCCCCGTGTAACAGTTTTCAGCTAATCTAGAAAATATAAAAAAATTTTGTCGGCCATCCTAAATCAGCCAATTTGAATTTTTAAATTTAACAAACCTATTCGTACTCAGAGACCCAAAAAACCCCCGAGTAACAATTTTTAGCTAATTTAGAAAATTTAAAAAAATATTGTTCCCAACTTGAATCCACCAGTTTGAATTTTTAAAGTTAACAAACGTATTCGTACTCAGAGACCCCAAAAACCCCCGAGTAACAATTTTCAGCTAATTTAGAGAATTTTAAAAAATTTTGTCGGCCATCTTAAATCAGTCATTTTGAATTTTTAAATTAAACAAACATATTCGTACTCAGAGACCCCAAAAACCCCTGAGTAAACATTATCAGCCAATTTAGAGAATTTTAAAAAAATTTTATCCGCCATCTTTAATTCACTATTTTGTATTTTTAAATTTAACAAACGTATTCGTTCTCAGAGACAACAAAATCCCCGAGTAACAATTTTCAGCTAATTTTGAGAATTTTAAAAAATTTCGTCTGCTATCTTGAATCCGCCATTTTGATTTTTTAAATTTAACAAACATATTCGTATTCAGAGACCCTAAAAACCCCCGAGTAAATTTTATCAGCCAATTTAGAGAATTTTATACAATTTTGTCGGCCATCTTGAATTCGCTATTTTGAATTTTTAAATTTAACACATCTATTCGTACTCAGAGACCCAAAAAAACCCCGAGTAACAATTTTCAGCTAATTTAGAGAATTTTAAAAAATTTTGTCCGCCATTTTGAATTTTCAAATTTAACAAACATATTCGAACTCAGAGACCCCAAAAACCCCCGAGTAAAAATTTTCAGCTAATTTAGAGAATTTTAAAAAATTTTGTCCGCCATCTTGAATCCGCCATTTTCAATTTTCAAATTTAGAAAACATATTCGATCTCAGAAACCCCAAAAACCCCCGAGTAACAATTTTCAGCTAATTTAGAGAAATTTAAAAAATTTTGTCCGCCATTTTGAATCTGCCTGTTTCAATTTTCAAATTTAAAAAACATACTCGATCTTAGAAACTCCAAAAGCCCCCGAGTAACAATTTTCAGCTAATTTAGAATAATTTAAAAAATTTTGTCTGCCATTTTGAATTTTTAAATTTAACAATCATATTTGTACTCAGAGACAACAAAAACCCCTGAGTAACAATGTTCAGCTAATTTAGAGAATTTTAAAAACTTTTGTCCGTCATTTTGAATTTTTAAATTTAACAAACATATTCGTACTCCGTGACCCTAAAAACCCCAGTGTAACAGTTTTCAGCTAATTTAGAGAATTTTAAAAAATTTTGTCGGCCATCCTAAATCAGCCATTTTAAATTTTTAAATTTAACAAACCTATTCGTACTCAGAGACCCAAAAAATCCCCGAGTAACAATTTTCAGCTAATTTAGAGAATTTTAAATAATATTGTCCGCCATTTTGAATTTTTAAATTTAACAAACATATTCGTGCTCAAAGGCCACAAAAACCACCGAGTAACCATTATCAGCCAATTTAGAGAATTTAAAAAAATTGTGTCCGCCATCTTAAATTCGCTATTTTGAAATTTTAAAGGTAACAAACATATTCGTACTTAGAGACCCCAAAAACCCCCGACTAACAATTTTTAGCTAATTTAGAGAATTTTAAAAAATTTTGTCCGCTATCTTGAATCCGCCTGATTGAATTTTAAAATTTAACAAACATTTTCGTACTCGGAGACCCTAAAAACCCCAAGTAACCAATATTAGCCAATTTAAAGAATTTTAAAGAATTTTGTCCGCCATCTTAAATCCGCAATTTGAATTTTTAAATTTGACAAACATATTCGAACTTAGAGACCCCAACATACCCCGAGTAACAATTTTCAGCTAATTTAGAGAATTTTAAAAAATTTTGTCGGCCATCTTAAATCAGTCATTTTTAATTTTTAAATTTAACAAACATGTTCGTACTCAGGGACCACAAAAACCACCGAGTAACCATTATCAGCCAATTTAGAAAATTTTAAAAAAATGTGTCTGCCATCTTAAATTAGCCATGTTGAATTTTTAAATTTAACAAACATATTCGTACTCAGAGACCCCAAAAATCCCAGAGTAACAATTTTCAGCTAATTTAGAAAATTTTAAAAAATTTTGTCTGCTATCTTGAATCCGCCATTTTGATTTTTTAAATTTAACAAACACATTCGTATTCAGAGATCCTAAAAAACCCCGAGTAAAAATTATCAGCCAATTTAGAGAATTTTAAAAAATTTTGTCGGCCATATTGAATTTGCTCTTTTGAATTTTCAAATATAACAAACATATTCGTACTCAGAGAACCAAAAAACCCCCCAGTAACCATTATCAGCCAATTTAGAGAATTTTAAAAAAATTTGTCAACCATCTTGAATTCGCTATTTTCAATTTTTAAATTTAACAAACCTATTCGTACTCAGACACCCCAAAAACCCCCAAGTAACAATTTTCTGCTAATTTAGAGAATTTTAAAAAATTGTATCCGCCATCTTAAATTCGCTATGTTAAATTATTAAATTTAACAAACATAATCGTACTCAGAGACCCCAAAATCCCCGAGTAAACATTATCAGCCAATTTAGAGAATTTTAAACAATTTTCTCTGCCATCTTGAATCTGCCTGTTTCAATTTTCAAATTTAAAAAACATACTCGATCTTAGAAACTCCAAAAGCCCCCGAGTAACAATTTTTAGCTAATTTAGAATAATTTAAAAAATTTTTTCTGCCATTTTGAATTTTTTAATTTAACAAACATATTTGTACTCAGAGACAACAAAAACCCCCGAGTAACAATGTTCAGCTAATTTAGAGAATTTTAAAAACTTTTGTCGGCCATCCTAAATCAGCCATTTTAAATTTTTAAATTTAACAAACCTATTCGTACTCAGAGACCCAAAAAATCCCCGAGTAACAATTTTCAGCTAATTTAGAGAATCTTAAAAAATTTTGTTCTCCATTTTGAATTTTTAAATTTAACAAACATATTCGTGCTCAACGGCCACAAAAACCACCGAGTAACCATTATCAGCCAATTTAGAGAATTTTAAAAAAATGTGTCTGCCATCTTAAATCAGCCAAATTGAATTTTTAAATTTAACAAACATATTCGTACTCAGAGACCTCAAAAACCCCCGAGTAACAATTTTCAGCTAATTTAGAGAATTTTAAAAAACTTTGTCCGCCATCTTGAATCCGCAATTTTCAATTTTCAAATTTAAAAAACATATTCGATCTCAGAAACCCAAAAAACCCCCGAGTAACAATTTTCAGCTAATTTAGAGAGTCTTAAAAAATTTTGTTCTCTATTTTGAATTTTTAAATTTAACAAACATATTCGTGCTCAACGGCCACAAAAACCACCGAGTAACCATTATCAGCCAATTTAGAGAATTTTAAAAAAATGTGTCTGCCATCTTACATCAGCCATTTTGAATTTTTAAATTTAACAAACATATTCGTACTCAGAGACCCCAAAAATCCCAGAGTAACAATTTTCTGCTAATTTAGAAAATTTTAAAAAATTTTGTCTGCTATCTTGAATCCACCATTTTGATTTTTTAAATTTAACAAACACATTCGTTTCCAGAGATCCTAAAAAACCTCGAGTAAAAATTATCAGCCAATTTAGAGAATATTAAAAAATTTTGTCGGCCATCTTGAATTTGCTCTTTTGAATTTTCAAATTTAACAAACATATTCGTACTCAGAGAACCAAAAAACCCCAGAGTAACCATTATCAGCCAATTTAGAGAATTTAAAAAAAATTTGTCAACCATCTTGAATTCGCTATTTTCAATTTTTAAATTTAACAAACCAATTCGTACTCAGACACCCCAAAAACCCCCAAGTAACAATTTTCTGCTAATTTAGAGAATTTTAAAAAATTGTATCCGCCATCTTAAATTCGCTATGTTAAATTATTAAATTTAACAAACATAATCGTACTCAGAGACCCCAAAATCCCCGAGTAAACATTATCAGCCAATTTAGAGAATTTTAAACAATTTTCTCTGCCATCTTGAATCTGCCTGTTTCAATTTTCAAATTTAAAAAACATACTCGATCTTAGAAACTCCAAAAGCCCCCGAGTAACAATTTTTAGCTAATTTAGAATAATTTAAAAAAATTTTTCTGCCATTTTGAATTTTTTAATTTAATAAACATATTTGTACTCAGAGACAACAAAAACCCCCGAGTAACAATGTTCAGCTAATTTAGAGAATTTTAAAAACTTTTGTCCGTCATTTTAAATTTTCAAATTTATCAAACATATTCGTATTCCGAGACCCTAAAAACCCCAGTGTAACAGTTTTCAGCTAATTTAGAGAATTTTAAAAAATTTTGTCGGCCATCCTAAATCAGCCATTTTAAATTTTTAAATTTAACAAACCTATTCGTACTCAGAGACCCAAAAAATCCCCGAGTAACAATTTTCAGCTAATTTAGAGAATCTTAAAAAATTTTGTTCTAAATTTTGAATTTTTAAATTTAACAAACATATTCGTGCTCAACAGCCACAAAAACCACCGAGTAACCATTATCAGCCAATTTAGAGAATTTTAAAAAAATGTGTCTGCCATCTTAAATCAGCCAAATTGAATTTTTAAATTTAACAAACATATTCGTACTCAGAGACCCCAAAAACCCCCAAGTAACAATTTTCAGCTAATTTAGAGAATTTTAAAAAACTTTGTCCGCCATCTTGAATCCGCCATTTTCAATTTTCAAATTTAAAAAACATATTCGATCTCAGAAACCCAAAAAGCCCCCGAGTAACAATTTTCAGCTAATTTAGAGAGTCTTAAAAAATTTTGTTCTCCATTTTGAATTTTTAAATTTAACAAACATATTCGTGCTCAACGGCCACAAAGACCACCGAGTAACCATTATCAGCCAATTTAGAGAATTTTAAAAAAATGTGTCTGCCATCTTACATCAGCCATTTTGAATTTTTAAATTTAACAAACATATTCGTACTCAGAGACCCCAAAAATCCCAGAGTAACAATTTTCAGCTAATTTAGAAAATTTTAAAAAATTTTGTCTGCTATCTTGAATCCACCATTTTGATTTTTTAAATTTAACAAACACATTCGTATCCAGAGATCCTAAAAAACCTCGAGTAAAAATTATCAGCCAATTTAGAGAATATTAAAAAATTTTGTCGGCCATCTTGAATTTGCTCTTTTGAATTTTCAAATTTAACAAACATATTCGTACTCAGAGAACCAAAAAACCCCAGAGTAACAATTTTCAGCTAATTTAGAGAATTTTAAAAAATTTTGTCTGCCATTTTGAATTTTTGAATTTAACAAACATATTCGTACTCAGAGACAACAAAAACCCCCGTGTAACAGTTTTTAGCTAATTTAGAGAATTTTAAAAAATTTTGCCGGCCATCTTAAATCAGTCATTTTGAATTTTTAAATTTAACAAACATATTCGTACTCAGAGACCCCAAAAACCCCCGAGTAAACATTATCAGCCAATTTAGAGAATTATAAAAAATTGTGTCCGCCATCTTAAATTCGCTATTTTGAATTTTTAAATTTAACAAACATATTCGTACTTAGAGACCCCAAAAATCCCAGAGTAACAATTTTCAGCTGATTTAGAGAATTTTAAAAAATTATGTCGGCCATCTTAAATCAGTCATTTTGAATTTTTAAATTTAACAAACATATTCGTACTCAGAGACCCCAAAAACCCCCGAGTAACAATTTTCAACTAATTTAAAAAATTTTAAAAAATATTGTTCACCATCTTGAATCCACCATTTTGAATTTTTAAAGTTAATAAACGTATTGGTACTCAGAGACCCCAAAAACCCCTGAGTAACAATTTTCAGCTAATTTGGAGAATTTTAAAAAATTTTGTCTGCTATCTTGAATCCGCTATTTTCAATTTTTAAATTTAAAAAACATATTCGATCTCAGAAACCCCAAAAACCCCCGAGTAACAATTTTCAGCTAATTTAGAGAATTTTAAAAAATTTTGTCCGCCATTTTAATTTTTTAAATTTACCAAACATATTCGTACTCAGACACCACAAAAACCCTCAAGTAACCATGATCAGCCAATTTAGAGAATTTTAACAAATTTTTTCTGCCATCTTGAATTTGCTCTTTTGAATTTTTAAATTTAACAAACATATTCGTACTCAGAGACCCCAAAAATCCCCGAGTAACAATTTTCACCTATTTTAGAGAATTTTAAAAAATTTTGTCCGCCATTTTGAATCTGCCTGTTTCAATTTTCAAATTTAAAAAACATACTCGATCTTAGAAACTCCAAAAGCCCCCGAGTAACAATTTTCAGCTAATTTAGAATAATTTAAAAAATTTTGTCTGCCATTTTGAATTTTTAAATTTAACAATCATATTTGTACTCAGAGACAACAAAAACCCCCGAGTAACAATGTTCAGCTAATTTAGAGAATTTTAAAAACTTTTGTCCGTCATTTTGAATTTTTAAATTTAACAAACATATTCGTACTCCGTGACCCTAAAAACCCCAGTGTAACAGTTTTCAGCTAATTTAGAGAATTTTAAAAAATTTTGTCGGCCATCCTAAATCAGCCATTTTAAATTTTTAAATTTAACAAACCTATTCGTACTCAGAGACCGAAAAAATCCCCGAGTAACAATTTTCAGCTAATTTAGAGAATTTTAAATAATATTGTCCGCCATTTTGAATTTTTAAATTTAACAAACATATTCGTGCTCAAAGGCCACAAAAACCACCGAGTAACCATTATCAGCCAATTTAGAGAATTTAAAAAAATTGTGTCCGCCATCTTAAATTCGCTATTTTGAAATTTTAAAGTTAACAAACATATTCGTACTCAGAGACCCCAAAAACCCCCGACTAACAATTTTTAGCTAATTTAGAGAATTTTAAAAAATTTTGTCCGCTATCTTGAATCCGCCTGATTGAATTTTAAAATTTAACAAACATTTTCGTACTCGGATACCCTAAAAGTCCCAAGTAACCAATATTAGACAATTTAAAGAATTTTAAAGAATTTTGTCCGCCATCTTAAATCCGCAATTTGAATTTTTAAATTCGACAATCATATTCGAACTTAGAGACCCCAACATACCCCGAGTAACAATTTTCAGCTAATTTAG
Source organism: Ganaspis brasiliensis (assembly GCA_037103525.1). Taxonomy (NCBI): domain Eukaryota; kingdom Metazoa; phylum Arthropoda; class Insecta; order Hymenoptera; family Figitidae; genus Ganaspis; species Ganaspis brasiliensis. The sequence continues at coordinate 459,673 of JAZKLR010000280.1, read as the reverse complement.
AGAATTTTAAAAAATTTTGTCGGCCATCTTAAATCAGTCATTTTTAATTTTTAAATTTAACAAACATGTTCGTACTCAGGGACCACAAAAACCACCGAGTAACCATTATCAGCCAATTTAGAAAATTTTAAAAAAATGTGTCTGCCATCTTAAATTAGCCATGTTGAATTTTTAGAATTTAACAAACATATTCGTACTCAGAGACCCCAAAAATCCCAGAGTAACAATTTTCAGCTAATTTAGAAAATTTTAAAAAATTTTGTCTGCTATCTTGAATCCGCCATTTTGATTTTTTAAATTTAACAAACATATACGTACTCAGAGACACCAAAACTCCCCGAGTAACAATTTTCAAATAATTAAGAGAATTTTAAAAAACTTTTTCCGCCATCTTGAATCCGCCATTTTGAATTTTTGAATTTAACAAACATATTCGAACTCAGAGACCCCAAAAACCCCAGAGTAACAATTTTCAGCTAATTTAGAGAATTTTAAAATATTTTGTCCGCCATTTTGAATTCGCTATTTCGAATTTTTAAATTTAACAAACATGTTCGTACTCAGGGACCACAAAAACCCCCGAGTAACCATTATCAGCCAATTAATAGAATTTTAAAAAAATTTGTCAACCATCTTTAATTCGCTAAATTGTATTTTTAAATTTAACAAACGTATTCGTTCTCAGAGACCTCAAATACCCCCGAGTAACAATTTTCAGCTAATTTAGAGAATCTTAAAAAATTTTGTTCTTCATTTTGAATTTTTATATATTTAACAAACATATTCGTGCTTAACGGCCACAAAAACCGCCGAGTAACCATTATCAGCCAATTTAGAAAATTTTAAAAAAATGTGTCTGCCATCTTAAATTAGCCATGTTGAATTTTTAAATTTAACAAACATATTCGTACTCAGAGACCCTGAAAATCCCAGAGTAACAATTTTCAGCTAATTTAGAAAATTTTAAAAAATTTTGTCTGCTATCTTGAATCCGCCATTTTGATTTTTTAAATTTAACAAACACATTCGTATTCAGAGATCCTAAAAAACCCCGAGTAAAAATTATCAGCCAATTTAGAGAATTTTAAAAAATTTTGTCGGCCATATTGAATTTGCTCTTTTGAATTTTCAAATATAACAAACATATTCGTACTCAGAGAACCAAAAAACCCCCGAGTAACCATTATCAGCCAATTTAGAGAATTTTAAAAAAATTTGTCAACCATCTTGAATTCGCTATTTTCAATTTTTAAATTTAACAAACCTATTCGTACTCAGACACCCCAAAAACCCCCAAGTAACAATTTTCTGCTAATTTAGAGAATTTTAAAAAATTGTATCCGCCATCTTAAATTCGCTATGTTAAATTATTAAATTTAACAAACATAATCGTACTCAGAGACCCCAAAATCCCCGAGTAAACATTATCAGCCAATTTAGAGAATTTTAAAGAATTTTCTCTGCCATCTTGAATCTGCCTGTTTTAATTTTCAAATTTAAAAAACATACTCGATCTTAGAAACTCCAAAAGCCCCCGAGTAACAATTTTTAGCTAATTTAGAATAATTTAAAAAATGTTTTCTGCCATTTTGAATTTTTTAATTTAACAAACATATTTGTACTCAGAGACAACAAAAACCCCCGAGTAACAATGTTCAGCTAATTTAGAGAATTTTAAAAACTTTTGTCGGCCATCCTAAATCAGCCATTTTAAATTTTTAAATTTAACAAACCTATTCGTACTCAGAGACCCAAAAAATCCCCGAGTAACAATTTTCAGCTAATTTAGAGAATCTTAAAAAATTTTGTTCTCCATTTTGAATTTTTAAATTTAACAAACATATTCGTGCTCAACGGTTACAAAAACCACCGAGTAACCATTATCAGCCAATTTAGAGAATTTTAAAAAAATGTGTCTGCCATCTTAAATCAGCCAAATTGAATTTTTAAATTTAACAAACATATTCGTACTCAGAGACCTCAAAAACCCCCGAGTAACAATTTTCAGCTAATTTAGAGAATTTTAAAAAACTTTGTCCGCCATCTTGAATCCGCCATTTTCAATTTTCAAATTTAAAAAACATATTCGATCTCAGAAACCCAAAAAACCCCCGAGTAACAATTTTCAGCTAATTTAGAGAGTCTTAAAAAATTTTGTTCTCCATTTTGAATTTTTAAATTTAACAAACATATTCGTGCTCAACGGCCACAAAAACCACCGAGTAACCATTATCAGCCAATTTAGAGAATTTTAAAAAAATGTGTCTGCAATCTTACATCAGCCATTTTGAATTTTTAAATTTAACAAACATATTCGTACTCAGAGACCCCAAAAATCCCAGAGTAACAATTTTCAGCTAATTTAGAAAATTTTAAAAAATTTTGTCTGCTATCTTGAATCCACCATTTTGATTTTTTAAATTTAACAAACACATTCGTTTCCAGAGATCCTAAAAAACCTCGAGTAAAAATTATCAGCCAATTTAGAGAATATTAAAAAATTTTGTCTGCTATCTTGAATTTTTAAATTTAACAAACATATTCGAACTCAGAGACCCCAAAAACCCCAGAGTAACAATTTTCAGCTAATTTAGAGAATTTTAAAATATTTTGTCCGCCATTTTGAATTCGCTATTTCGAATTTTTAAATTTAACAAACATGTTCGTACTCAGGGACCACAAAAACCCCCGAGTAACCATTATCAGCCAATTAAGAGAATTTTAAAAAAATTTGTCAACCATCTTTAATTCGCTAAATTGTATTTTTAAATTTAACAAACGTATTCGTTCTCAGAGACCTCACATACCCCCGAGTAACAATTTTCAGCTAATTTAGAGAATCTTAAAAAATGTTGTTCTTCATTTTGAATTTTTATATTTAACAAACATATTCGTGCTTAACGGCCACAAAAACCGCCGAGTAACCATTATCAGCCAATTTAGAAAATTTTAAAAAAATGTGTCTGCCATCTTAAATTAGCCATGTTGAATTTTTAAATTTAACAAACATATTCGTACTCAGAGACCCTGAAAATCCCAGAGTAACAATTTTCAGCTAATTTAGAAAATTTTAAAAAATTTTGTCTATCTTGAATCCGCCATTTTGATTTTTTAAATTTAACAAACACATTCGTATTCAGAGATCCTAAAAAACCCCGAGTAAAAATTATCAGCCAATTTAGAGAATTTTAAAAAATTTTGTCAACCATCTTGAATTCGCTATTTTCAATTTTTAAATTTAACAAACCTATTCGTACTCAGACACCCCAAAAACCCCCAAGTAACAATTTTCTGCTAATTTAGAGAATTTTAAAAAATTGTATCCGCCATCTTAAATTCGCTATGTTAAATTATTAAATTTAACAAACATAATCGTACTCAGAGACCCCAAAATCCCCGAGTAAACATTATCAGCCAATTTAGAGAATTTTAAACAATTTTCTCTGCCATCTTGAATCTGCCTGTTTTAATTTTCAAATTTAAAAAACATACTCGATCTTAGAAACTCCAAAAGCCCCCGAGTAACAATTTTTAGCTAATTTAGAGAATTTTAAAAACTTTTGTCGGCCATCCTAAATCAGCCATTTTAAATTTTTAAATTTAACAAACCTATTCGTACTCAGAGACCCAAAAAATCCCCGAGTAACAATTTTCAGCTAATTTAGAGAATCTTAAAAAATTTTGTTCTCCATTTTGAATTTTTAAATTTAACAAACATATTCGTGCTCAACGGCCACAAAAACCACCGAGTAACCATTATCAGCCAATTTAGAGAATTTTAAAAAAATGTGTCTGCCATCTTAAATCAGCCAAATTGAATTTTTAAATTTAACAAACATATTCGTACTCAGAGACCTCAAAAACCCCCGAGTAACAATTTTCAGCTAATTTAGAGAATTTTAAAAAACTTTGTCCGCCATCTTGAATCCGCCATTTTCAATTTTCAAATTTAAAAAACATATTCGATCTCAGAAACCCAAAAAACCCCCGAGTAACAATTTTCAGCTAATTTAGAGAGTTTAAAAAAATTTTGTTCTCCATTTTGAATTTTTAAATTTAACAAACATATTCGTGCTCAACGGCCACAAAAACCACCGAGTAACCATTATCAGCCAATTTAGAGAATTTTGAAAAAATGTGTCTGCCATCTTACATCAGCCATTTTGAATTTTTAAATTTAACAAACATTTTCGTACTCAGAGACCCCAAAAATCCCAGAGTAACAATTTTCAGCTAATTTAGAAAATTTTAAAAAATTTTGTCTGCTATCTTGAATCCACCATTTTGATTTTTTAAATTTAACAAACACATTCGTTTCCAGAGATCCTAAAAAACCTCGAGTAAAAATTATCAGCCAATTTAGAGAATATTAAAAAATTTTGTCGGCCATCTTGAATTTGCTCTTTTGAATTTTCAAATTTAACAAACATATTCGTACTCAGAGAACAAAAAAACCCCAGAGTAACCATTATCAGCCAATTTAGAGAATTTTAAAAAAATTTGTCAACCATCTTGAATTCGCTATTTTCAATTTTTAAATTTAACAAACCAATTCGTACTCAGACACCCCAAAAACCCCCAAGTAACAATTTTCTGCTAATTTAGAGAATTTTAAAAAATTGTATCCGCCATCTTAAATTCGCTATGTTAAATTATTAAATTTAACAAACATAATCGTACTCAGAGACCCCAATTTTAAAAAATTATGTCGGCCATCTTAAATCAGTCATTTTGAATTTTTAAATTTAAGAAACATATTCGTACTCAGAGACCCCAAAAACCCCCGAGTAACAATTTTCAACTAATTTAAAAAATTTTAAAAAATATTGTTCACCATCTTGAATCCACCATTTTGAATTTTTAAAGTTAATAAACGTATTGGTACTCAGAGACCCCAAAAACCCCTGAGTAACAATTTTCAGCTAATTTGGAGAATTTTAAAAAATTTTGTCTGCTATCTTGAATCCGCTATTTTCAATTTTTAAATTTAAAAAACATATTCGATCTCAGAAACCCCAAAAACCCACGAGTAACAATTTTCAGCTAAGTTAGAGAATTTTAAAAAATTTTGTCCGCCATTTTGAATTTTTAAATTTAACAAACATATTCGAACTCAGAGACCCCAAAAACCCCCGAGTAAAAATCTTCAGCTAATTTAGAGAATTTTAAAAAATTTTGTCCGCCATCTTGAATCCGCCATTTTCAATTTTTAAATTTAGAAAACATATTCGATCTCAGAAACCCCAAAAACCCCCGAGTAACAATTTTCAGATAATTTAGAGAAATTTAAAAAATTTTGTCCGCCATTTTAATTTTTTAAATTTACCAAACATATTCGTACTCAGACACCACAAAAACCCTCAAGTAACCATGATCAGCCAATTTAGAGAATTTTAACAAATTTTTTCTGCCATCTTGAATTTGCTCTTTTGAATTTTTAAATTTAACAAACATATTCGTACTCAGAGACCCCAAAAATCCCCGAGTAACAATTTTCACCTATTTTAGAGAATTTTAAAAAATTTTGTCCGCCATTTTGAATCTGCCTGTTTCAATTTTCAAATTTAAAAAACATACTCGATCTTAGAAACTCCAAAAGCCCCCGAGTAACAATTTTCAGCTAATTTAGAATAATTTAAAAAATTTTGTCTGCCATTTTGAATTTTTAAATTTAACAATCATATTTGTACTCAGAGACAACAAAAACCCCCGAGTAACAATGTTCAGCTAATTTAGAGAATTTTAAAAACTTTTGTCCGTCATTTTGAATTTTTAAATTTAACAAACATATTCGTACTCCGTGACCCTAAAAACCCCAGTGTAACAGTTTTCAGCTAATTTAGAGAATTTTAAAAAATTTTGTCGGCCATCCTAAATCAGCCATTTTAAATTTTTAAATTTAACAAACCTATTCGTACTCAGAGACCGAAAAAATCCCCGAGTAACAATTTTCAGCTAATTTAGAGAATTTTAAATAATATTGTCCGCCATTTTGAATTTTTAAATTTAACAAACATATTCGTGCTCAAAGGCCACAAAAACCACCGAGTAACCATTATCAGCCAATTTAGAGAATTTAAAAAAATTGTGTCCGCCATCTTAAATTCGCTATTTTGAAATTTTAAAGGTAACAAACATATTCGTACTCAGAGACCCCAAAAACCCCCGACTAACAATTTTTAGCTAATTTAGAGAATTTTAAAAAATTTTGTCCGCTATCTTGAATCCGCCTGATTGAATTTTAAAATTTAACAAACATTTTCGTACTCGGATACCCTAAAAGTCCCAAGTAACCAATATTAGACAATTTAAAGAATTTTAAAGAATTTTGTCCGCCATCTTAAATCCGCAATTTGAATTTTTAAATTTGACAATCATATTCGAACTTAGAGACCCCAACATACCCCGAGTAACCATTATCAGCCAATTTAGAGAATTTTAAAAAAATTTGTCAACCATCTTGAATTCGCTATTTTCAATTTTTAAATTTAACAAACCTATTCGTACTCAGACAACCCAAAAACCCCCAAGTAACAATTTTCTGCTAATTTAGAGAATTTTAAAAAATTGTATCCGCCATCTTAAATTCGCTATGTTAAATTATTAAATTTAACAAACATAATCGTACTCAGAGACCCCAAAATCCCCGAGTAAACATTATCAGCCAATTAAGAGAATTTTAAACAATTTTCTCTGCCATCTTGAATCTGCCTGTTTTAATTTTCAAATTTAAAAAACATACTCGATCTTAGAAACTCCAAAAGCCCCCGAGTAACAATTTTTAGCTAATTTAGAATAATTTAAAAAATTTTTTCTGCTATTTTGAATTTTTTAATTTAACAAACATATTTGTACTCAGAGACAACAAAAACCCCCGAGTAACAATGTTCAGCTAATTTAGAGAATTTTAAAAACATTTGTCCGTCATTTTAAATTTTCAAATTTATCAAACATATTCGTATTCCGAGACCCTAAAAACCCCAGTGTAACAGTTTTCAGCTAATTTAGAGAATTTTAAAAAATTTTGTCGGCCATCCTAAATCAGACATTTTAAATTTTTAAATTTAACAAACCTATTCGTACTCAGAGACAACAAAAACCCTTGAGTTACAATGTTCAGCTAATTTAGAGAATTTAAAAAGATTTGTCTGCCATTTTGAATTTTTAAATTTAACAAACATATTCGTACTCAGAGACCCCAAAAACCCCCGAGTAACAATTTTCAGCTAATTTAGAGAATTTTAAAAAACTTTGTCCGCCATCTTGAATCCGCCATTTTCAATTTTCAAATTTAAAAAACATATTCGATCTCAGAAACCCAAAAAACCCCCGAGTAACAATTTTCAGCTCATTTAGAGAGTCTTAAAAAATTTTGTTCTCCATTTTGAATTTTTAAATTTAACAAACATATTCGTGCTCAACGGCCACAAAAACGACCGAGTAACCATTATCAGCCAATTTAGAGAATTTTAAAAAAATGTGTCTGCCATCTTAAATCAGCCATTTTGAATTTTTAAATTTAACAAACATATTCGTACTCAGAGACCCCAAAAATCCCAGAGTAACAATTTTCAGCTAATTTAGAAAATTTTAAAAAATTTTGTCTGCTATCTTGAATCCACCATTTTGATTTTTTAAATTTAACAAACACATTCGTATCCAGAGATCCTAAAAAACCTTGAGTAAAAATTATTAGCCAATTTAGAGAATATTAAAAAATTTTGTCGGCCATCTTGAATTTGCTCTTTTGAATTTTCAAATTTAACAAACATATTCGTACTCAGAGAACCAAAAAACCCCAGAGTAACAATTTTCAGCTAATTTAGAGAATTTTAAAAAATTTTGTCTGCCATTTTGAATTTTTAAATTTAACAAACATATTCGTACTCAGAGACAACAAAAACCCCCGAGGAACAAGGTTCAGCTAATTTAGAGAATTTTAAAAAATTTTGTCTGCCATTTTGAATTTTTAAATTTAACAAACATATTCGTACTCAGAGACAACAAAAACCCCCGAGTTACAATGTTCAGCTAATTTAGAGAATTTAAAAAGATTTGTCCGCCATTTTGATTTTCTTAATTTAACAAACATATTCGTACTCAGAGACCACAAAAACCCCCGAGTAACAATGTTCAGCTAATTTAGAGAATTTTTAAAGATTTCGTCTGCCATTTTGAATTTTTAAATTTAACAAACATATTCGTACTCAGAGACTCTAAAAACCCCCGTGTAACAGTTTTTAGCTAATTTAAAGAATTTTAAAAAATTTTGCCGGCCATCTTAAATCAGTCATTTTGAATTTTTAAATTTAACAAACATATTCGTACTCAGAGACCCCAAAAACCCTCGAGTAAACATTATCAGCCAATTTAGAGAATTATAAAAAATTGTGTCCGCCATCTTAAATTCGCTATTTTGAATTTTTAAATTTAACAAACATATTCGTACTCAGAGACCCCAAAAACCCCCGAGTAACAATTTTCAACTAATTTAAAAAATTTTAAAAAATATTGTTCACCATCTTGAATCCACCATTTTGAATTTTTAAAGTTAATAAACGTATTGGTACTCAGAGACCCCAAAAACCCCTGAGTAACAATTTTCAGCTAATTTGGAGAATTTTAAAAAATTTTGTCTGCTATCTTGAATCCGCTATTTTCAATTTTTAAATTTAAAAAACATATTCGATCTCAGAAACCCCAAAAACCCCCGAGTAACAATTTTCAGCTAATTTAGAGAATTTTAATAAATTTTGTCGGCCAACATAAATCAGCCATTTTAGATTTTTAAATTTAACAAACATATACGTACTCAGAGACCTTAAAAACCTCCGTGTAACAGTTTTCAGCTAATTTAGAAAATTTTAAAAAATTTTGTCCGCTATCTTGAATCCGCCATTTTGATTTTTTAAATTTAACAAACATATTCGTATTCAGAGACACTAAAAAACCCCGAGTAAAAATTATCAGCCAATTCAGAGAATTTTAAAAAATTTAGTAAAATACCTTAAATTCGTTATCTTGAATTTTTAAATTTAACGAACATACTCGTGCTCAAAGACCACAAAAACCACCGAGTAACAATTTTTAGCTAATTTAGAGAATTTTAAAAAATTTTGCCGGCCATCTTAAATCAGTCATTTTGAATTTTTAAATTTAACAAACATATTCGTACTCAGAGACCCCAAAAATCCCCGAGTAACAATTTTCAGCTAATTTAGAGAATTTTAAAAAATTGTGTCCGCCATTTTAAATTCGCTATGTTAAATTATTAAATTTAACAAACATATTCGTACTCAGAGACCCCAAAACTCTCCGAGTAACAATTTCCAGATAATTTAGAGAATTTAAAAAAATTTTGTCAACCATCTTGAATTCGCTATTTTGAATTTTTAAATTTAAAAAACATATTCGATCTTAGAAACCCCAAAAACACCCGAGTAACAATTTTCTGCTAATTTAGAGAATTTTAAAAAATTGTGTCCGCCATTTTAAATTCGCTATGTTAAATTTTTTAATTAAACAAACATATTCGTACTCAGAGACCCCAAAAACCCCCGAGTAAACATTAGCAGCTAATTTAGAGAATTTTAAAAAAATTTTATCCGCCATCTTTAATTCGCTATTTTGTATTTTTAAATTTAACAAACGTATTCGTTCTCAGAGACAACAAAAACCCCCGAGTAAGTATTTAGAGAATTTTAAAAAAATTTTTCGGCCATCTTAAATCAGCCATTTTGAATGTTTAAATTTAACAAACATATTCGTACTCAGAGACAACAAAAACCCCCGAGTAACAATGTTTCGCTAATTTAGAGAATTTTAAAAGATTTTGTCCGCCATTAAAATTTTTAAATTTAACAAACATATTCGTAATCAGAGACTCTAAAAACCCCCGTGTAACAGTTTTCAGCTAATCTAGAAAATTTAAAAAAATTTTGTCGGCCATCCTAAATCAGCCAATTTGAATTTTTAAATTTAACAAACGTATTCGTACTCAGAGACCCCAAAAACCCCCGAGTAACAATTTTCAGCTAATTTAGAGAATTTTAAAAAATTTTGTCGGCCATCTTAAATCAGTCATTTTGAATTTTTAAATTAAACAAACATATTCGTACTCAGAGGCCCCAAAAACCCCTGAGTAAACATTATCAGCCAATTTAGAAAATTTTAAAAAAATTTTATCCGCCATCTTTAATTCGCTATTTTGTATTTTTAAATTTAACAAACGTATTCGTTCTCAGAGACAACAAAATCCCCGAGTAACAATTTTCAGCTAATTTTGAGAATTTTAAAAAATTTCGTCTGCTTTCTTGAATCCGCCATTTTGATTTTTTAAATTTAATAAACATATTCGTATTCAGAGACCCTATAAACCCCCGAGTAAATATTATCAGCCAATTTAGAGAATTTTATACAATTTTGTCGGCCATCTTGAATTCGCTATTTTGAATTTTTAAATTTAACAAACCTATTCGTACTCAGTGACCCAAAAAAACCCCGAGTAACAATTTTCAGCTAATTTAGAGAATTTTGAAAAATTTTGTCCGCTATTTCGAATTTTTAAATTTAACAAACATATTCGAACTCAGAGACTCCAAAAACCCCCGAGTAACAATTTTCAGCTAATTTAGAGAATTTTAAAAAATTTTGTCCGCCATCTTGAATCCGCCATTTTCAATTTTTAACTCCGCACACATATATGGGGAAAGTGGCTGGGTCAAATTTGCTCAAAAGAAAACACAATGTTATTTCATCTGCTTTGACTAACATTTCACTTTGCCCACTTGTGAAAAAAACGCTAGGACCCAAAATATTAGGGCCTTAAGGACCTAAAATCTGATAAGTACGAAAACTCACTTACCGTATCAAAATAAACTTTTGTGTCAGTCTTATTTCAGATACATTTAGTTTCTTAAAACATATTTACGCTACATAAAGTGTTCAGAGTTACTAATTACAAATAAACAGTTTTCATAATTGAAAATGACGGATCTAATATAGCCGACACAGACTCAAAATTAGATCAGCTCCAAATAAAACTCTTTAATCGGATGATTTCCGGGTCGCTCAGAAACAAAAATATTAAAAATAATTTTTTGGACGAAAGGCTACCGACAACTAAAGAAAAAACAGATATTGGGTTTTTTTTTTTTTTAATATTCAAGAGAATTTTTACTCTATTTTCTGACTGCCAAAAAACTAATATTATTTAAATATAACCTACAAAAATCTTAGTAACTTAAAAAAATTAGTAAAGTGTTGATCCGACAAGTAAAAAAAAGTGTTTTTGTTTGTTATAAGCCGACTAACATTAATAAGGTTTTTTGTCGGACATACAGCAATGACATCACTTGATGTCCGATCATGATCAACCATCTAAACTCACCCCTCATAGATATTTTCATCCCTTGAGACTTTTAAACACTTTTTTGAACAAAAGGATTTTTATCAAGCTCAACTAACAACTGAATGCTTTTTGTTAGACATCCAGCAACGATATCACTTGATGTCCGATCATGATCAACCCTCTAAACTCACCCCTCATCAATATTTTAATCTCTTAAGGCTTTTACACACTTTTTTGAACTAAAGGATTTTTTTCAAGCTAGACTAACACCAAGTTGCTTTTTGTCAGACATCTAGCTATAATATCACTTGATATCCGATCATAATCAACACTCTAAACTCACCCCTCATCGATATTTTCATCCCTTGAGACTTTTACTCAGTTTTATGAACAAAAGGATTTTTTTCAAGCTTGACTAACAACTTAATGCTTTTTGTTAGACATCCAGCAACGATATCACTTGATGTCCGATCATGATCAACCCTCTAAACTCACCCCACATAGATATTTTCTTCCCTTAAGACTTTTACTCAGTTTTTTGAACAGAAGGATATTTTTCAAGCTAGACTAACACCAACTTGCTATTTGTCAAACATCCAGCTATGGTAACACTTGATGTCCGATCATAATCAACCCTCTAAACAAACCCCTCATCGATATTTTCATCCCTTAAGACCTTTACACACTTTTTTGAACTACAGGATTTTTATAAGCTTCGCTAACACCTGGATATTTTTTGTTAGACATCCAAAATTGATATCACTTGATGTCCGATCATGATCAACCCTCTAAACTCACCCCTCATAGATATTTTCATCCCTTAAGACTTTTACACATTTTTTTTAACAAAAGGATTTTTATTAAGCTCGAAAAACACCTGAATTCCTTTTGTTAGACATCCAGCAACGATATCACTTCATGTCCGATCATGATCAACCCTCTAAACTCACCCCTCATAGATATTTTCATCCCTTAAGTGTTTACTCAGTATTTTAAACAAAAGGATTTTTTCCAAGCTTGACTAACAAAAAAATGCTTTTTGTTATACACCCAGCAATAATATCACTTGATGTCCGATCATGATCAACCCTCTAAACTCACCCGTCATCAATATTTTCATCCCTTAAACTTTTACTCAGTTTTTTGAACAAAAGGATTTTTTCCAAGTTGACTAACAAATGGATGCTTTTTGTTAGACATCCAGCAATGATACCATTTGATGACCGATCATGATCAACCCTCTAAACTCACCCTTCATCGATATTTTCACCACTTATGACTTTTACACATTTTTTTGAACTAAAGAATTTTTTTAAACTTCACTAACACCCGGATATTTTTTGTTAGACATTCAGCAATGATTTCACTTAATGTCCGAACATGATCAACCCACTAAACTCACCCCTTATCAATAATTTTATCTCTTAAGGCTTTTACTCACTTTTTTGATAAAAAGGAACTTTTTCAAGTTTGACTTACACATGGATTCTTTTTGTGAGACATCCAGCAATGATATCAATTGATGACAGATCATGATCAACACTTTAAACTCACCCCTTATCAATATTTTTATCCCTTAAGACTTTTACTCAGTTTTTTGAACTAAATGATTTTTTTCGAGCTTGACTAAAACCTGGTTGCTCTTTTTTAGACATCTAGCGATAATATCACATGATGTCCGATCATGATTAACCCTCTAAACTCAACCCTTATAGATATTTTCATCGCTTAAGAGTTTTACACATATTTTTGAATAAAAGGATTTTTATCAAGTTCGACTAACACCTGAATACCTTTTGTTAGACATCCAGCAACGATATCACTTGATGTTCAATCATGATCAACCCTCTAAACTCACCCCTCATAGATATGTTCACCACTTATGACTTTTACACATTTTTTTGAACTAAAGAATTTTTTTAAGCTTTACTAACACCTAGATATTTTTTGTTAGACATCGAGCAATGATATCACATTATGTCTGATCATGATCAACCCTCTAAAGTCACCCCTCATAGATATTTTCATCCCTTAAGAATTTTACACACTTTTTTGAACTAAATGATTTTTTTCAAGCTTTACTAACACCTGGATATTTTTTGTTAGACATCCAGCAATGATATCACTTGATGTCCGATCATGATCAACCCTCTAAACTCACCCCTCATAGATATTTTCATCCCTTAAGACTTTTACACATTTTTTTGAACAAAAGGATTTTTATTAAGCTCGACTAAAATCTGAATGCCTTTTGTTAGACATCCAGCAACAATATCACAAGATGTCCGATCATAATCAACTCTCTAAACTCAACCCTCATCGATATTTTCATCCCTTAAGAACTTTACACACTTTTTTGAACTAAAGGATTGTTTTAAGCTTCACTAACACCAAGTTGCTTTTTGTAAGACATCCAGCTATGATACAACTGGATGTCCCATCACAATCAACCCTCTAAACTCATCCCTCATCGATGTCTTCATCCCTTAAAACTTTTACTCAGTTTTTTGAACAAAAGGATTTTTTCCAAGCTTGCCTAACAAATGGATGTTTTTTGTTAGACATCCAGCAATGATATCACTTGATGTCCGATCATGATCAACCCTCTTAACTCACCCCTAATAGATATTTTCATCCCTTAAGACTTTTACACAGTTTTTTGTACTAAAGGATTTTTTTCAAGCTAGACTTACACCAAGTTGCTTTTTGTTAGACATACAGCAATGATATCACTTGATGTTTGATCATGATCAACCCTCTAAACTCACCCCTCATCGATATTTTCATCCCTTAAGACTTTCACTCAGTTTTTTGAACAAAAGGATTTTTTCCAAGCTTGACTAACAAATGGATGCTTTTTGTTAGACATCCAGCAATTATATCATTTGATGACCGATCATGATCAACCCTCTAAACTCTCCCCCTATTGATATTTTCACCCCTTACGACTTTTACACACTTTTTTAAACTAAAGGATTTTTATCAAGCTCGACTAACACCGAATGCTTTTTGTGAGACATCCAGCAATAATATCACTTGATGTCCGATCATGATCAACCCTCTAAACTTACCCCTCATCGATATTTTCATCCCTTATGACTTTTACACATTTTTTTAAACCAAAAAATTTTTTTAAACTTCACTAACACATGGATGTTTTTCGTTAGACATCCAGCACTGATATCACTTGATGTCCGATCATGATCAACCCTCTCAACTCACCCCTCATAGATATTTTCATCCCTTAAAACTTTTACATACTTTTTTGAACTACAGGATTTTTTTCAAGCAAGACTAACACCAAGTTGCTTTTTGTTAGACATCCAGCAATAATATCACTTGATGTCCGATCATGATCAACCCTCTAAACTCACCCCACATAGATATTTTCTTCCCTTAAGACTTTTACACACTTTTTTGAACTAAAGGATTTTTTCAAGCTATACTAACACCAAGTTGCTTTTTGTCAGACATCCAGCTATGATATAACTGGATGTTGCATCACAGTCAACCTTCTAAACTCACCCCTCATCGATATTTTCATCCCTTAAGACTTTTACTTAGTTTTTTGAACAAAAGGATTTTTTCCAAGCTTGACTAACAAATGGATGCTTTTTGTTAGACATCCAGCAATGATATCACTTGATATCCGATCATGATCAACCCTCTAAACTCACCCCTCATCGATATTATCACCACCTATGACTTTTCACATTTTTTTGAACTAAAGAGATTTTTTCAAGATAGACTAACACCAAGTTGCTTTTTTTAAACATCCAGCAATGATATCACTTGATGTTTGATCATGATCAACCCTGTAAACTCACCCCTCATCGATATTTTTATTCCTTAAGACTTTTACTCAGTTTTTTGAACAAAAGGATTTTTTCCAAGCTTGACTAACACATGGATGCTTTTTGTTAGACATCCAGCAACGATTTCGCTTGATGTCCGATCATGATCAACCCTGTAATCTCACCCATTATCGATATTTTCATTCCTTAAGACTTTTACTCAGTTTTTTGAACAAAAGGATTTTTTCCAAGCTTGACTAACACATGGATGCTTTTTGTTAGACATCCAGCAACGATTTCGCTTGATGTCCGATCATGATCAACCCTGTAATCTCACCCCTTATCGATATTTTCATTCCTTAAGACTTTTACTCAGTTTTTTGAGCTAAAGGATTTTTTCCAAGCTTGACTAACACCTGGATATTTTTTGTTAGACATCCAGCAATGATATCACTTGATGTCCGATCATGGTCAACCCTCTAAACTCACCCCTCATCGATCTTTTCATCCCATAAGACTTTTACTCAGTTTTTTAAACAAAAGGATTTTTTCCAAGCTTGACTAATAAATCGATGCTTTTTGTTAGACATCCAGCAATGATATCATTTGATGACCGATCATGATCAACCCTCTAAACTCTCCCCTCATTGATATTTTCACCCCTTATAAATTTACACACTTTTTTAAACTAAAGGATTTTTTTCAAGCTAGACTAACACCAAGTTGCTTTTTGTTAGACATCCAGCAATAATATCACTTGATGTCCGATCATGATCAACCCTCTAAACTCACCCCTCATCGATATTTTCATCCCTTATGACTTTTACACATTTTTTTAAACCAAAAAATTTTTTTAAACTTCACTAACACATGGATGTTTTTCGTTAGACATCCAGCAATGATATCACTTGATGTCCGATCATGATCAACCCTCTCAACTCACCCCTCATAGATATTTTCATCCCTTAAAACTTTTACATACTTTTTTGAACTACAGAATTTTTTTCAAGCAAGACTAACACCAAGTTGCTTTTTGTTAGACATCCAGCAATAATATCACTTGATGTCCGATCATGATCAACCCTCTAAACTCACCCCTCATCGATATTTTCATCCCTTAAGACTTTTACTCAGTTTTTTAAACAAAAGGATTTTTTCCAAGCTTGACTAATAAATCGATGCTTTTTGTTAGACATCCAGCAATGATATCATTTGATGACCGATCATGATCAACCCTCTTAACTTACCCCTAATAGATATTTTTATCCCTTAAGACTTTTACACACTTTTTTGTACTAAAGGATTTTTTTCAAGCTAGACTTACACCAAGTTGCTTTTTCTTAGACATACAGCAATGACATCACTTGATGTCCGATCATGATCAACCCTCTAAACTCACACCTCATAGATATTCTCATCCCTTAAGACTTTTACACACTTTTTTGAACTAAAGGATTTTTTTCAAGCTATACTAACACCAAGTTGCTTTTTGTCAGACATCCAGCTATGATATAACTGGATGTCCCATCACAGTCAACCTTCTAAACTCACCCCTCATCGATATTTTCATCCCTTAAGACTTTTACTCAGTTTTTTGAACAAAAGGATTTTTTCCAAGCTTGACTAACAAATGGATGCTTTTTGTTAGACATCCAGCAATGATATCATTTGATGACCGATCATGATCAACCCTCTAAACTCTCCCCTCATTGATATTTTCACCCCTTATAACTTTTACACACTTTTTTAAACTAAAGGATTTTTTTCAAGCTATACTAACACCAAGTTGCTTTTTGTCAGACATCCAGCTATGATATAACTGGATGTCCCATCACAGTCAACCTTCTAAACTCAGCCCTCATCGATATTTTCATTCCTTAAGACTTTTACTCAGTTTTTTGAACAAAAGGATTTTTTCCAAGCTTGACTAACAAATGGTTGCTTTTTGTTAGACATCCAGCAATTATATCATTTGATGACAGATCATGATCAACCCTCTAAACTCTCCCCTCATCGATATTATCACCCCTTATGACTTTTACACACTTTTTTAAACTAAAGGATTTTTTTCAAGCTAGACTAACACCAAGTTGCTTTTTGTTAGACATCCAACAATGATATCACTTGATGTTTGATCATGATCAACCCTCTAAACTCACTCATCACCGATATTTACATTCCTTAAGACTTTTACACAGTTTTTTGAACAAAAGGGTTTTTTCCAAGCTTGACTAACAAATGAATGCTTTTTGTTAGACATCCAGCAATGATATCATTTGATGACGGATCATGATCAACCCTCTAAACTCTCCCCTCATCGATATTTTCATCCCTTAAGACTTTTACTCAGTTTTTTGAACAAAAGGATTTTTTCCAAGCTTGACTAACAAATGGATGCTTTTTGTTAGACATCCAGCAACGATATCACTTGATGTCCGAACATGATCAACCCTCTAAACTCACCCCTCATGGATATTTTCATCCCTTATGACTTTTACACATATTTTTGAACTAAAGGATTTTTTCTAAACTTCACTAACACCTGGATATTTTTTGTTAGACATTGAGCAATGATATCACTTGATGTCCGATCATGATCAACCCTCTAAACTCACCCCTCATCGATATTTTCAACACTTATGACTTTTACACATTTTTTTTAACTAAAGAATTTTTTTAAACTTTACTAACACCTGGATATTTTTTGTTAGACATCCAGCAATGATATCACTTGATTTCCGATCATGATCAACCCTCTTAACTCACCCCTAATAGATATTTTCATCCCTTAAGTCTTTTACACACTTTTTTGTACTAAAGGATTTTTTTCAAGCTAGACTTACACCAAGTTGCTTTTTGTTAGACATACAGCAATGATATCACTTGATGTTTGATCATGATCAACCCTCTAAACTCACCCCTCATCGATATTTTCATCCCTTAAGACTTTTACTCAGTTTTTTGAACAAAAGTATTTTTTCCAAGCTTGACTAACACCTGAATACCTTTTGTTAGACAATTAGCAACGAAATCACTTGATGTCGGATCATGATCAACCCTCTAAACTCACCACTCATGGATATTTTCATCCCTTATGACTTTTACACATATTTTTGAACTAAAGGATTTTTTCTAAACTTCACTAACACCTGAATACCTTTTGTTAGACAATTAGCAACGATATCACTTGATGTCCGATCATGACCAACCCTCTAAACTCACCCCTCATCGATATTTTCATCCCTTAAGACTTTTACTCAGTTTTTTGAACAAAAGGATTTTTCAAGCTTGACTAGCAAATGGATGCTTTTTGTTAGACATCCAGCAATGATATCACTTGATGTCTGATCATGATCAACCCTCTAAACTCACCCCTCATAGATATTTTCATCCCTTAAGATTTTTACACTCTTTTTTGAACCAAAGGATTTTTTTCAAGCTAGACTAACACCAAGTTGCTTTTTGTTAGATATCCAGCAATTATATCACTTGATGTCCGATCATGATCAACCCTCTAAACTCACCCCTCATCGATATTTTCATCCCTTAAGACTTTTACTCAGTTTTTTGAACAAAAGGATTTTTTCCAAGCTTGACTAACAAATAGATGCTTTTTGTTAGACATCCAGCAATGATATCATTTGATGACCGATCATGATCAACCCTCTAAACTCACCCCTCATCGATATTTTCACCACTTATGACTTTTACACATTTTTTTGAACTAAAGAATTTTTTTAAACTTCACTAACACCTGGCTATTTTTTGTTAGACATCTAGCAATGATTTCCCTTGATGTCCGATTATGATCAACCCTCTCAACTCACCCCTCATAGATATTTTCATCCCTTAAGATTTTTACACTCTTTTTTGAACCAAAGGATTTTTTTCAAGCTAGACTAACACCAAGTTGCTTTCTGTTAGAAATCCAGCAATTATATCACTTGATGTCCGATCATGATCAACCCTCTAAACTCACCCCTCATCGATATTTTCATCCCTTAAGACTTTTACTCAGTTTTTTGAACAAAAGGAGTTTTTCCAAGCTTGACTAACAAATGGATGCTTTTTGTTAGACATCCAGCAATGATATCATTTGATGACCGATCATGATCAACCCTCTAAACTCACCCCTCATCGATATTTTCACCACTTATGACTTTTACACATTTTTTTAAACTAAAGAATTTTTTTAAACTTTACTAACACCTGGATATTTTTTGTTAGACATCCAGCAATAATATCACTTGATGTCCGATCATGATGAACCCTCTAAACTTACCCCTCATTGATATTTTCATCCCTTAAGACTTTTACTCAGTTTTTTGAACAAAAGGATTTTTTCCAAGCTTGACTAACAAATGGATGCTTCTTGTTAGACATTCAGCGATAATATCACATGATGTTCGATCATAATCAACCCTCAAACCTCACCCCTTATATATATTTTCATCCCTTAAGACTTTTACACATTTTTTTGAACAAAAGGATTTTTACTAAGCTCGACTAAAACCTAAATGCCTTTTGTTAGACATCCAGCAACAATATCACATGATGTCCGATCATAATCAACTCTCTAAACTCACCCCTCATCGATATTTTCATCCCTTAAAACTTTTACACACTTTTTTTAACAAAAGGATTTTTATCAAGCTTCACTAACACCGAATGCTATTTGTAAAACATCCAGCAATAATATCACTTGATGTCGGATCATGATCAACCCTCTAAACTCACACCTCACAGATATTTTCATCCCTTAAGACTTTTACACACTTTTTTGAACTAAAGAATTTTTTTAAACTTCACTAACACCTGGCTATTTTTTGTTAGACATCTAGCAATGATATCACTTGATTTCCGATTATGATCAACCCTCTCAACTCACCCCTCATAGATATTTTCATCCCTTAAGATTTTTACACACTTTTTTGAACCAAAGGATTTTTTTCAAGCTAGACTAACACCAAGTTGCTATTTGTTAGATATCCAGCAATTATATCACTTGATGTCCGATCATGATCAACCCTCTAAACTCTCCCCTCATCGATATTTTCTCCCCTTATGACTTTTACACACTTTTTTGTACTAAAGGATTTTTTTCAAGCTAGACTAACACCAAGTTGCTTTTTGTTAGACATTCAGGAATGATATCATTTGACGACCGATCATGGTCAAACCTCTAAACTCACCCCTCATCGATATTTTCACCACTTATGACTTTTACACATTTTTTTGAACTAAAAATTTTTTTAAACTTCACTAACACCTGGCTATTTTTTGTTAGACATCTAGCAATGATTTCCCTTGATGTCCGATTATGATCAACCTTCTCAACTCACCCCTCATAGATATTTTCATCCCTTAAGATTTTTACACACTTTTTTGAACCAAAGAATTTTTTTCAAGCTAGACTAACACCAAGTTGCTATTTGTTAGATATCCAGCAATTATATCACTTGATGTCCGATCATGATCAACCCTCTAAACTCACCCCTCATCGATATTTTCATCCCTTAAGACTTTTACTCAGTTTTTTGAACCAAAGGATTTTTTTCAAGCTAGACTAACACCAAGTTGCTATTTGTTAGATATCCAGCAATTATATCACTTGATGTCCGATCATGATCAACCCTCTAAACTCACCCCTCATCGATACTTTCATCCCTTAAGAATTTTACTCAGTTTTTTGAACAAAAGGATTTTTTCCAAGCTTGACTAACAAATGGATGCTTTTTGTTAGACATCCAGCAATGATATCATTTGACGACCGATCATGGTCAAACCTCTAAACTCACCCCTCATCGATATTTTCACCACTTATGACTTTTACACATTTTTTTGAACTAAAAATTTTTTTAAACTTCACTAACACCTGGATATTTTTTGTTAGACATCCAGCAATGATATCACTTGATGTCCGATCATGATCAACCCTGTCAACTAACCCCTCATAGATATTTTCATCCCTTAAGATATTTACACACTTTTTTTAACTAAAGAGACTTTTTTTCAAGCTAGACTAACACCAAGTTGCTTTTTGTTAGACATCCAGCAATGATATCACTTGATATCCGATCATGATCAACCCTCTAAACTCACCCCTCATCGATATTTTCACCACTTATGACTTTTACACATTTTTTTGAACTAAAGAATTTTTTTAAACTTCACTAACACCTGGCTATTTTTTGTTAGACATCTAGCAATGATTTCCCTTGATGTCCGATTATGATCAACCCTCTCAACTCACCGCTCATAGATATTTTCATCCCTTAAGATTTTTACACACTTTTTTGAATTAAAGGATTTTTTTCAAGCTAGACTAACACCAAGTTGCTATTTGTTAGATATCCAGCAATTATATCACTTGATGTCCGATCATGATCAACCCTCTAAACTCACCCCTCATCGATATTTTCATCCCTTAAGACTTTTACTCAGTTTTTTGAACAAAAGGATTTTTTCCAAGCTTGACTAACAAATGGATGCTTTTTGTTAGACATCCAGCGATAATATCACATGATGTTCGATCATAATCAACCCTCAAACCTCACCCCTTATATATATTTTCATCCCTTAAGACTTTTACACATTTTTTTGAACAAAAGGATTTTTACTAAGCTCGACTAAAGCCTAAATGCCTTTTGTTAGACATCCAGCAACAATATCACATGATGTCCGATCATAATCAACTCTCTAAACTCACCCCTCATCGATATTTTCATCCCTTAAAACTTTTACACACTTTTTTTAACAAAAGGATTTTTATCAAGCTTCACTAACACCGAATGCTATTTGTAAAACATCCAGCAATAATATCACATGATGTCCGATCATAATCAACTCTCTAAACTCACCCCTCATCGATATTTTCATCCCATAAAACTTTTACACACTTTTTTGAACTAAAGAATTTTTTTAAACTTCACTAACACCTGGCTATTTTTTGTTAGACATCTAGCAATGATATCACTTGATTTCCGATTATGATCAACCCTCTCAACTCACCCCTCATAGATATTTTCATCCCTTAAGATTTTTACACACTTTTTTGAACCAAAGGATTTTTTTCAAGCTAGACTAACACCAAGTTGCTATTTGTTAGATATCCAGCAATTATATCACTTGATGTCCGATCATGATCAACCCTCTAAACTCTCCCCTCATCGATATTTTCTCCCCTTATGACTTTTACACACTTTTTTGTACTAAAGGATTTTTTTCAAGCTAGACTAACACCAAGTTGCTTTTTGTTAGACATTCAGGAATGATATCACTTGATGTTTGATCATGATTAACCCTGTCAACTCACCCCTCATAGATATTTTCATCCCTTAAGACATTTACACACTTTTTTGAACTAAAGGATTTTTTTCAAGCTAGACTAACACTAAGTTGCTTTTTGTTAGACATCCAGCAATGATATCACTTGATGTCCGATCATGATCAACCCTCTAAACTCACCCCTCATCGATATTTTCACCACTTATGACTTTTACACATTTTTTTGAACTAAAGAATTTTTTTAAACTTCACTAACACCTGGCTATTTTTTGTTAGACATCTAGCAATGATTTCCCTTGATGTCCGATTATGATCAACCCTCTCAACTCACCCCTCATAGATATTTTCATCCCTTAAGATTTTTACACACTTTTTTGAACCAAAGGATTTTTTTCAAGCTAGACTAACACCAAGTTGCTATTTGTTAGATATCCAGCAATTATATCACTTGATGTCCGATCATGATCAACCCTCTAAACTCACCCCTCATCGATATTTTCATCCCTTAAGACTTTTACTTAGTTTTTTGAACAAAAGGATTTTTTCCAAGCTTGACTAACAAATGGATGCTTTTTGTTAGACAACCAGCAATGATATCACTTGATGTCCGATTATGATCAACCCTCTCAACTCACCCCTCATAGATATTTTCATCCCTTAAGATTTTTACACACTTATTGAACCAAAGGATTTTTTTCAAGCTAGACTAACACCAAGTTGCTATTTGTTAGATATCCAGCAATTATATCACTTGATGTCCGATCATGATCAACCCTCTAAACTCACCCCTCATCGATACTTTCATCCCTTAAGAATTTTACTCAGTTTTTTGAACAAAAGGATTTTTTCCAAGCTTGACTAACAAATGGATGCTTTTTGTTAGACATCCAGCAATGATATCATTTGATGACCGATCATGGTCAAACCTCTAAACTCACCCCTCATCGATATTTTCACCACTTATGACTTTTACACATTTTTTTGAACTAAAAATTTTTTTAAACTTCACTAACACCTGGATATTTTTTGTTAGACATCCAGCAATGATATCACTTGATGTCCGATCATGATCAACCCTGTCAACTAACCCCTCATAGATATTTTCATCCCTTAAGATATTTACACACTTTTTTGAACTAAAGAGATTTTTTTCAAGCTAGACTAACACCAAGTTGCTTTTTGTTAGACATCCAGCAATGATATCACTTGATATCCGATCATGATCAACCCTCTAAACTCACCCCTCATCGATATTTTCACCACTTATGACTTTTACACATTTTTTTGAACTAAAGAATTTTTTTAAACTTCACTAACACCTGGCTATTTTTTGTTAGACATCTAGCAATGATTTCCCTTGATGTCCGATTATGATCAACCCTCTCAACTCACCCCTCATAGATATTTTCATCCCTTAAGATTTTTACACACTTTTTTGAATTAAAGGATTTTTTTCAAGCTAGACTAACACCAAGTTGCTATTTGTTAGATATCCAGCAATTATATCACTTGATGTCCGATCATGATTAACCCTCTAAACTCACCCCTCATCGATATTTTCATCCCTTAAGACTTTTACTCAGTTTTTTGAACAAAAGTATTTTTTTCAAGCTTGACTAACAAATGGATGCTTCTTGTTAGACATCCAGCAATGATATCATTTGATGACCGATCATGATCAACCCTCTAAACTCACCCCTCATCGATATTTTCACCACTTATGACTTTTACACATTTTTTTAAACTAAAGAATTTTTTTAAACTTTACTAACACCTGGATATTTTTTGTTAGACATCCAGCAATAATATCACTTGATGTCCGATCATGATCAACCCTCTTAACTCACCCCTAATAGATATTTTCATCCCTTAAGACTTTTACACACTTTTTGTACCAAAGGATTTTTTTCAAGCTAGACTAACACCAAGTTGCTTTTTGTTAGATATCCAGCAATTATATCACTTGATGTCCGATCATGATGAACCCTCTAAACTCACCCCTCATCGATATTTTCATCCCTTAAGACTTTTACTCAGTTTTTTGAACAAAAGGATTTTTCAAGCTTGACTAGCAAATGGATGCTTTTTGTTAGACATCCAGCAATGATATCACTTGATGTTCGATCATAATCAACCCTCTAACCTCACCCCTTATATATATTTTCATCCCTTAAGACTTTTACTTAGTTTTTTGAACAAAAGGATTTTTTCCAAGCTTGACTAACAAATGGATGCTTTTTGTTAGACATCCAGCGATAATATCACATGATGTTCGATCATAATCAACCCTCTAACCTCACCCCTTATATATATTTTCATCCCTTAAGACTTTTACACATTTTTTTGAACAAAAGGATTTTTATCAAGCTTGACTAACACCTGAATACTTTTTGTTAGACATCCAGCAACGATATGATTTGATGTCCGATCATGATCAACCCTCTAAACTCACCCCTCATAGATATTTTCATCCCTTAAGACTTTTACTCAGTTTTTTGAACAAAAGGATTTTTACTAAGCTCGACTAAAACCTAAATTCCTTTTGTTAGACATCCAGCAACAATATCACATGATGTCCGATCATAATCAACTCTCTAAACTCACCCCTCATCGATATTTTCATCCCATAAAACTTTTACACACTTTTTTTAACAAAAGGATTTTAATCAAGCTTCACTAACACCGAATGCTATTTGTAAGACATCCAGCAATAATATCACTTGATGTCGGATCATGATCAACCCTCTAAACTCACACCTCATAGATATTTTCATCCTTTAAGACTTTTACACACTTTTTTGAACTAAAGAATTTTTTTAAACTTCACTAACACCTGGCTATTTTTTCATAGACATATAGCAATGATATCACTTGATGTCCGATCATGATCAACCCTCTCAACTCACCCCTCGAAGATATTTTCATCCCTTAAGATTTTTACACACTTTTTTGAACCAAAGGATTTTTTTCAAGCTAGACTAACACCAAGTTGCTTTTTGTTAGATATCCAGCAATTATATCACTTTATGTCCGATCATGATCAACACTCTAAACTCACCCCTCATCGATATTTTCATCCCTTAAGACTTTTACTCAGTTTTTTGAACAAAAGGATTTTTTCCAAGCTTGACTAACAAATGGATGCTTTTTGTTAGACATCCAGCAATGATATCATTTGATGACCGATTATGATCAACCCTCTAAACTCACCCCTCATCGATATTTTCACCACTTATGACTTTTACACACTTTTTTGTACTAAAGGATTTTTTTCAAGCTAGACTAACACCAAGTTGCCTTTTGTTAGATATCCAGCAATTATATCACTTGATGTCCGATCATGATCAACCCTCTAAACTTACCCCTTAAGACTTTTACTCAGTTTTTTGAACAAAAGGATTTTTTCCAAGCTTGCCTAACAAATGGATGCTTCTTGTTAGACATCTAGCAATGATTTCACTTAATGTCCGATTATGATCAACCCTCTCAACTCACCCCTCATAGATATTTTCATCCCTTAAGATTTTTACACTCTTTTTTGAACCAAAGGATTTTTTTCAAGCTAGACTAACACTAAGTTGCTTTTTGTTAGATATCCAGCAATTATATCACTTGATGTCCGATCATGATCAACCCTCTAAACTCACCCCTCATCGATATTTTCACCACTTATGACTTTTACACATTTTTTTGAACTAAAGAATTTTTTTAAACTTCACTAACAACTGGTTATTTTTTGTTAGACATCTAGCAATGATTTCACTTAATGTCCGATTATGATCAACCCTCTCAACTCACCCCTCATAGACACCCCTTCATCCCTTAAGACTTTTACTCAGTTTTTTGAACAAAAGGATTTTTTCCAAGCTTGACTAGCAAATGGATGCTTTTTGTTAGACATCCAGCAATGATATCACTTGGTGTTTGATCATTGTCAACCCTCTAAACTCACTCCTTCTTGATATTTTTATCCCTTAAGAATTTTACACATTTTTTTGAACTAACGGATTTTTTTTAGGCTTTACTAACACCTGGTTGCTTTTTGATAGACATCCAGCGATATTATCACATGATGTCCGATCATAATCAACCCTCTAAACTCACCCCTCATCGATATTTTCATCCCTTAAGACTTTTACTCAGTTTTTTGAACAAAAGGATTTTTCAAGCTTGACTAGCAAATGGATGCTTTTTGTTAGACATCCAGCAATGATATCACTTGATGTTCGATCATAATCAACCCTCTAACCTCACCCCTTATATATATTTTCATCCCTTAAGACTTTTACTTAGTTTTTTGAACAAAAGGATTTTTTCTAAGCTTGACTAACAAATGGATGCTTTTTGTTAGACATCCAGCGATAATATCACATGATGTTCGATCATAATCAACCCTCTAACCTCACCCCTTATATATATTTTCATCCCTTAAGATTTTTACACACTTTTTTGAACCAAAGGATTTTTTTCAAGCTAGACTAACACCAAGTTGCTTTTTGTGAGATATCCAGCAATTATATCACTTTATGTCCGATCATGATCAACACTCTAAACTCACCCCTCATCGATATTTTCATCCCTTAAGACTTTTACTCAGTTTTTTGAACAAAAGGATTTTTTCCAAGCTTGACTAACAAATGGATGCTTTTTGTTAGACATCCAGCAATGATATCATTTGATGACCGATTATGATCAACCCTCTAAACTCACCCCTCATCGATATTTTCACCACTTATGACTTTTACACAGTTTTTTAAACTAAAGAATTTTTTTAAACTTTACTAACACCTGGATATTTTTTGTTAGACATCCAGCAATAATATCACTTGATGTCCGATCATGATCAACCCTCTTAACTCACCCCTAATAGATATTTTCATCCCTTAAGACTTTTACACACTTTTTTGTACTAAAGGATTTTTTTCAAGCTAGACTAACACCAAGTTGCCTTTTGTTAGATATCCAGCAATTATATCACTTGATGTCCGATCATGATCAACCCTCTAAACTTACCCCTCATCGATATTTTCATCCCTTAAGACTTTTACTCAGTTTTTTGAACAAAAGGATTTTTTCCAAGCTTGCCTAACAAATGGATGCTTTTTGTTAGACATCTAGCAATGATTTCACTTAATGTCCGATTATGATCAACCCTCTCAACTCACCCCTCATAGATATTTTCATCCCTTAAGATTTTTACACTCTTTTTTGAACCAAAGGATTTTTTTCAAGCTAGACTAACACTAAGTTGCTTTTTGTTAGATATCCAGCAATTATATCACTTGATGTCCGATCATGATCAACCCTCTAAACTCACCCCTCATCGATATTTTCACCACTTATGACTTTTACACATTTTTTTGAACTAAAGAATTTTTTTAAACTTCACTAACAACTGGTTATTTTTTGTTAGACATCTAGCAATGATTTTACTTAATGTCCGATTATGATCAACCCTCTCAACTCACCCCTCATAGATATTTTCATCCCTTAAGATTTTTACACTCTTTTTTGAACCAAAGGATTTTTTTCAAGCTAGACTAACACCAAGTTGCTTTTTGTTAGATATCCAGCAATTATATCACTTGATGTCCGATCATGATCAACCCTCTAAACTCACCCCTCATCGATACTTTCATCCCTTAAGAATTTTACTCAGTTTTTTAAACAAAAAGATTTTTTCCAAGCTTGACTAACAAATGGATGCTTTTTGTTAGACATCCAGCAATGATATCATTTGATGACCGATCATGGTCAAACCTCTAAACTCACCCCTCATCGATATTTTCACCACTTATGACTTTTACACATTTTTTTGAACTAAAAATTTTTTTAAACTTCACTAACACCTGGATATTTTTTGTTAGACATCCAGCAATGATATCACTTGATGTCCGATCATGATCAACCCTGTCAACTAACCCCTCATAGATATTTTCATCCCTTAAGATATTTACACACTTTTTTGAACTAAAGAGATTTTTTTCAAGCTAGACTAACACCAAGTTGCTTTTTGTTAGACATCCAGCAATGATATCACTTGATATCCGATCATGATCAACCCTCTAAACTCACCCCTCATCGATATTTTCACCACTTATGACTTTTACACATTTTTTTGAACTAAAGAATTTTTTTAAACTTCACTAACACCTGGCTATTTTTTGTTAGACATCTAGCAATGATTTCCCTTGATGTCCGATTATGATCAACCCTCTCAACTCACCCCTCATAGATATTTTCATCCCTTAAGATTTTTACACACTTTTTTGAATTAAAGGATTTTTTTCAAGCTAGACTAACACCAAGTTGCTATTTGTTAGATATCCAGCAATTATATCACTTGATGTCCGATCATGATTAACCCTCTAAACTCACCCCTCATCGATATTTTCATCCCTTAAGACTTTTACTCAGTTTTTTGAACAAAAGTATTTTTTTCAAGCTTGACTAACAAATGGATGCTTCTTGTTAGACATCCAGCAATGATATCATTTGATGACCGATCATGATCAACCCTCTAAACTCACCCCTCATCGATATTTTCACCACTTATGACTTTTACACATTTTTTTAAACTAAAGAATTTTTTTAAACTTTACTAACACCTGGATATTTTTTGTTAGACATCCAGCAATAATATCACTTGATGTCCGATCATGATCAACCCTCTTAACTCACCCCTAATAGATATTTTCATCCCTTAAGACTTTTACACACTTTTTGTACCAAAGGATTTTTTTCAAGCTAGACTAACACCAAGTTGCTTTTTGTTAGATATCCAGCAATTATATCACTTGATGTCCGATCATGATGAACCCTCTAAACTCACCCCTCATCGATATTTTCATCCCTTAAGACTTTTACTCAGTTTTTTGAACAAAAGGATTTTTCAAGCTTGACTAGCAAATGGATGCTTTTTGTTAGACATCCAGCAATGATATCACTTGATGTTCGATCATAATCAACCCTCTAACCTCACCCCTTATATATATTTTCATCCCTTAAGACTTTTACTTAGTTTTTTGAACAAAAGGATTTTTTCCAAGCTTGACTAACAAATGGATGCTTTTTGTTAGACATCCAGCGATAATATCACATGATGTTCGATCATAATCAACCCTCTAACCTCACCCCTTATATATATTTTCATCCCTTAAGACTTTTACACATTTTTTTGAACAAAAGGATTTTTATCAAGCTTGACTAACACCTGAATACTTTTTGTTAGACATCCAGCAACGATATGATTTGATGTCCGATCATGATCAACCCTCTAAACTCACCCCTCATAGATATTTTCATCCCTTAAGACTTTTACTCAGTTTTTTGAACAAAAGGATTTTTACTAAGCTCGACTAAAACCTAAATTCCTTTTGTTAGACATCCAGCAACAATATCACATGATGTCCGATCATAATCAACTCTCTAAACTCACCCCTCATCGATATTTTCATCCCATAAAACTTTTACACACTTTTTTTAACAAAAGGATTTTAATCAAGCTTCACTAACACCGAATGCTATTTGTAAGACATCCAGCAATAATATCACTTGATGTCGGATCATGATCAACCCTCTAAACTCACACCTCATAGATATTTTCATCCTTTAAGACTTTTACACACTTTTTTGAACTAAAGAATTTTTTTAAACTTCACTAACACCTGGCTATTTTTTCATAGACATATAGCAATGATATCACTTGATGTCCGATCATGATCAACCCTCTCAACTCACCCCTCGAAGATATTTTCATCCCTTAAGATTTTTACACACTTTTTTGAACCAAAGGATTTTTTTCAAGCTAGACTAACACCAAGTTGCTTTTTGTTAGATATCCAGCAATTATATCACTTTATGTCCGATCATGATCAACACTCTAAACTCACCCCTCATCGATATTTTCATCCCTTAAGACTTTTACTCAGTTTTTTGAACAAAAGGATTTTTTCCAAGCTTGACTAACAAATGGATGCTTTTTGTTAGACATCCAGCAATGATATCATTTGATGACCGATTATGATCAACCCTCTAAACTCACCCCTCATCGATATTTTCACCACTTATGACTTTTACACACTTTTTTGTACTAAAGGATTTTTTTCAAGCTAGACTAACACCAAGTTGCCTTTTGTTAGATATCCAGCAATTATATCACTTGATGTCCGATCATGATCAACCCTCTAAACTTACCCCTTAAGACTTTTACTCAGTTTTTTGAACAAAAGGATTTTTTCCAAGCTTGCCTAACAAATGGATGCTTCTTGTTAGACATCTAGCAATGATTTCACTTAATGTCCGATTATGATCAACCCTCTCAACTCACCCCTCATAGATATTTTCATCCCTTAAGATTTTTACACTCTTTTTTGAACCAAAGGATTTTTTTCAAGCTAGACTAACACTAAGTTGCTTTTTGTTAGATATCCAGCAATTATATCACTTGATGTCCGATCATGATCAACCCTCTAAACTCACCCCTCATCGATATTTTCACCACTTATGACTTTTACACATTTTTTTGAACTAAAGAATTTTTTTAAACTTCACTAACAACTGGTTATTTTTTGTTAGACATCTAGCAATGATTTCACTTAATGTCCGATTATGATCAACCCTCTCAACTCACCCCTCATAGACACCCCTTCATCCCTTAAGACTTTTACTCAGTTTTTTGAACAAAAGGATTTTTTCCAAGCTTGACTAGCAAATGGATGCTTTTTGTTAGACATCCAGCAATGATATCACTTGGTGTTTGATCATTGTCAACCCTCTAAACTCACTCCTTCTTGATATTTTTATCCCTTAAGAATTTTACACATTTTTTTGAACTAACGGATTTTTTTTAGGCTTTACTAACACCTGGTTGCTTTTTGATAGACATCCAGCGATATTATCACATGATGTCCGATCATAATCAACCCTCTAAACTCACCCCTCATCGATATTTTCATCCCTTAAGACTTTTACTCAGTTTTTTGAACAAAACGATTTTTCAAGCTTGACTAGCAAATGGATGCTTTTTGTTAGACATCCAGCAATGATATCACTTGATGTTCGATCATAATCAACCCTCTAACCTCACCCCTTATATATATTTTCATCCCTTAAGACTTTTACTTAGTTTTTTGAACAAAAGGATTTTTTCTAAGCTTGACTAACAAATGGATGCTTTTTGTTAGACATCCAGCGATAATATCACATGATGTTCGATCATAATCAACCCTCTAACCTCACCCCTTATATATATTTTCATCCCTTAAGATTTTTACACACTTTTTTGAACCAAAGGATTTTTTTCAAGCTAGACTAACACCAAGTTGCTTTTTGTGAGATATCCAGCAATTATATCACTTTATGTCCGATCATGATCAACACTCTAAACTCACCCCTCATCGATATTTTCATCCCTTAAGACTTTTACTCAGTTTTTTGAACAAAAGGATTTTTTCCAAGCTTGACTAACAAATGGATGCTTTTTGTTAGACATCCAGCAATGATATCATTTGATGACCGATTATGATCAACCCTCTAAACTCACCCCTCATCGATATTTTCACCACTTATGACTTTTACACAGTTTTTTAAACTAAAGAATTTTTTTAAACTTTACTAACACCTGGATATTTTTTGTTAGACATCCAGCAATAATATCACTTGATGTCCGATCATGATCAACCCTCTTAACTCACCCCTAATAGATATTTTCATCCCTTAAGACTTTTACACACTTTTTTGTACTAAAGGATTTTTTTCAAGCTAGACTAACACCAAGTTGCCTTTTGTTAGATATCCAGCAATTATATCACTTGATGTCCGATCATGATCAACCCTCTAAACTTACCCCTCATCGATATTTTCATCCCTTAAGACTTTTACTCAGTTTTTTGAACAAAAGGATTTTTTCCAAGCTTGCCTAACAAATGGATGCTTTTTGTTAGACATCTAGCAATGATTTCACTTAATGTCCGATTATGATCAACCCTCTCAACTCACCCCTCATAGATATTTTCATCCCTTAAGATTTTTACACTCTTTTTTGAACCAAAGGATTTTTTTCAAGCTAGACTAACACTAAGTTGCTTTTTGTTAGATATCCAGCAATTATATCACTTGATGTCCGATCATGATCAACCCTCTAAACTCACCCCTCATCGATATTTTCACCACTTATGACTTTTACACATTTTTTTGAACTAAAGAATTTTTTTAAACTTCACTAACAACTGGTTATTTTTTGTTAGACATCTAGCAATGATTTTACTTAATGTCCGATTATGATCAACCCTCTCAACTCACCCCTCATAGATATTTTCATCCCTTAAGATTTTTACACTCTTTTTTGAACCAAAGGATTTTTTTCAAGCTAGACTAACACCAAGTTGCTTTTTGTTAGATATCCAGCAATTATATCACTTGATGTCCGATCATGATCAACCCTCTAAACTCACCCCTCATCGATACTTTCATCCCTTAAGAATTTTACTCAGTTTTTTAAACAAAAAGATTTTTTCCAAGCTTGACTAACAAATGGATGCTTTTTGTTAGACATCCAGCAATGATATCATTTGATGACCGATCATGATCAACCCTCTAAACTCACCCCTCATCGATATTTTCACCACTTATGACTTTTACACATTTTTTTGAACTAAAAATTTTTTTAAACTTCACTAACACCTGGATATTTTTTGTTAGACACCCAGCAATGATATCACTTGATGTCCGATCATGATCAACCCTGTCAACTAACCCCTCATAGATATTTTCATCCCTTAAGATATTTACACACTTTTTTGAACTAAAGAGATTTTTTTCAAGCTAGACTAACACCAAGTTGCTTTTTGTTAGACATCCAGCAATGATATCACTTGATATCCGATCATGATCAACCCTCTAAACTCACCCCTCATCGATATTTTCACCACTTATGACTTTTACACATTTTTTTGAACTAAAGAATTTTTTTAAACTTCACTAACACCTGGATATTTTTTGTTAGACACCCAGCAATGATATCACTTGATGTCCGATCATGATCAACCCTCTAAACTCACCCCTCATCGATATTTTCATCCCTTAAGACTTTTACTCAGTTTTTTGAACAAAAGGATTTTTCAAGCTTGACTAGCAAATGGATGCTTTTTGTTAGACATCCAGCAATGATATCACTTGATGTTCGATCATAATCAACCCTCTAACCTCACCCCTTATATATATTTTCATCCCTTAAGACTTTTACTTAGTTTTTTGAACAAAAGGATTTTTTCTAAGCTTGACTAACAAATGGATGCTTTTTGTTAGACATCCAGCGATAATATCACATGATGTTCGATCATAATCAACCCTCTAACCTCACCCCTTATATATATTTTCATCCCTTAAGATTTTTACACACTTTTTTGAACCAAAGGATTTTTTTCAAGCTAGACTAACACCAAGTTGCTTTTTGTGAGATATCCAGCAATTATATCACTTTATGTCCGATCATGATCAACACTCTAAACTCACCCCTCATCGATATTTTCATCCCTTAAGACTTTTACTCAGTTTTTTGAACAAAAGGATTTTTTCCAAGCTTGACTAACAAATGGATGCTTTTTGTTAGACATCCAGCAATGATATCATTTGATGACCGATTATGATCAACCCTCTAAACTCACCCCTCATCGATATTTTCACCACTTATGACTTTTACACAGTTTTTTAAACTAAAGAATTTTTTTAAACTTTACTAACACCTGGATATTTTTTGTTAGACATCCAGCAATAATATCACTTGATGTCCGATCATGATCAACCCTCTTAACTCACCCCTAATAGATATTTTCATCCCTTAAGACTTTTACACACTTTTTTGTACTAAAGGATTTTTTTCAAGCTAGACTAACACCAAGTTGCCTTTTGTTAGATATCCAGCAATTATATCACTTGATGTCCGATCATGATCAACCCTCTAAACTTACCCCTCATCGATATTTTCATCCCTTAAGACTTTTACTCAGTTTTTTGAACAAAAGGATTTTTTCCAAGCTTGCCTAACAAATGGATGCTTTTTGTTAGACATCTAGCAATGATTTCACTTAATGTCCGATTATGATCAACCCTCTCAACTCACCCCTCATAGATATTTTCATCCCTTAAGATTTTTACACTCTTTTTTGAACCAAAGGATTTTTTTCAAGCTAGACTAACACTAAGTTGCTTTTTGTTAGATATCCAGCAATTATATCACTTGATGTCCGATCATGATCAACCCTCTAAACTCACCCCTCATCGATATTTTCACCACTTATGACTTTTACACATTTTTTTGAACTAAAGAATTTTTTTAAACTTCACTAACAACTGGTTATTTTTTGTTAGACATCTAGCAATGATTTTACTTAATGTCCGATTATGATCAACCCTCTCAACTCACCCCTCATAGATATTTTCATCCCTTAAGATTTTTACACTCTTTTTTGAACCAAAGGATTTTTTTCAAGCTAGACTAACACCAAGTTGCTTTTTGTTAGATATCCAGCAATTATATCACTTGATGTCCGATCATGATCAACCCTCTAAACTCACCCCTCATCGATACTTTCATCCCTTAAGAATTTTACTCAGTTTTTTAAACAAAAAGATTTTTTCCAAGCTTGACTAACAAATGGATGCTTTTTGTTAGACATCCAGCAATGATATCATTTGATGACCGATCATGATCAACCCTCTAAACTCACCCCTCATCGATATTTTCACCACTTATGACTTTTACACATTTTTTTGAACTAAAAATTTTTTTAAACTTCACTAACACCTGGATATTTTTTGTTAGACACCCAGCAATGATATCACTTGATGTCCGATCATGATCAACCCTGTCAACTAACCCCTCATAGATATTTTCATCCCTTAAGATATTTACACACTTTTTTGAACTAAAGAGATTTTTTTCAAGCTAGACTAACACCAAGTTGCTTTTTGTTAGACATCCAGCAATGATATCACTTGATATCCGATCATGATCAACCCTCTAAACTCACCCCTCATCGATATTTTCACCACTTATGACTTTTACACATTTTTTTGAACTAAAGAATTTTTTTAAACTTCACTAACACCTGGATATTTTTTGTTAGACACCCAGCAATGATATCACTTGATGTCCGATCATGATCAACCCTCTAAACTCACCCCTCATCGATATTTTCATCCCTTAAGACTTTTACTCAGTTTTTTGAACAAAAGGATTTTTTCCAAGCTTGACTAACAAATGGATGCTTTTTGTTAGACATCCAGCAATGATATCATTTGATGACCGATCATGATCAACCCTCTAAACTCACCCCTCATCGATATTTTCACCACTTATGACTTTTACACATTTTTTTAAACTAAAGAATTTTTTTAAACTTTACTAACACCTGGATATTTTTTGTTAGACATCCAGCAATAATATCACTTGATGTCCGATCATGATCAACCCTCTTAACTCACCCCTAATAGATATTTTCATCCCTTAAGACTTTTACACACTTTTTGTACTAAAGGATTTTTTTCAAGCTAGACTAACACCTAGTTGCTTTTTGTTAGATATCCAGCAATTATATCACTTGATGTCCGATCATGATGAACCCTCTAAACTTACCCCGAATCGATATTTTCATCCCTTAAGACTTTTACTCAGTTTTTTAACAAAAGGATTTTTTCCAAGCTTGACTAGCAAATGGATGCTTTTTGTTAGACATCCAGCAATGATATCACTTGATGTTTGATCATTGTCAACCCTCTAAACTCACTCCTCCTTGATATTTTTATCCCTTAAGAATTTTACACATTTTTTTGAACTAACGGATTTTTTTTAGGCTTTACTAACACCTGGTTGCTTTTTGATAGACATCCAGCGATATTATCACATGATGTTCGATCATAATCAACCCTCTAAACTCACCCCTCATCGATATTTTCATCCCTTAAGACTTTTACTCAGCTTTTTGAACAAAAGGATTTTTCAAGCTTGACTAGCAAATGGATGCTTTTTGTTAGACATCCAGCAATGATATCACTTGATGTTCGATCATAATCAACCCTCTAACCTCACCCCTTATATATATTTTCATCCCTTAAGACTTTTACTTAGTTTTTTGAACAAAAGGATTTTTTCCAAGCTTGACTAACAAATGGATGCTTTTTGTTAGACATCCAGCGATAATATCACATGATGTTCGATCATAATCAACCCTCTAACCTCACCCCTTATATATATTTTCATCCCTTAAGACTTTTACACATTTTTTTGAACAAAAGGATTTTTATCAAGCTTGACTAACACCTGAATACTTTTTGTTAGACATCCAGCAACGATATGATTTGATGTCCGATCATGATCAACCCTCTAAACTCACCCCTCATAGATATTTTCATCCCTTAAGACTTTTACTCAGTTTTTTGAACAAAAGGATTTTTACTAAGCTCGACTAAAACCTAAATTCCTTTTGTTAGACATCCAGCAACAATATCACATGATGTCCGATCATAATCAACTCTCTAAACTCACCCCTCATCGATATTTTCATCCCATAAAACTTTTACACACTTTTTTTAACAAAAGGATTTTAATCAAGCTTCACTAACACCGAATGCTATTTGTAAGACATCCAGCAATAATATCACTTGATGTCGGATCATGATCAACCCTCTAAACTCACACCTCATAGATATTTTCATCCTTTAAGACTTTTACACACTTTTTTGAACTAAAGAATTTTTTTAAACTTCACTAACACCTGGCTATTTTTTCATAGACATATAGCAATGATATCACTTGATGTCCGATCATGATCAACCCTCTCAACTCACCCCTCGAAGATATTTTCATCCCTTAAGATTTTTACACACTTTTTTGAACCAAAGGATTTTTTTCAAGCTAGACTAACACCAAGTTGCTTTTTGTTAGATATCCAGCAATTATATCACTTTATGTCCGATCATGATCAACACTCTAAACTCACCCCTCATCGATATTTTCATCCCTTAAGACTTTTACTCAGTTTTTTGAACAAAAGGATTTTTTCCAAGCTTGACTAACAAATGGATGCTTTTTGTTAGACATCCAGCAATGATATCATTTGATGACCGATTATGATCAACCCTCTAAACTCACCCCTCATCGATATTTTCACCACTTATGACTTTTACACACTTTTTTGTACTAAAGGATTTTTTTCAAGCTAGACTAACACCAAGTTGCCTTTTGTTAGATATCCAGCAATTATATCACTTGATGTCCGATCATGATCAACCCTCTAAACTTACCCCTTAAGACTTTTACTCAGTTTTTTGAACAAAAGGATTTTTTCCAAGCTTGCCTAACAAATGGATGCTTCTTGTTAGACATCTAGCAATGATTTCACTTAATGTCCGATTATGATCAACCCTCTCAACTCACCCCTCATAGATATTTTCATCCCTTAAGATTTTTACACTCTTTTTTGAACCAAAGGATTTTTTTCAAGCTAGACTAACACTAAGTTGCTTATTGTTAGATATCCAGCAATTATATCACTTGATGTCCGATCATGATCAACCCTCTAAACTCACCCCTCATCGATATTTTCACCACTTATGACTTTTACACATTTTTTTGAACTAAAGAATTTTTTTAAACTTCACTAACAACTGGTTATTTTTTGTTAGACATCTAGCAATGATTTCACTTAATGTCCGATTATGATCAACCCTCTCAACTCACCCCTCATAGACACCCCTTCATCCCTTAAGACTTTTACTCAGTTTTTTGAACAAAAGGATTTTTTCCAAGCTTGACTAGCAAATGGATGCTTTTTGTTAGACATCCAGCAATGATATCACTTGGTGTTTGATCATTGTCAACCCTCTAAACTCACTCCTTCTTGATATTTTTATCCCTTAAGAATTTTACACATTTTTTTGAACTAACGGATTTTTTTTAGGCTTTACTAACACCTGGTTGCTTTTTGATAGACATCCAGCGATATTATCACATGATGTCCGATCATAATCAACCCTCTAAACTCACCCCTCATCGATATTTTCATCCCTTAAGACTTTTACTCAGTTTTTTGAACAAAAGGATTTTTCAAGCTTGACTAGCAAATGGATGCTTTTTGTTAGACATCCAGCAATGATATCACTTGATGTTCGATCATAATCAACCCTCTAACCTCACCCCTTATATATATTTTCATCCCTTAAGACTTTTACTTAGTTTTTTGAACAAAAGGATTTTTTCTAAGCTTGACTAACAAATGGATGCTTTTTGTTAGACATCCAGCGATAATATCACATGATGTTCGATCATAATCAACCCTCTAACCTCACCCCTTATATATATTTTCATCCCTTAAGATTTTTACACACTTTTTTGAACCAAAGGATTTTTTTCAAGCTAGACTAACACCAAGTTGCTTTTTGTGAGATATCCAGCAATTATATCACTTTATGTCCGATCATGATCAACACTCTAAACTCACCCCTCATCGATATTTTCATCCCTTAAGACTTTTACTCAGTTTTTTGAACAAAAGGATTTTTTCCAAGCTTGACTAACAAATGGATGCTTTTTGTTAGACATCCAGCAATGATATCATTTGATGACCGATTATGATCAACCCTCTAAACTCACCCCTCATCGATATTTTCACCACTTATGACTTTTACACAGTTTTTTAAACTAAAGAATTTTTTTAAACTTTACTAACACCTGGATATTTTTTGTTAGACATCCAGCAATAATATCACTTGATGTCCGATCATGATCAACCCTCTTAACTCACCCCTAATAGATATTTTCATCCCTTAAGACTTTTACACACTTTTTTGTACTAAAGGATTTTTTTCAAGCTAGACTAACACCAAGTTGCCTTTTGTTAGATATCCAGCAATTATATCACTTGATGTCCGATCATGATCAACCCTCTAAACTTACCCCTCATCGATATTTTCATCCCTTAAGACTTTTACTCAGTTTTTTGAACAAAAGGATTTTTTCCAAGCTTGCCTAACAAATGGATGCTTTTTGTTAGACATCTAGCAATGATTTCACTTAATGTCCGATTATGATCAACCCTCTCAACTCACCCCTCATAGATATTTTCATCCCTTAAGATTTTTACACTCTTTTTTGAACCAAAGGATTTTTTTCAAGCTAGACTAACACTAAGTTGCTTTTTGTTAGATATCCAGCAATTATATCACTTGATGTCCGATCATGATCAACCCTCTAAACTCACCCCTCATCGATATTTTCACCACTTATGACTTTTACACATTTTTTTGAACTAAAGAATTTTTTTAAACTTCACTAACAACTGGTTATTTTTTGTTAGACATCTAGCAATGATTTTACTTAATGTCCGATTATGATCAACCCTCTCAACTCACCCCTCATAGATATTTTCATCCCTTAAGATTTTTACACTCTTTTTTGAACCAAAGGATTTTTTTCAAGCTAGACTAACACCAAGTTGCTTTTTGTTAGATATCCAGCAATTATATCACTTGATGTCCGATCATGATCAACCCTCTAAACTCACCCCTCATCGATACTTTCATCCCTTAAGAATTTTACTCAGTTTTTTAAACAAAAAGATTTTTTCCAAGCTTGACTAACAAATGGATGCTTTTTGTTAGACATCCAGCAATGATATCATTTGATGACCGATCATGATCAACCCTCTAAACTCACCCCTCATCGATATTTTCACCACTTATGACTTTTACACATTTTTTTGAACTAAAAATTTTTTTAAACTTCACTAACACCTGGATATTTTTTGTTAGACACCCAGCAATGATATCACTTGATGTCCGATCATGATCAACCCTGTCAACTAACCCCTCATAGATATTTTCATCCCTTAAGATATTTACACACTTTTTTGAACTAAAGAGATTTTTTTCAAGCTAGACTAACACCAAGTTGCTTTTTGTTAGACATCCAGCAATGATATCACTTGATATCCGATCATGATCAACCCTCTAAACTCACCCCTCATCGATATTTTCACCACTTATGACTTTTACACATTTTTTTGAACTAAAGAATTTTTTTAAACTTCACTAACACCTGGCTATTTTTTGTTAGACATCTAGCAATGATTTCCCTTGATGTCCGATTATGATCAACCCTCTCAACTCACCCCTCATAGATATTTTCATCCCTTAAGATTTTTACAAACTTTTTTGAATTAAAGGATTTTTTTCAAGCTAGACGAACACCAAGTTGCTTTTTGTTAGACATCCAGCAATGATATCACTTGATATCCGATCATGATCAACCCTCTAAACTCACCCCTCATCGATATTTTCACCACTTATGACTTTTACACATTTTTTTGAACTAAAGAATTTTTTTAAACTTCACTAACACCTGGCTATTTTTTGTTAGACATCTAGCAATGATTTCCCTTGATGTCCGATTATGATCAACCCTCTCAACTCACCCCTCATAGATATTTTCATCCCTTAAGATTTTTACAAACTTTTTTGAATTAAAGGATTTTTTTCAAGCTAGACTAACACCTAGTTGCTTTTTGTTAGATATCCAGCAATTATATCACTTGATGTCCGATCATGATGAACCCTCTAAACTTACCCCGAATCGATATTTTCATCCCTTAAGACTTTTACTCAGTTTTTTAACAAAAGGATTTTTTCCAAGCTTGACTAGCAAATGGATGCTTTTTGTTAGACATCCAGCAATGATATCACTTGATGTTTGATCATTGTCAACCCTCTAAACTCACTCCTCCTTGATATTTTTATCCCTTAAGAATTTTACACATTTTTTTGAACTAACGGATTTTTTTTAGGCTTTACTAACACCTGGTTGCTTTTTGATAGACATCCAGCGATATTATCACATGATGTTCGATCATAATCAACCCTCTAAACTCACCCCTCATCGATATTTTCATCCCTTAAGACTTTTACTCAGCTTTTTGAACAAAAGGATTTTTCAAGCTTGACTAGCAAATGGATGCTTTTTGTTAGACATCCAGCAATGATATCACTTGATGTTCGATCATAATCAACCCTCTAACCTCACCCCTTATATATATTTTCATCCCTTAAGACTTTTACTCAGTTTTTTGAACAAAAGGATTTTTTCCAAGCTTGACTAACAAATGGATGCTTTTTGTTAGACATCCAGCGATAATATCACATGATGTTCGATCATAATCAACCCTCTAACCTCACCCCTTATATATATTTTCATCCCTTAAGACTTTTACACATTTTTTTGAACAAAAGGATTTTTATCAAGCTTGACTAACACCTAAATACTTTTTGTTAGACATCCAGCAACGATATGATTTGATGTCCGATCATGATCAACCCTCTAAACTCACCCCTCATAGATATTTTCATCCCTTAAGACTTTTACTCAGTTTTTTGAACAAAAGGATTTTTACTAAGCTCGCCTAAAACCTAAATTCCTTTTGTTAGACATCCAGCAACAATATCACATGATGTCCGATCATAATCAACTCTCTAAACTCACCCCTCATCGATATTTTCATCCCTTAAAACTTTTACACACTTTTTTTAACAAAAGGATTTTTATCAAGCTTCACTAACACCGAATGCTATTTGTAAGACATCCAGCAATAATATCACTTGATGTCGGATCATGATCAACCCTCTAAACTCACACCTCATAGATATTTTCATCCCTTAAGACTTTTACACACTTTTTTGAACTAAAGAATTTTTTTAAACTTCACTAACACCTGGCTATTTTTTGTTAGACATCTAGCAATGATTTCCCTTGATGTCCGATTATGATCAACCCTCTCAACTCACCCCTCATAGATATTTTCATCCCTTAAGATTTTTACACACTTTTTTGAACCAAAGGATTTTTTTCAAGCTAGACTAACACCAAGTTGCTTTTTGTTAGATATCCAGCAATTATATCACTTTATGTCCGATCATGATCAACACTCTAAACTCACCCCTCATCGATATTTTCATCCCTTAAGACTTTTACTCAGTTTTTTGAACAAAAGGATTTTTTCCAAGCTTGACTAACAAATGGATGCTTTTTGTTAGACATCCAGCAATGATATCATTTGATGACCGATTATGATCAACCCTCTAAACTCACCCCTCATCGATATTTTCACCACTTATGACTTTTACACAGTTTTTTAAACTAAAGAATTTTTTTAAACTTTACTAACACCTGGATATTTTTTGTTAGACATCCAGCAATAATATCACTTGATGTCCGATCATGATCAACCCTCTTAACTCACCCCTAATAGATATTTTCATCCCTTAAGACTTTTACACACTTTTTTGTACTAAAGGATTTTTTTCAAGCTAGACTAACACCAAGTTGCCTTTTGTTAGATATCCAGCAATTATATCACTTGATGTCCGATCATGATCAACCCTCTAAACTTACCCCTCATCGATATTTTCACCACTTATGACTTTTACACATTTTTTTGAACTAAAGAATTTTGTTAAACTTCACTAACAACTGGTTATTTTTTGTTAGACATCTAGCAATGATTTCACTTAATGTCCGATTATGATCAACCCTCTCAACTCACCCCTCATAGATATTTTCATCCCTTAAGATTTTTACACTCTTTTTTGAACCAAAGGATTTTTTTCAAGCTAGACTAACACCAAGTTGCTTTTTGTTAGATATCCAGCAATTATATCACTTGATGTCCGATCATGATCAACCCTCTAAACTCACCCCTCATCGATATTTTCATCCCTTAAGACTTTTACTCAGTTTTTTGAACAAAAGGATTTTTTCCAAGCTTGACTAACAAATGGATGCTTCTTGTTAGACATCCAGCGATAATATCACATGATGTTCGATCATAATCAACCCTCAAACCTCACCCCTTATATATATTTTCATCCCTTAAGACTTTTACACATTTTTTTGAACAAAAGGATTTTTACTAAGCTCGACTAAAACCTAAATGCCTTTTGTTAGACATCCAGCAACAATATCACATGATGTCCGATCATAATCAACTCTCTAAACTCACCCCTCATCGATATTTTCATCCCTTAAAACTTTTACACACTTTTTTTAACAAAAGGATTTTTATCAAGCTTCACTAACACCGAATGCTATTTGTAAGACATCCAGCAATAATATCACTTGATGTCGGATCATGATCAACCCTCTAAACTCACACCTCACAGATATTTTCATCCCTTAAGACTTTTTCACACTTTTTTGAACTAAAGAATTTTTTTAAACTTCACTAACACCTGGCTATTTTTTGTTAGACATCTAGCAATGATATCACTTGATTTCCGATTATGATCAACCCTCTCAACTCACCCCTCATAGATATTTTCATCCCTTAAGATTTTTACACACTTTTTTGAACCAAAGGATTTTTTTCAAGCTAGACTAACACCAAGTTGCTATTTGTTAGATATCCAGCAATTATATCACTTGATGTCCGATCATGATCAACCCTCTAAACTCTCCCCTCATCGATATTTTCTCCCCTTATGACTTTTACACACTTTTTTGTACTAAAGGATTTTTTTTAAACTAGACTAACATTAAGTTGCTTTTTGTTAGACATTCAGGAATGATATCACATGATGTTTGATCATGATCAACCCTCTAAACTCACCCCTCATCGATATTTGCATCCCTTAAGACTTTTACTCAGTTTTTTGAACAAAAAGATTTTTTCCAAGCTTGACTAACAAATAGATGCTTTTTGTTA
Source organism: Ganaspis brasiliensis (assembly GCA_037103525.1). Taxonomy (NCBI): domain Eukaryota; kingdom Metazoa; phylum Arthropoda; class Insecta; order Hymenoptera; family Figitidae; genus Ganaspis; species Ganaspis brasiliensis. The sequence goes on along the minus strand of JAZKLR010000280.1, from coordinate 415,493 downwards.
GACATCCAGCAATGATATCATTTGATGACGGATCATGATCAACCCTCTAAACTCTCCCCTCGTCGATATTTTAATCCCTTAAGACTTTTACTCAGTTTTTTGAACAAAAGGATTTTTTCCAAGCTTGACTAACAAATAAATGCTTTTTGTTAGACATCCAGCAATGATATCATTTGATGTCCTATCATGATTAACCCTGTCAACTTACCCCTCATAGATATTTTCATCCCTTAAGACATTTACACACTTATTTGAACTAAAGGATTTTTTTCAAGCTAGACTAACACTAAGTTGCTTTTTGTTAGACATCCAGCAATGATATCACTTTATGTCCGATCATGATCAACCCTCTAAACTCACCCCTCATCGATATTTTCACCACTTATGACTTTTACACATTTTTTTGAACTAAAGAATTTTTTTAAACTTCACTAACACCTGGCTATTTTTTGTTAGACATCTAGCAATGATTTCCCTTGATGTCCGATTATGATCAACCCTCTCAACTCACCCCTCATAGATATTTTCATCCCTTAAGATTTTTACACACTTTTTTGAACCAAAGGATTTTTTTCAAGCTAGACTAACACCAAGTTGCTATTTGTTAGATATCCAGCAATTATATCACTTGATGTCCGATCATGATCAACCCTCTAAACTCACCCCTCATCGATATTTTCATCCCTTAAGAATTTTACTCAGTTTTTTGAACAAAAGGATTTTTTCCAAGCTTGACTAACAAATGGATGCTTTTTGTTAGACATCCAGCAATGATATCATTTGATGACCGATCATGGTCAAACCTCTAAACTCACCCCTCATCGATATTTTCACCACTTATGACTTTTACACATTTTTTTGAACTAAAAATTTTTTTAAACTTCACTAACACCTGGCTATTTTTTGTTAGACATCTAGCAATGATTTTCCTTGATGTCCGATTATGATCAACCCTCTCAACTCACCCCTCATAGATATTTTCATCCCTTAAGATTTTTACACACTTTTTTGAACCAAAGGATTTTTTTCAAGCTAGACTAACACCATGTTGCTATTTGTTAGATATCCAGCAATTATATCACTTGATGTCCGATCATGATCAACCCTCTAAACTCTCCCCTCATCGATATTTTCTCCCCTTATGACTTTTACACACTTTTTTGTACTAAAGGATTTTTTTCAAGCTAGACTAACATTAAGTTGCTTTTTGTTAGACATTCAGGAATGATATCACTTAATGTTTGATCATGATCAACCCTCTAAACTCACCCCTCATCAATATTTTCATCCCTTAAGACTTTTACTCAGTTTTTTGAACTAAAAGATTTTTTCCAAGCTTGACTAACAAATAGATGCTTTTTGTTAGACATCCAGCAATGATATCATTTGATGACGGATCATGATCAACCCTCTAAACTCTCCCCTCATCGATATTTTAATCCCTTAAGACTTTTACTCAGTTTTTTGAACAAAAGGATTTTTTCCAAGCTTGACTAACAAATAAATGCTTTTTGTTAGACATTCAGCAATGATATCATTTGATGTCCTATCATGATTAACCCTGTCAACTTACCCCTCATAGATATTTTCATCCCTTAAGACATTTACACACTTTTTTGAACTAAAGGATTTTTTTCAAGCTAGACTAACACTAAGTTGCTTTTTGTTAGACATCCAGCAATGATATCACTTGATGTCCGATCATGATCAACCCTCTAAACTCACCCCTCATCGATATTTTCACCACTTATGACTTTTACACATTTTTTTGAACTAAAGAATTTTTTTAAACTTCACTAACACCTGGCTATTTTTTGTTAGACATCTAGCAATGATTTCCCTTGATGTCCGATTATGATCAACCCTCTCAACTCACCCCTCATAGATATTTTCATCCCTTAAGATTTTTACACACTTTTTTGAACCAAAGGATTTTTTTCAAGCTAGACTCACACCAAGTTGCTATTTGTTAGATATCCAGCAATTATATCACTTGATGTCCGATCATGATCAACCCTCTAAACTCACCCCTCACAGATATTTTCATCCCTTAAGACTTTTACACACTTTTTTGAACTAAAGAATTTTTTTAAACTTCACTAACACCTGGCTATTTTTTGTTAGACATCTAGCAATGATATCACTTGATTTCCGATTATGATCAACCCTCTCAACTCACCCCTCATAGATATTTTCATCCCTTAAGATTTTTACACACTTTTTTGAACCAAAGGATTTTTTTCAAGCTAGACTAACACCAAGTTGCTATTTGTTAGATATCCAGCAATTATATCACTTGATGTCCGATCATGATCAACCCTCTAAACTCTCCCCTCATCGATATTTTCTCCCCTTATGACTTTTACACACTTTTTTGTACTAAAGGATTTTTTTTAAACTAGACTAACATTAAGTTGCTTTTTGTTAGACATTCAGGAATGATATCACTTGATGTTTGATCATGATCAACCCTCTAAACTCACCCCTCATCGATATTTTCATCCCTTAAGACTTTTACTCAGTTTTTTGAACAAAAAGATTTTTTCCAAGCTTGACTAACAAATAGATGCTTTTTGTTAGACATCCAGCAATGATATCATTTGATGACGGATCATGATCAACCCTCTAAACTCTCCCCTCGTCGATATTTTAATCCCTTAAGACTTTTACTCAGTTTTTTGAACAAAAGGATTTTTTCCAAGCTTGACTAACAAATAAATGCTTTTTGCTAGACATCCAGCAATGATATCATTTGATGTCCTATCATGATTAACCCTGTCAACTTACCCCTCATAGATATTTTCATCCCTTAAGACATTTACACACTTTTTTGAACTAAAGGATTTTTTTCAAGCTAGACTAACACTAAGTTGCTTTTTGTTAGACATCCAGCAATGATATCACTTGATGTCCGATCATGATCAACCCTCTAAACTCACCCCTCATCGATATTTTCACCACTTATGACTTTTACACATTTTTTTGAACTAAAGAATTTTTTTAAACTTCACTAACACCTGGCTATTTTTTGTTAGACATCTAGCAATGATTTCCCTTGATGTCCGATTATGATCAACCCTCTCAACTCACCCCTCATAGATATTTTCATCCCTTAAGATTTTTACACACTTTTTTGAACCAAAGGATTTTTTTCAAGCTAGACTAACACCAAGTTGCTATTTGTTAGATATCCAGCAATTATATCACTTGATGTCCGATCATGATCAACCCTCTAAACTCACCCCTCATCGATATTTTCATCCCTTAAGAATTTTACTCAGTTTTTTGAACAAAAGGATTTTTTCCAAGCTTGACTAACATATGGATGCTTTTTGTTAGACATCCAGCAATGATATCATTTGATGACCGATCATGGTCAAACCTCTAAACTCACCCCTCATCGATATTTTCACCACTTATGACTTTTACACATTTTTTTGAACTAAAAATTTTTTTAAACTTCACTAACACCTGGCTATTTTTTGTTAGACATCTAGCAATGATTTCCCTTGATGTCCGATTATGATCAACCCTCTCAACTCACCCCTCATAGATATTTTCATCCCTTAAGATTTTTACACACTTTTTTGAACCAAAGGATTTTTTTCAAGCTAGACTCACACCAAGTTGCTATTTGTTAGATATCCAGCAATTATATCACTTGATGTCCGATCATGATCAACCCTCTAAACTCACCCCTCATCGATATTTTCATCCCTTAAGACTTTTACTCAGTTTTTTGAACAGAAGGATTTTTTCCAAGCTTGACTAACAAATGGATGCTTTTTGTTAGACATCCAGCGATAATATCACATGATGTCCGATCATGATCAACCCTCTAAACTCACCCCTCATCGATATATTCACCACTTATGACTTTTACACATTTTTTTTAACTAAAAATTTTTTTAAACTTCACTAACACCTGGCTATTTTTTGTTAGACATCTAGCAATGATTTCCCTTGATGTCCGATTATGATCAACCCTCTCAACTCACCCCTCATAGATATTTTCATCCCTTAAGATTTTTACACACTTTTTTGAACCAAAGGATTTTTTTCAAGCTAGACTAACACCAAGTTGCTTTTTGTTAGACATCCAGCAATGATATCACTTGATGTCCGATCATGATCAACACTCTAACTCACCCCTCATCGATATTTTCATCCCTCAAGACTTTTACTCATTTTTTTGAACTAAATGATTTTTTTCGAGCTTGACTAAAACCTGTTTGCTTTTTGTTAGACATCTAGCGATAATATCACATTATGTCCGATCATGATCAACCCTCTAAACTCACCCCTCATAGATATTTTCATCCCTTAAGACTTTTACTTAGTTTTTTGAACAAAAGGATTTTTTCCAAGCTTGACTAACAAATGGATGCTTTTTGTTAGACATCCAGCAATGATATCACTTGATGTCGGATCATGATCAACCCTCTAAACTCACACCTCACAGATATTTTCATCCCTTAAGACTTTTACACACTTTTTTGAACTAAAGAATTTTTTTAAACTTCACTAACACCTGGCTATTTTTTGTTAGACATCTAGCAATGATATCACTTGATTTCCGATTATGATCAACCCTCTCAACTCACCCCTCATAGATATTTTCATCCCTTAAGATTTTTACACACTTTTTTGAACCAAAGGATTTTTTTCAAGCTAGACTAACACCAAGTTGCTATTTGTTAGATATCCAGCAATTATATCACTTGATGTCCGATCATGATCAACCCTCTAAACTCTCCCCTCATCGATATTTTCTCCCCTTATGACTTTTACACACTTTTTTGTACTAAAGGATTTTTTTTAAACTAGACTAACATTAAGTTGCTTTTTGTTAGACATTCAGGAATGATATCACTTGATGTTTGATCATGATCAACCCTCTAAACTCACCCCTCATCGATATTTGCATCCCTTAAGACTTTTACTCAGTTTTTTGAACAAAAAGATTTTTTCCAAGCTTGACTAACAAATAGATGCTTTTTGTTAGACATCCAGCAATGATATCATTTGATGACGGATCATGATCAACCCTCTAAACTCTCCCCTCGTCGATATTTTAATCCCTTAAGACTTTTACTCAGTTTTTTGAACAAAAGGATTTTTTCCAAGCTTGACTAACAAATAAATGCTTTTTGTTAGACATCCAGCAATGATATCATTTGATGTCCTATCATGATTAACCCTGTCAACTTACCCCTCATAGATATTTTCATCCCTTAAGACATTTACACACTTTTTTGAACTAAAGGATTTTTTTCAAGCTAGACTAACACTAAGTTGCTTTTTGTTAGACATCCAGCAATGATATCACTTTATGTCCGATCATGATCAACCCTCTAAACTCACCCCTCATCGATATTTTCACCACTTATGACTTTTACACATTTTTTTGAACTAAAGAATTTTTTTAAACTTCACTAACACCTGGCTATTTTTTGTTAGACATCTAGCAATGATTTCCCTTGATGTCCGATTATGATCAACCCTCTCAACTCACCCCTCATAGATATTTTCATCCCTTAAGATTTTTACACACTTTTTTGAACCAAAGGATTTTTTTCAAGCTAGACTAACACCAAGTTGCTATTTGTTAGATATCCAGCAATTATATCACTTGATGTCCGATCATGATCAACCCTCTAAACTCACCCCTCATCGATATTTTCATCCCTTAAGAATTTTACTCAGTTTTTTGAACAAAAGGATTTTTTCCAAGCTTGACTAACAAATGGATGCTTTTTGTTAGACATCCAGCAATGATATCATTTGATGACCGATCATGGTCAAACCTCTAAACTCACCCCTCATCGATATTTTCACCACTTATGACTTTTACACATTTTTTTGAACTAAAAATTTTTTTAAACTTCACTAACACCTGGCTATTTTTTGTTAGACATCTAGCAATGATTTCCCTTGATGTCCGATTATGATCAACCCTCTCAACTCACCCCTCATAGATATTTTCATCCCTTAAGATTTTTACACACTTTTTTGAACCAAAGGATTTTTTTCAAGCTAGACTAACACCATGTTGCTATTTGTTAGATATCCAGCAATTATATCACTTGATGTCCGATCATGATCAACCCTCTAAACTCTCCCCTCATCGATATTTTCTCCCCTTATGACTTTTACACACTTTTTTGTACTAAAGGATTTTTTTCAAGCTAGACTAACATTAAGTTGCTTTTTGTTAGACATTCAGGAATGATATCACTTAATGTTTGATCATGATCAACCCTCTAAACTCACCCCTCATCAATATTTTCATCCCTTAAGACTTTTACTCAGTTTTTTGAACTAAAAGATTTTTTCCAAGCTTGACTAACAAATAGATGCTTTTTGTTAGACATCCAGCAATGATATCATTTGATGACGGATCATGATCAACCCTCTAAACTCTCCCCTCGTCGATATTTTAATCCCTTAAGACTTTTACTCAGTTTTTTGAACAAAAGGATTTTTTCCAAGCTTGACTAACAAATAAATGCTTTTTGTTAGACATCCAGCAATGATATCATTTGATGTCCTATCATGATTAACCCTGTCAACTTACCCCTCATAGATATTTTCATCCCTTAAGACATTTACACACTTTTTTGAACTAAAGGATTTTTTTCAAGCTAGACTAACACTAAGTTGCTTTTTGTTAGACATCCAGCAATGATATCACTTGATGTCCGATCATGATCAACCCTCTAAACTCACCCCTCATCGATATTTTCACCACTTATGACTTTTACACATTTTTTTGAACTAAAGAATTTTTTTAAACTTCACTAACACCTGGCTATTTTTTGTTAGACATCTAGCAAAGATTTCCCTTGATGTCCGATTATGATCAACCCTCTCAACTCACCCCTCATAGATATTTTCATCCCTTAAGATTTTTACACACTTTTTTGAACCAAAGGATTTTTTTCAAGCTAGACTAACACCAAGTTGCTATTTGTTAGATATCCAGCAATTATATCACTTGATGTCCGATCATGATCAACCCTCTAAACTCACCCCTCATCGATATTTTCATCCCTTAAGAATTTTACTCAGTTTTTTGAACAAAAGGATTTTTTCCAAGCTTGACTAACATATGGATGCTTTTTGTTAGACATCCAGCAATGATATCATTTGATGACCGATCATGGTCAAACCTCTAAACTCACCCCTCATCGATATTTTCACCACTTATGACTTTTACACATTTTTTTGAACTAAAAATTTTTTTAAACTTCACTAACACCTGGCTATTTTTTGTTAGACATCTAGCAATGATTTCCCTTGATGTCCGATTATGATCAACCCTCTCAACTCACCCCTCATAGATATTTTCATCCCTTAAGATTTTTACACACTTTTTTGAACCAAAGGATTTTTTTCAAGCTAGACTAACACCAAGTTGCTTTTTGTTAGACATCCAGCAATGATATCACTTGATGTCCGATCATGATCAACACTCTAACTCACCCCTCATCGATATTTTCATCCCTCAAGACTTTTACTCATTTTTTTGAACTAAATGATTTTTTTCGAGCTTGACTAAAACCTGTTTGCTTTTTGTTAGACATCTAGCGATAATATCACATTATGTCCGATCATGATCAACCCTCTAAACTCACCCCTCATAGATATTTTCATCCCTTAAGACTTTTACTTAGTTTTTTGAACAAAAGGATTTTTTCCAAGCTTGACTAACAAATGGATGCTTTTTGTTAGACATCCAGCAATGATATCACTTGATGTCGGATCATGATCAACCCTCTAAACTCACACCTCACAGATATTTTCATCCCTTAAGACTTTTACACACTTTTTTGAACTAAAGAATTTTTTTAAACTTCACTAACACCTGGCTATTTTTTGTTAGACATCTAGCAATGATATCACTTGATTTCCGATTATGATCAACCCTCTCAACTCACCCCTCATAGATATTTTCATCCCTTAAGATTTTTACACACTTTTTTGAACCAAAGGATTTTTTTCAAGCTAGACTAACACCAAGTTGCTATTTGTTAGATATCCAGCAATTATATCACTTGATGTCCGATCATGATCAACCCTCTAAACTCTCCCCTCATCGATATTTTCTCCCCTTATGACTTTTACACACTTTTTTGTACTAAAGGATTTTTTTTAAACTAGACTAACATTAAGTTGCTTTTTGTTAGACATTCAGGAATGATATCACTTGATGTTTGATCATGATCAACCCTCTAAACTCACCCCTCATCGATATTTGCATCCCTTAAGACTTTTACTCAGTTTTTTGAACAAAAAGATTTTTTCCAAGCTTGACTAACAAATAGATGCTTTTTGTTAGACATCCAGCAATGATATCATTTGATGACGGATCATGATCAACCCTCTAAACTCTCCCCTCGTCGATATTTTAATCCCTTAAGACTTTTACTCAGTTTTTTGAACAAAAGGATTTTTTCCAAGCTTGACTAACAAATAAATGCTTTTTGTTAGACATCCAGCAATGATATCATTTGATGTCCTATCATGATTAACCCTGTCAACTTACCCCTCATAGATATTTTCATCCCTTAAGACATTTACACACTTTTTTGAACTAAAGGATTTTTTTCAAGCTAGACTAACACTAAGTTGCTTTTTGTTAGACATCCAGCAATGATATCACTTGATGTCCGATCATGATCAACCCTCTAAACTCACCCCTCATCGATATTTTCACCACTTATGACTTTTACACATTTTTTTGAACTAAAGAATTTTTTTAAACTTCACTAACACCTGGCTATTTTTTGTTAGACATCTAGCAATGATTTCCCTTGATGTCCGATTATGATCAACCCTCTCAACTCACCCCTCATAGATATTTTCATCCCTTAAGATTTTTACACACTTTTTTGAACCAAAGGATTTTTTTCAAGCTAGACTCACACCAAGTTGCTATTTGTTAGATATCCAGCAATTATATCACTTGATGTCCGATCATGATCAACCCTCTAAACTCACCCCTCACAGATATTTTCATCCCTTAAGACTTTTACACACTTTTTTGAACTAAAGAATTTTTTTAAACTTCACTAACACCTGGCTATTTTTTGTTAGAAATCTAGCAATGATATCACTTGATTTCCGATTATGATCAACCCTCTCAACTCACCCCTCATAGATATTTTCATCCCTTAAGATTTTTACACACTTTTTTGAAACAAAGGATTTTTTTCAAGCTAGACTAACACCAAGTTGCTATTTGTTAGATATCCAGCAATTATATCACTTGATGTCCGATCATGATCAACCCTCTAAACTCTCCCCTCATCGATATTTTCTCCCCTTATGACTTTTACACACTTTTTTGTACTAAAGGATTTTTTTTAAACTAGACTAACATTAAGTTGCTTTTTGTTAGACATTCAGGAATGATATCACTTGATGTTTGATCATGATCAACCCTCTAAACTCACCCCTCATCGATATTTTCATCCCTTAAGACTTTTACTCAGTTTTTTGAACAAAAAGATTTTTTCCAAGCTTGACTAACAAATAGATGCTTTTTGTTAGACATCCAGCAATGATATCATTTGATGACGGATCATGATCAACCCTCTAAACTCTCCCCTCGTCGATATTTTAATCCCTTAAGACTTTTACTCAGTTTTTTGAACAAAAGGATTTTTTCCAAGCTTGACTAACAAATAAATGCTTTTTGTTAGACATCCAGCAATGATATCATTTGATGTCCTATCATGATTAACCCTGTCAACTTACCCCTCATAGATATTTTCATCCCTTAAGACATTTACACACTTTTTTGAACTAAAGGATTTTTTTCAAGCTAGACTAACACTAAGTTGCTTTTTGTTAGACATCCAGCAATGATATCACTTGATGTCCGATCATGATCAACCCTCTAAACTCACCCCTCATCGATATTTTCACCACTTATGACTTTTACACATTTTTTTGAACTAAAGAATTTTTTTAAACTTCACTAACACCTGGCTATTTTTTGTTAGACATCTAGCAATGATTTCCCTTGATGTCCGATTATGATCAACCCTCTCAACTCACCCCTCATAGATATTTTCATCCCTTAAGATTTTTACACACTTTTTTGAACCAAAGGATTTTTTTCAAGCTAGACTAACACCAAGTTGCTATTTGTTAGATATCCAGCAATTATATCACTTGATGTCCGATCATGATCAACCCTCTAAACTCACCCCTCATCGATATTTTCATCCCTTAAGAATTTTACTCAGTTTTTTGAACAAAAGGATTTTTTCCAAGCTTGACTAACATATGGATGCTTTTTGTTAGACATCCAGCAATGATATCATTTGATGACCCATCATGGTCAAACCTCTAAACTCACCCCTCATCGATATTTTCACCACTTATGACTTTTACACATTTTTTTGAACTAAAAATTTTTTTAAACTTCACTAACACCTGGCTATTTTTTGTTAGACATCTAGCAATGATTTCCCTTGATGTCCGATTATGATCAACCCTCTCAACTCACCCCTCATAGATATTTTCATCCCTTAAGATTTTTACACACTTTTTTGAACCAAAGGATTTTTTTCAAGCTAGACTAACACCATGTTGCTATTTGTTAGATATCCAGCAATTATATCACTTGATGTCCGATCATGATCAACCCTCTAAACTCTCCCCTCATCGATATTTTCTCCCCTTATGACTTTTACACACTTTTTTGTACTAAAGGATTTTTTTCAAGCTAGACTAACATTAAGTTGCTTTTTGTTAGACATTCAGGAATGATATCACTTAATGTTTGATCATGATCAACCCTCTAAACTCACCCCTCATCGATATTTTCATCCCTTAAGACTTTTACTCAGTTTTTTGAACTAAAAGATTTTTTCCAAGCTTGACTAACAAATAGATGCTTTTTGTTAGACATCCAGCAATGATATCATTTGATGACGGATCATGATCAACCCTCTAAACTCTCCCCTCATCGATATTTTAATCCCTTAAGACTTTTACTCAGTTTTTTGAACAAAAGGATTTTTTCCAAGCTTGACTAACAAATAAATGCTTTTTGTTAGACATTCAGCAATGATATCATTTGATGTCCTATCATGATTAACCCTGTCAACTTACCCCTCATAGATATTTTCATCCCTTAAGACATTTACACACTTTTTTGAACTAAAGGATTTTTTTCAAGCTAGACTAACACTAAGTTGCTTTTTGTTAGACATCCAGCAATGATATCACTTGATGTCCGATCATGATCAACCCTCTAAACTCACCCCTCATCGATATTTTCACCACTTATGACTTTTACACATTTTTTTGAACTAAAGAATTTTTTTAAACTTCACTAACACCTGGCTATTTTTTGTTAGACATCTAGCAATGATTTCCCTTGATGTCCGATTATGATCAACCCTCTCAACTCACCCCTCATAGATATTTTCATCCCTTAAGATTTTTACACACTTTTTTGAACCAAAGGATTTTTTTCAAGCTAGACTCACACCAAGTTGCTATTTGTTAGATATCCAGCAATTATATCACTTGATGTCCGATCATGATCAACCCTCTAAACTCACCCCTCATCGATATTTTCATCCCTTAAGACTTTTACTCAGTTTTTTGAACAGAAGGATTTTTTCCAAGCTTGACTAACAAATGGATGCTTTTTGTTAGACATCCAGCGATAATATCACATGATGTCCGATCATGATCAACCCTCTAAACTCACCCCTCATCGATATATTCACCACTTATGACTTTTACACATTTTTTTTAACTAAAAATTTTTTTAAACTTCACTAACACCTGGATATTTTTTGTTAGACATCCAGCAATGATATTACTTGATGTCCGATAATGATCAACCCTCTCAACTCACCCCTCATAGATATTTTCATCCCTTAAGACTTTTACACACTTTTTTGAATTAAAGGATTTTTTTAAGCTAGACTAACACCAAGTTGCTTTTTGTTAGACATCCAGCAATGATATCACTTGATGTCCGATCATGATCAACACTCTAACTCACCCCTCATCGATATTTTCATCCCTCAAGACTTTTACTCATTTTTTTGAACTAAATGATTTTTTTCGAGCTTGACTAAAACCTGTTTGCTTTTTGTTAGACATCTAGCGATAATATCACATTATGTCCGATCATGATCAACCCTCTAAACTCACCCCTCATAGATATTTTCATCCCTTAAGACTTTTACTTAGTTTTTTGAACAAAAGGATTTTTTCCAAGCTTGACTAACAAATGGATGCTTTTTGTTAGACATCCAGCAATGATATCACTTGATGTCCGATCATGATCAACCCTCTAAACTCTCCCCTCATCGATATTTTCATCCCTTAAGACTTTTAAACAATTTTTTGATAAAAAGGACATTTTTCAAGCTTGACTAACACATGGATGCTTTTTGTAAGACATCCAGCAATGATATCATTTGATGACAGATCATTATCAACCCTCTAAACTCACCCCTCATCGATATTTTCATCCCTTAAAACTTTTACACACTTTTTTTAACAAAAGGATTTTTATAAAGCTCGACTAACACCGAATGCTTTTTGTGAGACATCCAGCAATAATATCACTTGATGTCCGATCATGATCAACCCTCTAAACTCATCCGTCATCAATATTTTTATCTCTTAAGGCTTTTACTCACTTTTTTGAAAAAAGGACATTTTTCATTCTTGACTAACACATGGATGCTTTATGTTAGACATCCAGCAATAATATCAATTGATGTCCGATCATGACCAACCCTCTAAACTCACCCCTTATCAATATTTTCATCCCTTAAGACTTTTACACACTTTTTTGAACTAAAGGATTTTTTTCAAGCCTGACGAACACCCGGATTATTTTTGTTAGACATCCAGCAATGATATCATTTGATGACTGATCATAATAAAGCTTTATGATAAAAAAAGTGAGTAAAAGTTTTGAGCGATGAAAATATCAATGAGGGGTGAGTTTAGAGGGTCGATCATGATAGGTCATCAAATAATATCATTGCTGGATGTATATTAAAAAGACTTCCATGTGTTAGTCAAGCTTGAAAAAAATCCTTTTGTTCAAAAAAGTGTGTAAAAGCCTTTAGAGAAGAAAATATCTATGAGGGATAGGTTTAGAGGGGTGATCATGATCGGTCATAACATGACATCAATGCTGGATGTCTAACAAAAAGCTTTCATGTGATAGTCAAGCTTAAAAAGAATCCTTTAGTCAAAAAAGTGTGAAAATGTCTTGAGGGATTAAAATATTCATGAGGGGTGAGTTTAGAGGGATGATCATGATCGGACATCAAGTGATATCATTGTTGGATATCTCACAAAAAGCATTCGGTGTTAGTCGTGCTCGATAAAAATCCTTTTGTTAAAAAAAATATGTAAAAGTCTTATGGGATGAAAATATCTATGAGGGGTGAGTTTAAAGTAGTTTAGAGTTTAGAGCCGAGTAACAATTTTCAGCTTATTTAGAGAATTTTAAAAAATTTTGTTCGCCATCTTGAATTCGCTATCTTGAATTTTTAAATTTAACAAACATTTTCGTACTCAAAGACCACGAAAACACGGGAGTAACCATTATCAGCTAATTTAGAGACTTTTAAAAAATTTTGTTCGCCATCTTGAATTTTTAAATTTTACAAACATTTTCGGACTCAGAGACCCCAAAAATCCCCGAGTAAACATTTTCAGCTAATTTAGAGAATTTTAAAAAATTTTGTCCGCCATCTTGAATCCGCTATTTTGAATTTTTAAATTTAACAAACATATTCTTACTCAGAAACCCCAAAAACTTCGGAGTAACCATTATCAGCCAATTTAGAGAATTTTAATTGTATATTACGATTCTAGGCCGGATAATTGGATTTCCTGGCAAGTGTGATCTAAGTTCGAGGCTTCGCCTCACCCCGGCCTTAGATCACACTTGCCAGGAAATCCAGCTTTCTGGCCGTATGTCGTATACGATTTTTTTTTGCCACCGGCCGAAAGTATGTTGAAAAGTTGAAGAAAATATACAAAAAAGCGTTGACAGTGGTTGACGGATGCTAACTTGCTGTCAGCCATATTTGTTTACTATTCTAATTTTTGTGGACTGTGTTAGCGCGCTCTACTGAACACGTTGCAAAGCGTCTCGCAAAATGTTTCTGGATCAGCTGAATTCTTTTTTGGAAACTCGATCAGCCCGTCCGACTTTTGCAAAACCGAGGCGAAGCCGAGGATTTTGCTGCTCGGGGTGGGCATGAACAAAACTAAAAACATATAAAAAGGTAAGTATCTTATCAGTCACCTAGATTTTTTATTTTTTCAAATTATAATACTGAACAATGTTCAGTATTAAATGTGTCAAAATATCAGAGACAATTATTATTTATGGTTTTGTTTCATTTTGACAGATGATTTAAAATATATTTTTAGTTATTTTAAATAATATAAAAATTTAGTGACTGATATGATCCTTGCCTGGAAGGTTAGAATTAAGAATGAACAATGTTTTTATTTTTGTTTTGTAAATATTGTGTGGTTATTAAGTTAAACACAACTCCTGTCAAAAACCACAATACAGGAACCATGATGTATTTTGTTATGATAACGAGCCACAAAATCTCGTAGCCAATCAGAGCGCCCGACTGTTCGAGCAGGCAGAAAAAGTCGTTGTTCCTGGAGCGAAGTTAGTCCAGGAAGAGCGTACTTTCGGATAGGGGATAAAGAAAAATGTTTGTTTGCCATTTTGAATCCGCCATTTTGAATTTTTAAATTTAACAAACATATTCGTACTCAGAGACCCCAAAAACCCCCGAGTAAACATTTTCAGCTAATTTAGAGAATTTTAAAAATTTTGTCTGTCATCTTGAATCCGCTATTTTGAATTTTTTAGTATTTATGGAATAATTGAGTTCACTTAAGTAAAAAAAGACAAGAAAAGTCTTTTTCCTCATGATTTGATAAAAAAATAAAATTTGGAGCAAAGCAGAGTGAATAATGCCAGGTTTTAAAAATTCAAGACGCCATTTTGGAAAAACAGGGGTTAGGGGTGAAAATGTGTTTACATATTTTTAAAGTACAACTATTGAGTGCATGTTTTTTGTACTTCCTGGATGTCAAAAAATTTTTTTTCGACATTAAAGTCATGATTTATCAAAATAAAAGCGTTAAAAAATCGCGATTTTTTGCAAAAAAGTGCAAAAAAAAGATAAAAATAATTTTTTAAACAAATTTTTGATGGCATATTTTGAAAGAGCGCATTCAAATACATGGTGGATTTCACGTCAACTGTCCACCAAAAAAAAAAATTTTGTTTAATCCTTTCCCAATTTTTGTTATGAGTTGTCTTATAGGTAAGTAATTTATCAGCCAAATATTTTTGGATTATGTAAAAAATTGCCCGAGAGGTAGGGGGTTAAAGTTTTGAACTTTTTGTTAAGACGCTCTCATTTGTTTATTTATTGAGCTTAAAAAAAATGATACAAAAATTTTTTGGTACATGATTTTTCTAGATTTTTTCATCAGCTTTCGATTGGCGTGGTCGATTAAAATTTTTTTTTTATTTTGACCAAAATTTTTGAAAATTAAAAATAAAT
Organism: Ganaspis brasiliensis; assembly: GCA_037103525.1. NCBI lineage: Eukaryota > Metazoa > Arthropoda > Insecta > Hymenoptera > Figitidae > Ganaspis > Ganaspis brasiliensis. Next base: position 399,891 of record JAZKLR010000280.1, on the reverse strand, counting down.
TTCACTTTTTTTCGTCTTCGGGCTCGTTTTATTTTTTTTATTTTATTTTTAAAAGAAAGCTGAGATTTTTTCCTACAAAATATGTAATTTTCAAAAAACCCTTTTTTTTGTTTTTGAGAAATTTAATGTTGAAGTTAGCGCGCCACGTCAAGGCGAAGTCTCACTCTACCGCCCCGCTTGTTGCTGTGCGCTGTATGCATCAGTACGTGGATATTTAATTATTCTAATCCTTAATTGAACTTTTCTCTGCATTTTACAGTGCTGAGACTGACATGAAAACAATTAAGTGTCTGCACTACAGTTCTTTTGTTTATTTTTTTATGTTTAAATTTTTTTGGTAATTTTTTGGTATTGGTTTCTCATAGAGAAAGTATTGTTTTACCTCCACAGGATCGATTGAGATTTTCTGAAATATCTTGACATATTTTGAACTCAGGATGTCAAAAATGATGTTTTTAAAAAATGTCTTGCTTATGTGTGTATGTAGTTATGTATGTTGAGATTATGTTAGGCTCTATATTTCGAAAACAATAATTTAAAACAATGTTTTTTTTTGAGAGATTATAGGTCTTTAGGGGGGACAAGTTAAGTATACCAATCGATGTGGTTTTAAACTCTCCGCAAAATAGGTGTACATATATTATATAATTTCTTATAAAATGTAAATAAGATTCCGTAAGTTACGAAACTTAATTTTTTTTTAAACAATGATAACTCTGAATAACTTTACATTAGACCGTTCGCAAAGAGCTCATTTGATAAATTTTTAGTGACCTACAAGTAGTCAGAAATATATTAAAAAAGCAACAAAATATAAAAATAAAATTGTTAAAGAACATAATTTTCAATATTTTTTGTTTATAGAATATTAATAACTTTTTATCAATTTGCACTAAAAGGATCGCTAAGAGCTTAATCGATGCATTTTTAAAAAGATAAAAAAAATAAAATAAACCCGATTTTACTGTTTTCAAAAATATGTAAATTTTTGAAAATTTTTTTTTTCAAAATGTTTAAATTTCAAAAAAATTTAGTTAGAAGTGATAGATCAGACTCAAAAGTAGGGCATAATTTGTCACCCCTATAGACCTATAATCTCTCAAAAAAACATTGTTTTAAATTATTGTTTTCGAAATATAGAGCCTAACATAATCTCAACATACATAACTACATACACACATAAGCAAGACATTTTTTAAAAACATCATTTTTGACATCCTGAGTTCAAAATATGTCAAGATATTTCAGAAAATCTCAGTCGATCCTGTGGAGGTAAAACAATATTTTCTCTATGAGAAACCAATACCAAAAAATTAACAAAAAAATTTAAACATAAAAAAATAAACAAAAGAACTGTAGTGCAGACACTTAATTGTTTTCATGTCAGTCTCAGCACTGTAAAATGCAGAGAAAAGTTCAATTAAGGATTAGAATAAATAAATATCCACGTACTGATGCATACAGCGCACAGCAACAAGCGGGGCGGTAGAGTGAGACTTCGCCTTGACGTGGCGCGCTAACTTCAACATTAAATTTCTCAAAAACAAAAAAAAAGGGTTTTTTGAAAATTACATATTTTGTAGGAAAAAATCTCAGCTTTCTTTTAAAAATAAAATAAAAAAAATAAAACGAGCCCGAAGACAAAAAAAAGTGAAATTTATTTTTAATTTTCAAAAATTTTGGTCAAAATAAAAAAAAAAATTTTAATAGACCACGCCAATCGAAAGCTGATGAAAAAATCTAGAAAAATCATGTACCAAAAAATTTTTGTATCATTTTTTTTAAGCTCAATAAATAAACAAATTAGAGCGTCTTAACAAAAAGTTCAAAACTTTAACCCCCTCCCTCTCGGGCAATTTTTTACATAATCCAAAAATATTTGGCTGATAAATTACTTACCTATAAGACAACTCATAAGAAAAATTGGGAAAGGATTAAACAAAATTTGTTTTTTGGCTGGACAGTTGACGTGAAATCCACCACATAAGAAATTGTACTTTCGATAAAAATCTCCTTTCTCATTTGGGAAAGAACTGGCCTCGAATTTGCAATAAAAAATCTGTGCATTTGGGCGTTAATGGGTTAAAAAACTCGTTCGCGTAAAAACAAAAAATCCTATGGTAATAACGGATATTCCAGGTGTTGCTTTCGAAAAAATTTCAATGGACATTGTAGGTCCTTTAGCTAAATCAAGTTTAGGCAATGAATACATTCTTACTATTCAAGATAATTTTACAAAATTTTCTCTTGCTATTGCTTTACCAAATCAACAAGCTAGCACTATTGCATTGCTTTTACTAAAAAATTTATATGTCTTTTTGGATCTCCAAAAGGTGTATTAACACATCAAGGAATAAATTTTTTGAGTAATTTAATCAAAAGTCTAGCAAAACGATTTAGAATCAGATAATTCAAAATTACAGCATTTCACCCGCAATCGAATGGATCAATAGAGAGATCACACCATGTACTAGGCGAATACTTAAAGCAATTTATTGAAAAAAACTCAGAATGGGATGATTGGCTAGAATCAGCCATGTTTTCATACAACACTAGTATGCATGAAGGTACAAAATGTACACCACATGAATTAGTTTTCGGAAAATTAGCGCGTCAACCGTCCAGCGATCCTATTTTGCAACATGAAAAATTAGAAACATATGAAGACTATTTAAAGGATCTTGTAACGAAATTACATGAAATAAGGAGTATAGCAAGATTAAACTTAATTTCAGCAAAAGAAAAATCAAAACACTACCATGATAGGAAAATTAATCCACAGAATTTTAAAGTTGGAGATAATGTATTTTTACTAAGTGGTCCGAAACCACAAAAATTTGGAAATCAGTATACAGGCCCGCATCCAGTACTAGAAATTTTTCAAAACGGAAATGTCAAAATTTCAATTAAAAATAAACCAAAAGTTGTTCACATTAATAGATTAAAATTATAACACATTAAATAAATAAATGTTAAAAGTAATTTTTATAAAAATTAGTATTATAAAGAGTAATTCAGACCTTATTAAATAAAAATTATTAAATATTAAAATTGTATATATATGTATTTGAAATATTAGTAGTTGTATATACACCATATACATGCTAACCCCTTTTTCAGAAAATGCAATTCAAATTCGGTGGATTTCTTATCACCCTTTTCCTTATTGCCGAAACAACCTATGCCATTGTGGGATATGATTGTGGAAAGCACCAGTCAAATATAACTACAATATCACTTTTGGAGGTAGGCGATTGCGATATTTTAAAAACACAGGTATAATCAAATGAAATTTACATGCAATTATTACAGTTGAGCAAATTTACTAGCACCCATATTATTCAATGTAAAGTTGAGATAGAACGTACAGTTACGTACTGGGGCATGCACTCACATAATTCTAAAGTTCTTAATGTCCATAAAAAATATTTAGAAACAATTTCGAGAGATCAATGTAATACTATGTACTTAACCGGTATACTTAATGTAGGAACAGGCGCACCAATAAGAAATTTAAAAGTAAATGGAACATCAAGCCACGAAATATTATATGGAGGTTCATTAAAAAACAATTGTGCCTGCTCCGGGACATCTTATTCAGATATATATAGTAGTTGTGACAACGTTTTCGTAGAAGCTACTTACACTATCACATTACAAGAATACTATGCAAGAATAAATCTTAATACAAACAAAATATATCTTAATTCAGGAAGAGTGTGTACTTTAACAAGCGGCAACTGTTTTGATATTGAAGGTGGACATACATTTTGGGATCAATTACCCGCAGACGTTTGTAACTCAAGAAAATACGAGGTTTTATATGAGGGAACCGCAAATAAAACTTATAGTATTAATAATAACACCCAAGATTCCGAAACTCTATATTCATTGACCACTGACGATATAACATTCATTTTGGCTGAAAAATCAAAAAAATTAGTATGTGCATATACGTTAATCCTTACAGAACACCCGAAGTTGTTAATATTGGAAACGAAACCAGGCCAGTCATTTTTACAGAAAAATTCAAATGTACGCGTCGAAAATATGTATATGTTTACCTACATAAACTCTAAATTTATTTAAGTGGAACGTCACGTACGAAGAGAAATGAAAGAACTTTACCTTGACATAATAACCCAAAATGTGTTTTAGAACAAAAAGTATTTAGAAATTCCCTTGCTTTAGCAACACAAGTGCCAGACGAGTTTGCGTACCATTTAATGAAAGGCTCAAGATTTACTTCAATAATAGCCGGAGAAGTGGTACATATTATTCAATGTATACCAGTTGAGGTAACATATCAAAGAACAGAGGAGTGTTATAATCAGCTACCAGTATTAAAAGAAAATCAAACTTATTGTTTAATGCCACGTACGCATATTTTAGTACGAAAAGCCACCCAAGTAACCTGTAATTCCTTTCTTCCATCAATGTATTATTTCAGTGGAGGTTGGTACAAAATGTTCCCATATGCAGTTCAATCCCTTCCACCATCCAAATTAAAACCTGAAACCAAGCAAACTTGGGAATATACAAATCCTGCCTCCCTTGCGACTAGTGGAATATATTCTCAAACCGATCTTGATAAACTAAGAGATCACATAATGTTTGCTGCAGAAAAACCAACAATATTAAATAGTTTAGCTCGCGGTATTATGGGAGAATCAATGACAAACCAAGGATTTTCATTACCAAATGTCCTGGATGAAAGTACTTTAGATAGAATAGCCGAATTCGCCTGGGGAAGATTCTGGAAAATATTTTCTAATTTTGGAAATTTCAGCGCGGATTTAATAGGCTTTGTAATAGTAATTAGAGTATTTAAATTAATTGCTGACACAATAATTGACGGATATACCTTACACAGGGTATTCGGCTGGTCCATCAAACTTTTAGGAGCAGCCTGGGATTCTGTAACCAACCTACTTTTGCACATAGCAGCAACGCCCCCCGAAGAAACTCGAACAGCAAATAGGAATCAAAAAGACGCAAAAGAAAAAGCGTCAGCTCCAGACGAAGCAACAGCAACTTCAGCCGAAAGATCTATCGAAGAAAAACAATTAACCTTGTCAGCAGAACAATAAAAAAATCCAGGTAAAATCAATATTCAAGAAAACCCATCAATATATCCATATCTACAATTAAAGGAGATTGATAGACGAAATAACGTTGTCCATATCGTATAACAATAATAAGCATTCTATAATCTTCAATTCAATATTAAAAAATTGAAGAAAATTTTCAACATTTAAAAATTTCAAAACATTTTTTCAAATGTTTTGTAAACTTTTCAACTACGAAAAACCGAATACCAAAATTGACATATTGAACGAACCTTCAGGAGAAAGGTTTTTTGTAACAACCGTATCAACTTCAAAATGCACAGTAAAATATTCAGACGAAAACTCAGAAATTTCAAATAATCGAGCACCTCAATTTGCATTACAAATATTATTCGGGGATGTCAGCTTTAATCCGGAAAGAAAACGCGTTCTTAAACAACTTTTGGAAAAATTAGAATCTTTTCGTAAAAATAACGATCTGCTACAACCTATTTATAAAAAACTTTCTTTTGATACAGAAAACAAAGTGGAAATCAGTTGCACAATAGGCAATTTGAAGTATTATGCTCTAGCAAGAAGATGTTATTTAGCAAAAGTATATTTTAATCTTTTTCTAGGAAGCGATCAACTATGGATGTCACAAAAATTTTAATTTGTTTCTTCACCTTATTAACACAGGGAATAAAACAATGCAAAACAGAAGACTACAATAAATATTAAATTAATAAACCTTTTTTTGAAACTTCAGGAATTTACTTCGAAAAAATAGCTTCATTTCATTATAAAACAAAGGAAAATTTTGTAATTTTATATTTTGATTTGAAAACTACTCTAAGTATCCAAAACAAATTATCCACAGCATTTGGTGATGTTTTTTCCCTTTGCGTAAATGCTAATCTCAATTTTGATTGCAAATTTAATGAAATTAATGAATTGAATATAAAGTGTAATACTTCTATACAAACACTACAAGCTTTTCTTCTCAATACTCCAGGAAATCCCCCTTTACTTGTTCTTTCACGTCCGACAGTAATAGAAATGTAATAGATTTAATAAAAACAAATTTTCTAAAAATAAAGGCACCAAAACGCAAAATTCTTATAAAAGATATCAATGACATTTATGCCTATTAAGATACTATATCAAAAACCTCATTTAAAATTAACGAACTTTATAATAAAATTCTTGAATTTTATTCATGGGAAAATACCATTAGAAATATCACACTTCTTGAAAACAATTCTTTTAAACAAATACTGAAAATAGAGAAAGCTTTTGAAGAATATATATGGGTCATTCCATACGAAAAGGCAAATGGCCGTGTGGTACTTTTTGAAATATTCAAAATGGCGGCTACCACAGCTGGATATATAACCAAACTTTTTGAATTTCTGGGTTTAAGCGATTATTACTTTTATTATCTCGGATTAAAATTGCTCAAAACAAATTTTTCTTATGTTTTTGAGATCCCCGAGACAAAAAAATATGACTAAATAATCATAAATAAAAAATTCAAGATGGCGGATCCAAAATGGCGGTCAAATTTTTAAAATGCTATTGGATTTAACTAAAACTTGTTACTCGGGGGTTTTTGAGGTCGCTGATTACGAATATGATCTCAAAATTTAAAAATTCAAAATGGCGGATCCAATATGGCGGACAATATTTTGAAAATTGATCGGATTTCTATGAAACTTGTTAATCGGGGGTTTTTGAGGTCGCTGATTTCGAATCTAATGTCAAAATTTAAAAATTCAAAATGGCGGATCCAATATGTAGGACGAATTTTTTAAAATTGGTCGGATTCGCTTGAAACTAGTTGCTCGGGGGTTTTTGGGGTTGCAGATGACGAATTTGAAGTCAGTTTTTCAAAATTCAAAATGGCGGATCCAATATGGAGAACGAATTTTTTTAAATTGGTCGGATTCGTCCGAAACGTGTTACTCGGGGGTTTTTGGGGTCGCAGATTACGAATCTAATGTCAAAATTTAAAAATTAAAAATGGTGGATATGTTGTTCTAAGGTTAAATTTAAAAAAAATTAAACGGCGCATCCAATATCTCATTTCGAGTTCATTTTTTGTGGGGGGTTATTTGTGTTTTCTTTTGCAAAAAAACATTAATGAAACTTAAAAATTCAAAATAACTGTTGTAATATATCGTCGAAAAAATTTGAAAATTGGGCACAGCTCAAGAAATTAACTACTTGCGGTTTTTTGAACTCCATCATTATGAATTCAGTAACAAATTTGAAAACTTTAAAATGTCCCATCCAATATGAGTTGTATGAATTAAAAAAATTCAGCTAAGCTTAAAATTTTGTAAAATTGAAACCGTTACACAGATATAACAAAGTCTAGATTTTAGCCCAATTTTAAGGCTGCATTCAAGGTGTCAACGGATTCGACCGTGATAGATGAGGACAAAATGATGCACAACATAATGGCTAAATTTAAGGTTAATCGATTTAAGATTTTTTGTAGTGAACAAAAATATATCATTAATATTCAACAATGACAAATTCTTTATCACTAGAATACGTTTTTATTTTTAAGGCTGTGTCTGACTGCGGGATAAATGTGTGCTTTTTTTGAATTTGTGGAACTGCTTGTGCATTCTTAAACCGCGAGTTTAGTCGTTTTTTAATCGTTTCATGGTGTTTTGCAGTATAATAAAAAAACATTATGTTTTTTATATTCTGTTTTGAACAAGTAAACAATTGTTCAGCTGTTAGAATGCTGTTCATTAACGATGCTTGAAGACTTGCTCTTCTTGCTTGGATTTTCATCACAGCTCCAAGACCATCATGAGGTCCTTTGCCGTGAGCTGTGACATGAAAATGCCATTCGGCTTTGATTCCAAAGTCTGATTCGTGCTTCATCAGATCAATAATATTGAATCTATTTTTAAAATGCTGCTTTGCTCCATCAGAAATATAAATAATTTTGCTCACCTTATGATTCTTTTTAATGTGGTCAATTAGAATAGAATTACAAATGTGAACAGCAACAGTATCATGGCTTAAGCAATCCGAAAGAATAATGACATTTTCGTGACATAATTTTCCATCTTTAAGATAATAATAAACCACTGTGTATACAGTGTTGTTCACATAAAACAATAAATTCTCCTTCTTTTAGTGTGTTTTTAATTTCTTGGAAATATACCTTTTGCTTTTCATGCACAAAGTTGTGACTCTTAAGAGCAACTAGGATATTACCAAGGTCTGTCAAGAAATTTTCTCTACTGGACGTTTTAGTAACCATGGTTGCTCTGTCAGTCGTGCACCATTGGCTATGTTTGACTTCTGTCACATCAGAAATTTGTAGAAGCTTAAGCAGATAATTTTTAATCTTTTCGGTTCCATTGCAAGATGTACAATTATTAAAGTGGCAGTCATCTTTTGGTTCTCTGCAAAGCATAAAATTAAGGCAGTCTTCATATGTCAGGAGAGGAAATTCTGCATTCTGGGTTAATTTTGGCAAATTTATTGCACTCAACATGAGCTTACAATTTTGATGTAAAACACACACACACATTCAACATGAGTACCACCTTCTCCAGCTAAAACACAATTATCCGGCCGCAATTCACAAAATTTCGATAATCCAATCTTTTGATCTGGATTTTCTTCTTGAAACTTTGTGTGTAATTCTCTTAAATTAAATAGAATTAGCCTTTTTTGTTTTAAAATCTTCTTTCCATCAACCACAATAGATTTTTTATTTTTCATTCCGGGAAGAATTCTACTATTGTCGTCTTCTTCATAAAACTCTCGTATTTTATCGACTTCCGCTTTTGTCATTGCATTGCCAACTTTGGGTGTAGGTCTCGAAAAAGAGCCGTGTTTTTTTTTAAATCTTTAGCATTTCTAACTGATTTAGAATTAGTGTTAAATTCTGTAGAAATTCGTGTAATTGTCCAATTTAAAGGTAAAATTGTCAAAATTGCAATTCTATCTGGATCATTCGATGGAAGTGATGCAAATTTTTCCTTTAAGCCTCTTAAAATATCAGCTAAATCATCTTCTGCAGATACATTAGCAGAATCTATAACTTGAGGCTCATTACTGACATTGTGATCTCTATTTAGATTACAATTTTTACCAGAATTAAATGAATCATTTTTATTAGAATTATCGGATTCAATCTCACCATCCGAAAATGACAGTCTTCTACATTTATAGCATATCATAGAACCGTCAGGAATTGTTGGAAACTTTTTCGAAAACGAGTCAGTTATTTTTCGTAAGCTCTTACCCTTATGTCCTTCTATATTATAAGGATTTGCACACCTATCATTTCTTACAATATTCTCGGGTGGAGAATTCATTATTATATCCAAAAAAGCTCTGACCAATAAAAAATCCTAAAAAGGACTGATTGAAATTATTGCATACGCAAAAGAAAATTTTCTTATAAGAAAAGACAGCTTTATCAAGAATGCAAAAAAGAGAAAAGAAAGAATTCAAAATGAAGAATGAGAGAAATAATTAAAGAAATAAATTTAATAACGGAGCAACGGAAGAACTAAAAAAACATAATAAAAATACTGGAGAATGAACAAAATGTTGAAAGAAAAAAAAAGCTGTGAAAAGATTGGATTTGCCGTGAATAATGATAAACGTACACTTACCTGCGAAAACACACGAAAAATTCGTAATGTTTCCACCTGAATAATCTATCGTACTTATATATTTTGCACCGCATCTCGTTAGCGAGAGAATTTGACTAAAACTATGAAATCACCTCCTTGCGGAGTTGAAAAGAACTACACGAAATCGCGCGCATTTTTTGAATTAACCCTTTAACGCACAACTTTTTAATTAAAGTGCAATTTTCGCCATGTTTTCTATTTGGGGGTTTTTGGGGTCGCAGATGACGAATTTGAAGTCAGTTTTTCAAAATTCAAAATGGCGGATTCAATATGGCGGACGAATTTTTTTAAATTGGTCGATTTCGCTTGAAACTTGTTTCTCGGGCGTTTTTAGGGGTCGCAGATTACGAATCTAAAGTCAGTTTTTCAAAATCCAAAATGGCGGATCCAATATGGCGGACGAATTTTTTGAAATTGGTCCAATTCGCTTGAAACTTGTTTCTCGGGGGTTTTTGGGGTCGCAGATTACGAATCTAAAGTCAGTTTCTCAAAATTCAAAATGGCGGATCCAATATAGCGGACGAATTTTTTTAAATTGGTCTAATTCGCTTGAAACTTGTTTCTCGGGGGTTTTTGGGGTGGCAGATTACGAATCTAAAGTCATTTTTTCAAAATTCAAAATGGCTGATCCAATATGGCGGACGAATTTTTTAAATTGGTCTAATTCGCTTGAAACTTGTTTCTCGGGGGTTTTTGGGGTCGCAGATTACGAATCTAAAGTCAGTTTTTCAAAATTTAAAATGGCGGATCCAATATGGCGGACGAATTTTTTTAAATTGGTCAGTTTCGTTTGAAACTTGTTACTCGGGGTTTTTTTGGGTAGCAGATTACGAATCTGAAATTATTTTTTCAAAATTCATAATGGCGGATCCAATATGGCGGACGAATTTCTCTAAATCCGTCGGATTCGTTTTAAACTTGTTACTAGGGGGTTTTTGAGGTCGCTGACTACGAATCTGATGTCAAAATTAGAAAATTCAAAAGAGGTGTACAATAAACAAGAATTAAATACTGATGGCAGTTGAAAGGCTACGTCTCTTGACACATTTTTCGCCATTTTATATCCACCATTTTTAATTTTTAAACTTTGACATTAGATTCGTAATCTGCGACCCCAAAAACCCCCGAGTAACACGTTTCGGACAAATCCGACCAATTTTAAAAAATTCGTCCTCCATATTGGATCCGCCATTTTGAATTTTTAAATTTTGACATTAGATTCGAAATCAGCGACCTCAAAAACCCTCGATTAACAAGTTTCATAGAAATCCGATCAATTTTCAAAATATTGTCCGCCATATTGGATCCGCCATTTTGAATTTTTAAATTTTGAGATCATATTCGTAATCAGCGACCTCAAAAACCCCCGAGTAACAAGTTTCAGTTAAATCCAATAGCATTTTAAAAATTTGACCGCCATTTTGGATCCGCCATCTTGAATTTTTTATTTATGATTATTTAGTCATATTTTTTTGTCTCGGGGATCTCAAAAACATAAGAAGAATTTGTTTTGAGCAATTTTAATCCGAGGTAATAAAAGTAATAATCGCTTAAACCCAGAAATTCAAAAAGTTTGGTTATATATCCAGCTGTGGTAGCCGCCATTTTGAATATTTCAAAAAGTACCGCACGGCATTCGATTCCTTATAAAAAATGCTAAATTTTGAGCTATATATCTTCAAAATTGGTTAAAACTACGAGTGGACTCAGCCATTTGCCTTTTCGTATGGAATGACCCATATATACATTATATATACAATTATATATTAATATGTAATAATATATATTATATATATATATATTATTTATTATAAATAATTCAGACAGTAGAAATTTTCTCCCCACTCTTAGTATGATCCAGAACCACGAACGAGGACGTGATGGGGTAACGGTTCCATTTTTTGTTTTATTGTTGTTAAATTTTAGAATGTTTTTAATTTTTTTTTACTTTTTTAGAATTAAATTTTTTGTTAAAGACTTTTTTTTAACAAATGACCTTCATTTGATCCTTAAAGGTGTGGCTGAATGTTTTTTACTCACAATTGGTAGCTCTAACAATTACTGTTGTTTAATTGAATTCATTATGCTTAAAATTTGTAATGACCTTCAAATAACCTTTATACAATGCATCAAGGTCAGAATATATATGACCTTTAATTTCATTAAATTTATTGCTACAACTATTATATAAAAAACCTCTTTTAGTCATCCATATTACAAAAGTTTTATTGCATAAAAAACATAGGACCTTTATTTGACCCTTAAAGGTCAATTTTTCAATATGTGTTGCTGAACATTTTTAATGGAAAAATGTCACCTCCATTAAGTCCTGCTGTTGATTTTATGCAATTATGCTTAAAACGTTCAATGACCTTCAAATGACCTTGAAATATTGTATCAAGGTCAAAGTATATATGACCTTTAAATTGGTTAGACTTTTTGCAATCATTTTTGTATTGGACATTTTTTTTATAAAATTTGATCCTAAAGAGATATTTAAGCATGTCCGCTTTTTTAAAGAATCGTTCCACTGTGCGGCGCACCGTCACTACTGTCGTCAGGAATCGTGAGCACATCCTTTGCTTGGCTCAGGCGCACCTGAGTCTAACTGAAGGGCGTAGGTCCGAACTCTTAATGTAATTTCTTTACTAAACGTCAATCAGAGAAACCTAGCTAAGATAATCCTCTGCAAATTTAATTACTTTAAAACACAAGTTTTTTTTACTTTTTATCATGTTACAGATTTTGCCTAGGAATGATATTAGAGCCGATTTACCCCAGTAGAGGGAGCTCAGGGGACATCCACGATTGCCTCCTATCCAAATATTTTCTTTTATATTACTTCGTTCTTTCAGCATTTTAGTTTAAAATTAAATAAAAATGTATGTAATTTCACTCAGTAAAAATGAAGAGAATATATTTTGTTATTTTGTACTCGCTGTCTCATTACTGACCTCACCTCACTTACACTAGCATTAAGAATTAAAAAACGTTCGAGTCCTTAAATCAAATAAATGTTGTAATGAGATAAACACGTAACCTCTTAATTTTGATCAAAAGAATAGAATATAAAGAATCTTGGCTCCATCCGGCGAGCAAATTCGCGAGCATAAAAAGTCAAATCATTACATGGGGCCTGGACAGGGACTTCAAATCATCTATTCAAATTTGGGTGGGGATTTTCGGGACACAAGACGGTCAAGCTATAAATAAGAAACTTCAAACCAGATTCTGGCAGTATTCAGTTATCCATTGCTGAGATAACACAAAACAGCCCCAAAAACGGTGCTTTTTTTAATTACGTTTCATGCATTAGGAATGCCAACTTGCATAAATATAAATTTGAACGAATTGAACGAAATTGAAGCAGGATTTACTTTTTGTTTATGCGTAGAAAAAACCTAGTAGGTTGTTAAAATTTATTAATTTATTTCCTCACTCCAAAAATCACAGGTGTTAAGAAAAGAGTAAGAAAGGCATATTTAATCTGTACGAAACAAAAACGTAGACTAAACATATTTGTCCTGAAAATTATTCCAATTAATTTTTTTTTTAAATGCTAGTGTGAGGAGGTCAGTAACGCTGAAACCAAGCTTCTTTAATTCGGGTAGAATCGGAGTTTTCAAAATAACGCAGTAGGGATAAGCAGTATAAATAAAGTTGATGAGCATCCATCCAGTCACTTTTGGTTTTCCACTTGCGTGTCGAGGTCGATCATCAAGCTAGTGTCTTCACGAGGACTAAAGAACAAGTGAAATTTGACAAAGATGAGAGTCCAATGGGTATACCGACTCACGAAAGAAGAGCTCATTGAACAATTAAATCTACTTAAAATAGACTCCCAAGGTACCGTAGCACAGCTTCGCCAGAGACTAGTATCATAAGTCAATTACCCCAATATCTTGTGTAATAATGATAATTTGTACTGTTTTACAAATTATATTTTTATACAATCAAGACTTTACTAAAATATTTCATGATTGTTGAGAAATGTTGAGTGATAATTAAAGTTTTATAATAAAAAAAGTTTACTTAAGTATCATGTTTAATTACATTTTTATGAAGCAAAATATATAAAGGTAGCACTTTTGTCCCACTCTCCCCTATACGTATATATTTATGAGCATATTAAAACTACTCAGAATTACTTCAAAAATAATTATTTAGATTGTTTACATAACTTTTAACTGATGATTATCATTTATCTTGTCATCTACTTATATCCTGATAAACCTCCTCCACAATTCCCCGCCCTCTACATACTGACTAGGATACTTAACGACCCCTTTTATAGGGGTATAGATATAGATATCCATTGTAAGATGTCTAACAAAAAACATCCAAGTCTTAGTCAGGCTTAAAAAAAACATTTAGTTCACTAAAGTGAGTAACAGACTTGAGGGATGAAAAGATCAATAAGTGGTAAGTTTAAAGGATTGATCATGATCGGTCATTAAATGATGTCAGTAGTGACTGTCTAACAAAAAACAACCAAGATTTGTCAGGCTCGAAAAGAACCATTTAGTTCACAATTGTAAGTAACAGTCTTGAGAGATAAAAATATCGATAAGTGGTGAGTTTAAGGGGTTGATCATAATCGTTCATCAAATGATGTCATTCCTGGATGCCAAACAAAAAACATCCAAGAGTTATTCAAACTTGAAAAGAACCATTTAGTTCACAAATATAAGTAACAGTCTTAAGGGATAAAAATATCAATAAGGGATAAGTTTAAAGTGTTGATTTTGATCGTTGATTAAATGATGTCATTCCTGAATGTCAAACAATATACATTCAAGTGTTAGTCAGGCTTGAAAAAACCATTTAGTTCTTAAATATGAGTATTAGTCTTCAGGGACAAATATTTTGATAAGGCATTGAATTGGAGGGGTTGATCATGATGGGTCATCAAATTATGTCAATGCTTAATATCTTACAAAAAACATCTAAGTATTTGTCAGACTCGAAAGGTACCATTTAGTTCACAAATGTGAGTAACAGTCTTGAGGGATAAAAATATCGATAAGAGTAGATTTTCAGAGGTTGATCATGATCGGTCATCCAATGATGACATTGCTAGATGTCTGACAAAGAACATCCAAGTGGTAGTCAGGCTTGAAAAGAATCCTTTAGTTTACAAATGTGACTAACAGCCTTCAAAAATAAAAACATCGATAAGAGAAGAGTTTGAGGGGTTTATCATGATCGGTCATTAAATGATGTCATGGCTGGATGTCAAGCAAAAAACATCAAAGTGTTAGTCAGGCTTTAAAAAACTATTTAGTACACAAATTTTAGTAACATACAAGTTTTGTCAGGCTCGAAAATTAGGTTATTGGTGGATGTCAAACAAAAGACATCCAAGTATTAGTCAGGTTCTAAAACAACCATTTCGTTCACAAATGTAAGTAACAGTATTGAGGGAGAAATATCTCGATAAGGGGTGAGTTGGAGGGGTTGATTATCATGGGTCATCAAATGATGTCATTGCAGACTGTCTTACAATAAACATACAAGTGTTTGTCAGACTCGTAAAGAACCATTTAGTTTACAAATGTAAGTAACAGTCTTGAGGGATAAAATATCTATAAGGGATAAGTTTAAACGGTTGATCATTATCGTTTATCAAATGATGTTATAGCTGGATGTCAAACAAAAATATTTATTTGTTAGTCAGGCTCGAAAAGAAACATTTAGTTTACAAATAGGAGTGACAGAGTTTAGGGATAAAAATATCAATCAGGGGTGAGTTGAAGGGGTTGATTTAGATCGGTCTTTAAATGATGTCATTGCTCGATGTCTAACGAAAAACAGTAAATTGTTAACCAGGCTGTAAAAAAATCATTTAGTTCACAAATGTAAGTAACAGTCTTAAGGGATAGAATATCGATAAGTGGTGAGTTTAAGGGGTTGATCATAATCGGTCATTTAATGATGTCATTGCTGGATGTCTAACAAAAAACATCAAAGTCTTAGGCAGGCTTGAAAAGAACCATATAGTTTACAAATCTGAGTAACAGTCTTGTGGAATTAAAATATCGATGAGGGGTGAGTTGGAGGTGTAGAGTTTAAAATCAAAAAATCAAGTATTTTCTTAAAATTTGGATCTGTAGTTATCGCATGAACTAGGATCTTTTAATTCCGATAAAAAAATCGTGTCGGCCAGGTCGAAAAACTTTGTTTTGAGAAAAAGGCGTTCAACATTCGCGCAACCACGGGCTGCTCGCACTTGTCACGAAATATAAATATTCTATTATACTTTTAATTTTTAAGGTAAAAAGGACTTAAATACATAAATACTTTTCTCAAACATTGCTGTGTATTATCAAATAATAAATTTTACTAATAATGCTATAATTACATTTGTTTAAACAATTTTTTACTGCTATGCTATGCGCCTTATGCTTCTGCAGTATCGCGTTTTTTGGCCTGTTTTTGAACTCTACTACCTATATATTAGTTTTTATCTTATTTCTATAGGTATATAGTATACGAAATTGATGTTTATGAAAAATAAATTTTTTTAAAAAACAAATCTATACTGACCCCTTAAATGATGTCATTCTTGGATGTCAAACAAAAGGCATCCAAGTGTTTGTCGGGCTTAAATAGTATATTATGCATCAAGGGAGGGAAGTCCGTGTTTTTTTGTCAAGCACAAATGTTCGGAGAACATTGTGCGAGACAAAAAATCGGCCTCCCGAAGTGCATATGCTATTTTCTATCACATATGTACGAAAATCTCGTGTTTTGTTCACGTTAGCTGGTCAGCACTCGCAGTTTTCAGGTTAGTGACGTTAGAGATAAAAAAACTTCCGAACAGTGAAAAAAACTCACATCGCGCAGGCGCTTAAGGCGAACGCAAACACGAGGTTTTCGTGCATGTGTGGTAGAATAGTATATTATGCATCAAGGGAGGGAAGTCCGTGTTTTTTTGTCAAGCACAAATGTTCGGAGAACATTGTGCGAGACAAAAAATCGGCCTCCCGAGGTGCATATGCTATTTTCTATCACAAATGTACGAAAATCTCGTGTTTTGTACGCGTTAGCGGGTCAGCACTCGCAGTTTTCAGGTTAGTGACGTTACCCTGCCGATAGGATATACCTAAAATATATCCAAAATATGCCTGGTACGACATTTTTTAGTCATTTTTACTCTAACAATGCCAGGTACCACCTTTTGCTCCGAGTAGGTAGTTCCTTTAAATTTCGGAAGTACTCATTTAAGTTTTAATAGGATCATAAATGCGTTGAACTGGAATATATGAATGCCTACCAGGATATTTTTTTCATTTATGGCTTCGGTAACCCAAAAGTTTCATGACTCAAAAATTTTTCAATTTGCAAATTTGAAATTATAAATTAAAAAATTATAAATCTTTCGTTTTTTACGATTATAAATATCTAAAAATTTTCTCAAAATGAATAAAATTAAATGACAATCAATTATTATAAATATTGTTATTTTTTATAAAAAATAACATTATCGGGAAAAAAATTAGATACACATAAATAATCGTTGAAAGACGTAGAATGCAAATTCTCAATTTATAAATTTTTAATTACAAAATTAGAGAAATTTTTTATTTCTGATTTTTAATCCATTCCAGATGTTTGAAAGTTTTATGACATAGCTCGTCCCTTTTTCGACATCTCAAATGCGAAAAATGTACTGGTAAAAGATATTTATTTCTTAATAAATAAAATTTCTCTAATTTTTAAGTTAGAACTTCGGTTTTTTTAAATTTAGAATCTGTAATTTCTGACAATTACAGAGATGTAAAATTTTTGGTAAAAGCCTTAGAAATTAAAAGAATAGTAGCGTAATTCGTAAACAGTAGAAGATATTAAAAATCTGACATGATTTTTGAATTTTGTTTCAAAAAGTATATATCTTATTCATATAAACATATAAATAACTAAATTATTGAAAAAACGAGTATAATTTTGCAATAAATAATATAAATAATTTAGAATTAAAGAAAGGACTGTAAAAGAACCTTTCATTTTATGAGAGGGTAAAAGCATAATAAAATTCTTCAGGGTTTAGAATTTACGGTCATAAATAGCCATAAATTAACCTTTTTGATCCCTTTTTCGTTGGACATTTTCTAAACACAGAATCATTCAAATCGTACCTCAAAAATGACTGAATTCATTAGTCATTTTAGCCAGTCATTTTTTAGGTATTTCCTATCGGCAGGGTAGAGATAAAATCGCGCAGGCGCATTGCGCAATGCGCGATGAGAGTTTTTTTCACTGTTCGGAAGTTTTTTTACCTCTAACGTTCACTGACCTAAAAACTGTGAGTTCTGCCTCGCTTAAGGCGAACGAAAACACGAGGTTTTCGTGCATGTGTGGTAGAAAAGAACATTTAGTTCACAAAAGTAATTAACAGTCTTGAGGGATAAAAATAAATTTTACAGGTTGACCACGATCGATCATCAAATGATGTCATTGCTGGATGTCTAACAACAAACATCCAAATATTAGTCATGCTTGAAAAAACCATTTAGTTCACAGAAGTATGTAACAGTCTTGAGAGATGAAAATAAATTTCAGTGCTTGATCATGATCGGTCATCAAATGATGTCATTTCTGGATGTCCCACAAAAACATCCAAGTGTTTGTCAGGTTTGAAAAAGTTGTTTAGTTCACAAAAGTGAGAAACAGCCATAAGGGATGGAAATATCGATAATGGGAAAGTTTAAGGTGTTGATTATGATCTGTCATGAAATGATTTCATTGCTGGATATCTAACAAAAAACATCCAAGTGTTAGTCAGGATTGAAAAAAAAATTTATTTCACAAAATTTAGTAACAGTCATAAGAGATAGAAATATCGATAAGGGGTAATTTAAAGGTTCGAAAATGTTGCGTCATCAAGTGATGTCATTGCTGGATGTTTAAGAAGAACATGCTAGTGTTAGTCAGGCTTGAAACAAATTACAATACTAATTCTACTTCTCAAATCAACATTTTATTATTGATTTTTTAGTTACTGACATTTTTATAGGTTATATTTAAATAATATCAATTTTTTAGCAGTCAGACGTAATGCCTGAAATCCTTACAAGTATTAAAAAAAAGTAACGATAATCTTAACAGCTTCGAGCTATCGGTAGACTTTTGTCCAAGAAAAGCGTTTTTTGACACACTGTGGGCAGGGCTGTCCGACTCTCCCCTATAGAAGTCTTTAAGACCTATTTATTAACACTTTATTTTACATCGCATGAAAAATACATATTTGTGTGTTGAAAATTTCAACTTTTCAGTTATTTTGATAGGTTACAAAAATACCTTCGACTATTTCTATAATTTTCCTTTATTCCATAGAAAATAAGCGTTTATTTCGTTTTTGATTCATTGAAATAAATTATCTCTATCATACACTTAAAAAATAGTCCGGTTAAAATAACCGGAATTCTGGTTAAGCCCTATTTAACATTATTTTCCGGTTATTGTAACCGGAAATTCTGGTAAAGCTATCCAGAATACTAGAAAATTAACCATAATTCTGGTTAAAATAACCGGAAAATCATGTTAAATAGGACTTAACCGTAATTCCGGTCATTTTAACCGAACTGTTTTTGCAGTGTATGTTCTATGTTTTTAAAACCTTTGTTAATAATTTTCGTAGATGAATTTTCTTAAAGAAAAAGAATATTATATTATATCATATAAATGTTACTTTAAGATTAAAATTTCCTTTCCATTTGTGTACTTCAAACAAAAAAATTTCAATTGTATGAAAAATAAGTGGGGTTATTTTGGCTACTATAAAATCATATTTTTTGTTTGTTTTAGGTGAACGTTTTGAATAATAATGAAAAAAAAAGTCAACATGGGTGAAAAGAAAACTAAACGCCAATTCCTAACTATAAGTATTCTTCATATCGCTACAATAATGTGCCAAGGTATATAAATTTCAATTACTTTTTTAACACTTTATAAAAGAAAATGATATCTTCCACTTTTTCTCGTTCTTCTTTTTCTGTCGTTAGATATTTCTTTATATATTAAATACCGTTGTTTTTTGTGTATAATAAAACTAGACATAGACCAGATTTTAAACTGTTTTTAAAAGTTCGTTTTGTTTCTATTCTGATATTTCGATTTCAAACTAATTATATAAAAACAATTTACTTCTTAATTAATATTATTAAAAAATTGTAATTTGATTTTTCATCAACATTATGATTTTTAATTTAAAACGGCATATAAAAAATATTGTTAAATTTACTTTCCAATGACTTGAGATGAAAGGAAGGTATTGAAATTAAAAATTCAGAGTTTTTAAAATACACACATATACCCGGAAAGAAATAATTCATGAATTTTTAATGAACTTTGTATTTGAGTTTGGGGCAAGGAAGGTAATTCAGTGCTAATTCAAATCTTAATATTTTAAGTCAATGATGAAATAGTTCCTGAAAAATTCCTGTAGATTCGTGATTTAAATGAAACATTTAAAAATCTGAAATAGAATAATCCGAGGCTGGAAGACTCGAACTCGCGACCCCTAACTTTCAGCCGCCCGCTGTATCCACTAGGCCACTGACGCAGTTACAATTCTTTATTTATACGTTATATATGAGGAACGACTTGCAGCGCGCTAGAAGCAAATGGGCGTGGGGCCACGCCTCCTAATGTATAAAAGTCAGGAACCGGTTCAGTAGTATTTATTAAAATATAAAGTGCTAAACCATATTTCACTTTCTACGTTACAGTTCCGGGGTTTCTTCGGAAGTTTCGTGAATTGTTGATAAAAGTTTATCAAGAATTGTGGAATTTTTTCTATTGCCTTAAACTTATGAATAAGTTCCGTACTTATTCATAAATAATTATTTTCAGTGTACGGAAAAAAAAAATTGTCTACCAGCGGTAACAAAAGTTTGCTGGGAACAGTTTGTTGTCAGACATAAAAAGTTTACAGTGGAAACTCAAAATTTTAGTCATCATAAGATTCACAGGTTTGCCGTGGCAATTAAAAAATATTTAGATCTACTGTTAACCAGTTTGCTCTTCTTTAGAATTTGTAAATTCACCTGTTACAGTAAACATATTTTGTTCACATGTTAAAAAAGTTCGCTGTGGTGAAAAACAATCAGTTAACCTCAATTGATTACATTTTGAGTTTCACAAGAAGGTTATGAAATACAAAATAGTCGTTTATTATGATTTATGATATTAATTAATTAACTGATTTAAAACCGTTTAAGTTATGTATTGTACAAGTAAAAATCAATTATTGTGCATCAATGCATATCATTTCCATCACGGAATTTTTGCACAAAATCAGTTTAGTTCGTTTTGTTGACACATAATTTAAAATTTTTTATCCACATAAAATGTAGAAAAGACTGTTAAATGATCAAATATTATAGTTTATTATCCAAAAGTGTCTTTTGAATATTTATTTTGCTTTAAATTGTGCGCGAGTTTATAGAAAACAGTATATTTTTGAAGTGACATTTTAAGGTTATGTACATTTTTTTCACATAATTTAGTATGCTTCAAGGTATACTTTTAATAATAATTGTTATTAAACTGTATTGAAAAAAAAGAACAATACAAATTAAATAACTTTTAATTAATGCAAGATAAAAACCTCATTTTAAAAGGAAGAAAACAAAAATATACCCTTTTATATAAATACAAATTAAACTAGAATATTTATTCTAAAACTTATAATCTCATAAATATACATTATATTAATTTTTAAAACGATATTCATTATAGAAAAGCATTTAATAATTTAGCGAATGCATTAAATGTATACTGATTTAGATATTTACTTAGTTTTAGGAAATGTATAAAGATAAAATATATAATGTCCATATACATTAAAACGTTGCTTCTATAGTACTGCTAAAAAGAAATATGTACTTAGTAACTGAGAATTTTTGACATCACAACGAACTTTCTTAGCTGGTACAGAAAACGGTTTGCAGCAAACATTTTTTCCTCTGGCACCAATCAATCCCTATATATTATAGAAACCAAAAGGAAACAGTGTTGGCGAACGTGTTCTAGGCAGTGGTGGTGTAGGGAGGTCTGGAATGGGTTGCAGAGAATAGACAAAACTGCTTTCTCAGGAAGCAGTGTCGATGAGTACTTCCTGTGTTTTTAATCCTACGGCGTTTTATGTTCACAATTCTACAAAGTTTTTTTCTACAACAGTTTATGTCCAAAACTCGACTAAACTGCTGTTTTTTATGCACTTGTGTCTAAAAAAATAAAAAAAACCGGATTAATTCCAGATGTGGAATTAGTCCGAAAGTGTCCGATTTAACGTAGGTTTTTGGCACGGAATTTAGTCCGGTCTTATCCGAAATAAATCAGGCCGTATACAATCCGGATATAGTCCGGTACAGTCTGGAACAAATCTGGTCCTAAATGTTGTTTAAATCCGAAAGTACTCCGGTACAGTCCGGAACAAATCTGGTCCGGACCGTTGTTTAAATCCGAATGTAGTCCGGTACAGTCTGGAACAAATCTGGTCCGAAACGCTGTTTAAATCCGAATGAAGTCTGGTACAGTCCGGAATAAATCCGGTCCTAACTGTTGGTTAAATCTGGATGTAGTCCGGTACAGTCCGGAACAAATACGGTCCTAATCGTTGGTTAAATCCGAATGTAGTCCGGTAGAGTCCGAATCTAATCTGGTTAAACTTTTTTTGTAATCCGGATTTAGTCCGGCTTCATCCGGAATTAGCCGGAAAAGCAAAAAAAAATTTTTTTAAATGTTTAAGTCATTTTTAAACAATGTTTGGAACTTAACATTACACAAACTTTCATACATTTATTACAACGATTATATACAACATTTATATTAAAGAAGAAAAATCGCACGCATGAGGGGAATCGAACACGGGATTATACGCACGCAACGCAGAACCTAAACCGACTGAGCTATACGAGCTCTGAGGTTCAACTTGTTAAATCAAACATACATGTAATTTGTGGATTAAATCCGGAAAGTGTCCGGTAAAGTACGGATATAATCCGTCACTAATTCTTAATTCCAAATAGAACTCGGAGTATGTACGAAAATAATCCAACATTGGTTTTACAATCCGGAAAGAGTCCGTACAGTACGGATATAATCCGGCACACGTTTCAAATCCGGAAAGAGTCTGGTTTAGTATGAAAATAATACGGCAATCGCTTTCACATTCGGATAGCGTCTGGTTTAGTATAAAAATAATCCAGCATTCTTTTTATAATTCTAAAAGAGTACGGCAAAGTACGGACATAATCGGGCAATCGTTTTTAAATCCGGATAGAGTTCACTTTATTACACGGTAACAAGGGAGATATAGAAAATACAGTAGGACCCACGTATATCGGACACTATATATCGGATTCCCGCTTATATCAGATATTTTTGCCGGTCCCTTAAATTTAAATATAATGAATTTTTACCCGAATAAATAGAATTCCTGCTTATATCGAAAAAAATTCTCAGACCCTTGGAATCCGATATGTGAGGGTTTTACTGCAAATAAAAAATGGATTCGGAATCTATTTATAGCTCAAGTGTGAAATCCTTTTTTAGACCGGTCAAGTTCGGCAACTATCCGGCACAAACTTTACAATCCATTTTAAGTCGGGTTTTATCTGGAATTAGTCCGACAATTCATTTATATATTATTTTTAGTTAAAGTGAAGTCCGTTTTTAGTCCGGTCACGTCCAGAAACTGTCAGGTACAAATTTCACAATCCGCTTTAAGTCTGGTTTAGTCTGGAATTTATCCGGTACTTAATTCCGAATTTATTTATAGTCTAACTAAAATCCGTTTTTCGTCCGTTCACATCCGAAAATTGTACGGCAGTCAATTCCTAAATTATTAATGGTCAAACTGAAATCCGTTTTTTGTAATCTGTTTTTTTTTGTCCAAATGTTACTTTTATTTATTATCATTTTCATTACAACGACACATCACGACATGGCTAAACGACCTCAAGAAAAAATTGTTTTAAAAAATGTGTTTCCTATTTTCTTAATAAATCGTACTATAATCTAGATTTAAAAACATGTGACGGATAAAAACAGTATTTGTCTGGCTTCTCCGGATCGCAAAAAGAATGCAGGAATATTTTTGCACTAAACAGGACTCTTTCTGGATTTAAAAACGAGTACTGGATTATACCCAAACTTCACCAGACTCCTTGCCATTCACTTGACTCTTTCTGGATTGTAAAAGATATGCCAGACTTTTTCCGTATTCCGGTAAAAAGGGCGAAATAAAAAATAGTTAAAAAGATGGAGATGTTCTTAGAAAATGCAGCGAGCCAATTTAACTGACGAAAATTCAGAATCTTTTGAAGCGAAAGTAAAAGAAAATCATTCAGAAATTGAATTATTTTTAATGCAACTATTTTCCGACTTCCTATAATTAAAAGCAATAAAATTTTCTATTTTTCTAAGATCCATTGCAAATCTTTTTAGATGTCACCATCCAATAAACATTAGCTAATTAGAAATACATTTCAGATTCCTAATTTCCTTTAATTAGCTCAATTCGCTACTAACAGAAAATGAATGCTTTTGCAGATATTTTACTGCTTTCAGACGGGATTAAAAAACAGAAAAGTCGCATATAAAATATAATTGAATGTTCCGCATGTTCTAAGAAAATTTCCAAATTAATGAATCTCCAAAATCACCGGAATCCGGAGGTAAGCGAACGGGGAAGGGAAAACAGGATGACTATAAATAATTTCGGAATTTAACTAATTACAGATATAACCAGACTTAAAACAGATTTAAAATTTATTCCGGACTGCCGGATAAATTGCCGGATATGAACGGACTAGAATCGGATTTCACTTAGACCATAAATAATTTCGGAATTGACTGCCGAACTAATTCCAGATAAAACTAGACTTAAAGCAGATTGTGAATTTTGTGCCAGGCAGTTGCCGGACTTGACCAGACTTAAAACGGACGTAAATTTCACTAACATTAATTTCTAAATGGACTGCCGGAATAATTTCAGATAAATCCAGATTTAAAACGGATTGTGATTTTTATGCCAGACAGTTTCCGGACGTGTCCGTACTAAAAACGGAGTTCTCTCTAACTAAAAATAATTTCTGAATCGACTGCCGGACTAATTCCAGTTAAAACCAGACTTAAAACGGATTTAAAATTTATGCCGGACAACTGCCGGATGTGACCGGACTAGAATCGGATTTCACTTAGACCATAAATAATTTCGGAATTGACTGCCGGACTAATTCCAGATAAAACCAGACATAAAGTGGATTTAAAATTTATGCCGGACAACTGCCAGATGTGAACGGACTAGAATCGGATTTCACTTAGACCATAAATAATTTCGGAATTGACTGCCGGACTAATTCCAAATAAAACCAGACTTAAAACGGATTTAAAATTTATGCCGGACAACTGCCGGATGTGACCGGACTAGAATCGGATTTCACTTAGACCATAAATAATTTCGGAATTAACTGCCGGACTAATTCCAGATAAAACCAGACTTAAGACGGATTTAAAATGTATGCCGGACAACTGCCCGATGTGACCGGACTAGAATCGGATTTCACTTAGACCATAAATAATTTCGGAATTGACTGCCGGTTAAATTCCAGATAAAACCAGACCCTAAACGGATTTAAAATGTATGCCGGACAACTGCCGGATGTGACCGGACTAGAATCGGATTTCACTTAGACTATAAATAATTTCGGAATTGACTGCCGGACTAATTCCAAATAAAACCAGACTTAAAACGGATTTAAAATTTATGCCGGACAACTGCCGGATGTGACCGGACTAGAATCGGATTTCACTTAGACCATAAATAATTTCGGAATTAACTGCCGGACTATTTCCAGATAAAACCAGACTTAAGACGGATTTAAAATGTATGCCGGACAACTGCCCGATGTGACCGGACTAGAATCGGATTTCACTTAGACCATAAATAATTTCGGGAATTGACTGCCGGTTAAATTCCAGATAAAACCAGACCCTAAACGGATTTAAAATGTATGCCGGACAACTGCCGGATGTGACCGGACTAGAATCGGATTTCACTTAGACCATAAATAATTTCGGAATTGACTGCCGGTTAAATTCCAGATAAAACCAGACCCTAAACGGATTTAAAATGTATGCCGGACAACTGCCGGATGTGACCGGACTAGAATCGGATTTCACTTAGACCATAAATAATTTCGGAATTGACTGCCGGACTAAATCCAAATAAAACCAGACTTAAAACGGATTTAAAATTTATGCCGGACAATTGCCGGATGTGACCGGACTAGAATCGGATTTCACTTAGACCATAAATAATTTCGGAATTGACTGCCGGACTAAATCCAAATAAAACCAGACTTAAAACGGATTTAAAATTTATGCCGGACAATTGCCGGATGTGACCGGACTAGAATCGGATTTCACTTAGACCATAAATAATTTCAGAATTAACTGCCGGACTATTTCCAGATAAAACCAGACTTAAGACGGATTTAAAATGTATGCCGGACAACTGCCCGATGTGACCGGACTAGAATCGGATTTCACTTAGACCATAAATAATTTCGGAATTGACTGCCGGTTAAATTCCAGATAAAACCAGACCCTAAACGGATTTAAAATGTATGCCGGACAACTGCCGGATGTGACCGGACTAGAATCGGATTTCACTTAGACCATAAATAATTTCGGAATTGACTGCCGGACTAATTCCAAATAAAACCAGACTTAAAACGGATTTAAAATTTATGCCGGACAACTGCCGGATGTGACCGGACTAGAATCGGATTTCACTTAGACCATAAATAATTTCGGAATTAACTGCCGGACTAATTCCAGATAAAACCAGACTTAAGACGGATTTAAAATGTATGCCGGACAACTGCCCGATGTGACCGGACTAGAATCGGATTTCACTTAGACCATAAATAATTTCGGAATTGACTGCCGGTTAAATTCCAGATAAAACCAGACCCTAAACGGATTTAAAATGTATGCCGGACAACTGCCGGATGTGACCGGACTAGAATCGGATTTCACTTAGACTATAAATAATTTCGGAATTGACTGCCGGACTAATTCCAAATAAAACCAGACTTAAAACGGATTTAAAATTTATGCCGGACAACTGCCGGATGTGACCGGACTAGAATCGGATTTCACTTAGACCATAAATAATTTCGGAATTAACTGCCGGACTATTTCCAGATAAAACCAGACTTAAGACGGATTTAAAATGTATGCCGGACAACTGCCCGATGTGACCGGACTAGAATCGGATTTCACTTAGACCATAAATAATTTCGGGAATTGACTGCCGGTTAAATTCCAGATAAAACCAGACCCTAAACGGATTTAAAATGTATGCCGGACAACTGCCGGATGTGACCGGACTAGAATCGGATTTCACTTAGACCATAAATAATTTCGGAATTAACTGCTGGACTATTTCCAGATAAAACCAGACTTAAGACGGATTTAAAATGTATGCCGGACAACTGCCCGATGTGACCGGACTAGAATCGGATTTCACTTAGACCATAAATAATTTCGGAATTGACTGCCAGTTAAATTCCAGATAAAACCAGACCCTAAACGGATTTAAAATGTATGCCGGACAACTGCCGGATGTGACCGGACTAGAATCGGATTTCACTTAGACCATAAATAATTTCGGAATTAACTGCTGGACTATTTCCAGATAAAACCAGACTTAAGACGGATTTAAAATGTATGCCGGACAACTGCCCGATGTGACCGGACTAGAATCGGATTTCACTTAGACCATAAATAATTTCGGAATTGACTGCCGGTTAAATTCCAGATAAAACCAGACCCTAAACGGATTTAAAATGTATGCCGGACAACTGCCGGATGTGACCGGACTAGAATCGGATTTCACTTAGACCATAAATAATTTCGGAATTGACTGCCGGACTAAATCCAAATAAAACCAGACTTAAAACGGATTTAAAATTTATGCCGGACAACTGCCGGATGTGACCGGACTAGAATCGGATTTCACTTAGACCATAAATAATTTCGGAATTGACTGCCGGTTAAATTCCAGATAAAACCAGACCCTAAACGGATTTAAAATGTATGCCGGACAACTGCCGGATGTGACCGGACTAGAATCGGATTTCACTTAGACCATAAATAATTTCGGAATTGACTGCCGGACTAATTCCAAATAAAACCAGACTTAAAACGGATTTAAAATGTATGCCGGACAACTGCCGGATGTGACCGGACTAGAATCGGATTTCACTTAGACCATAAATAATTTCGGAATTAACTGCTGGACTATTTCCAGATAAAACCAGACTTAAGACGGATTTAAAATGTATGCCGGACAACTGCCCGATGTGACCGGACTAGAATCGGATTTCACTTAGACCATAAATAATTTCGGAATTGACTGCCGGTTAAATTCCAGATAAAACCAGACCCTAAACGGATTTAAAATGTATGCCGGACAACTGCCGGATGTGACCGGACTAGAATCGGATTTCACTTAGACCATAAATAATTTCGGAATTGACTGCCGGACTAAATCCAAATAAAACCAGACTTAAAACGGATTTAAAATTTATGCCGGACAACTGCCGGATGTGACCGGACTAGAATCGGATTTCACTTAGACCATAAATAATTTCGGAATTGACTGCCGGACTAAATCCAAATAAAACCAGACTTAAAACGGATTTAAAATTTATGCCGAACAACTGCCGGATGTGACCGGACTAGAATCGGATTTCAATTAGACCATAAATAATTTCGGAATTGACTGCCGGTTAAATTCCAGATAAAACCAGACCCTAAACGGATTTAAAATGTATGCCGGACAACTGCCGGATGTGACCGGACTAGAATCGGATTTCACTTAGACCATAAATAATTTCGGAATTGACTGCCGGACTAATTCCAAATAAAACCAGACTTAAAACGGATTTAAAATTTATGCCGGACAACTGCCGGATGTGACCGGACTAGAATCGGATTTCACTTAGACCATAAATAATTTCGGAATTGACTGCCGGTTAAATTCCAGATAAAACCAGACCCTAAACGGATTTAAAATGTATGCCGGACAACTGCCGGATGTGACCGGACTAGAATCGGATTTCACTTAGACCATAAATAATTTCGGAATTGACTGCCGGACTAATTCCAAATAAAACCAGACTTAAAACGGATTTAAAATTTATGCCGGACAACTGCCGGATGTGACCGGACTAGAATCGGATTTCACTTAGACCATAAATAATTTCGGAATTAACTGCCGGACTATTTCCAGATAAAACCAGACTTAAGACGGATTTAAAATGTATGCCGGACAACTGCCCGATGTGACCGGACTAGAATCGGATTTCACTTAGACCATAAATAATTTCGGAATTGACTGCCGGTTAAATTCCAGATAAAACCAGACCCTAAACGGATTTAAAATGTATGCCGGACAACTGCCGGATGTGACCGGACTAGAATCGGATTTCACTTAGACCATAAATAATTTCGGAATTGACTGCCGGACTAAATCCAAATAAAACCAGACTTAAAACGGATTTAAAATTTATGCCGGACAACTGCCGGATGTGACCGGACTAGAATCGGATTTCACTTAGACCATAAATAATTTCGGAATTGACTGCCGGTTAAATTCCAGATAAAACCAGACCCTAAACGGATTTAAAATGTATGCCGGACAACTGCCGGATGTGACCGGACTAGAATCGGATTTCACTTAGACCATAAATAATTTCGGAATTGACTGCCGGACTAATTCCAAATAAAACCAGACTTAAAACGGATTTAAAATGTATGCCGGACAACTGCCGGATGTGACCGGACTAGAATCGGATTTCACTTAGACCATAAATAATTT
Source organism: Ganaspis brasiliensis (assembly GCA_037103525.1). Taxonomy (NCBI): domain Eukaryota; kingdom Metazoa; phylum Arthropoda; class Insecta; order Hymenoptera; family Figitidae; genus Ganaspis; species Ganaspis brasiliensis. The sequence continues at coordinate 370,267 of JAZKLR010000280.1, read as the reverse complement.
CGGAATTAACTGCTGGACTATTTCCAGATAAAACCAGACTTAAGACGGATTTAAAATGTATGCCGGACAACTGCCCGATGTGACCGGACTAGAATCGGATTTCACTTAGACCATAAATAATTTCGGAATTGACTGCCGGTTAAATTCCAGATAAAACCAGACCCTAAACGGATTTAAAATGTATGCCGGACAACTGCCGGATGTGACCGGACTAGAATCGGATTTCACTTAGACCATAAATAATTTCGGAATTAACTGCCGGACTATTTCCAGATAAAACCAGACTTAAGACGGATTTAAAATGTATGCCGGACAACTGCCCGATGTGACCGGACTAGAATCGGATTTCACTTAGACCATAAATAATTTCGGAATTGACTGCCGGTTAAATTCCAGATAAAACCAGACCCTAAACGGATTTAAAATGTATGCCGGACAACTGCCGGATGTTACCGGACTAGAATCGGATTTCACTTAGACCATAAATAATTTCGGAATTGACTGCCGGACTAATTCCAAATAAAACCAGACTTAAAACGGATTTAAAATGTATGCCGGACAACTGCCGGATGTGACCGGACTAGAATCGGATTTCACTTAGACCATAAATAATTTCGGAATTAACTGCTGGACTATTTCCAGATAAAACCAGACTTAAGACGGATTTAAAATGTATGCCGGACAACTGCCCGATGTGACCGGACTAGAATCGGATTTCACTTAGACCATAAATAATTTCGGAATTGACTGCCGGTTAAATTCCAGATAAAACCAGACCCTAAACGGATTTAAAATGTATGCCGGACAACTGCCGGATGTGACCGGACTAGAATCGGATTTCACTTAGACCATAAATAATTTCGGAATTGACTGCCGGACTAAATCCAAATAAAACCAGACTTAAAACGGATTTAAAATTTATGCCGGACAACTGCCGGATGTGACCGGACTAGAATCGGATTTCACTTAGACCATAAATAATTTCGGAATTGACTGCCGGTTAAATTCCAGATAAAACCAGACCCTAAACGGATTTAAAATGTATGCCGGACAACTGCCGGATGTGACCGGACTAGAATCGGATTTCACTTAGACCATAAATAATTTCGGAATTGACTGCCGGACTAATTCCAAATAAAACCAGACTTAAAACGGATTTAAAATGTATGCCGGACAACTGCCGGATGTGACCGGACTAGAATCGGATTTCACTTAGACCATAAATAATTTCGGAATTGACTGCCGGACTAAATCCAAATAAAACCAGACTTAAAACGGATTTAAAATTTATGCCGGACAACTGCCGGATGTGACCGGACTAGAATCGGATTTCACTTAGACCATAAATAATTTCGGAATTGACTGCCGGTTAAATTCCAGATAAAACCAGACCCTAAACGGATTTAAAATGTATGCCGGACAACTGCCGGATGTGACCGGACTAGAATCGGATTTCACTTAGACCATAAATAATTTCGGAATTGACTGCCGGACTAATTCCAAATAAAACCAGACTTAAAACGGATTTAAAATTTATGCCGGACAACTGCCGGATGTGACCGGACTAGAATCGGATTTCACTTAGACCATAAATAATTTCGGAATTAACTGCCGGACTATTTCCAGATAAAACCAGACTTAAGACGGATTTAAAATGTATGCCGGACAACTGCCCGATGTGACCGGACTAGAATCGGATTTCACTTAGACCATAAATAATTTCGGAATTGACTGCCGGTTAAATTCCAGATAAAACCAGACCCTAAACGGATTTAAAATGTATGCCGGACAACTGCCGGATGTGACCGGACTAGAATCGGATTTCACTTAGACCATAAATAATTTCGGAATTGACTGCCGGACTAAATCCAAATAAAACCAGACTTAAAACGGATTTAAAATTTATGCCGGACAACTGCCGGATGTGACCGGACTAGAATCGGATTTCACTTAGACCATAAATAATTTCGGAATTGACTGCCGGTTAAATTCCAGATAAAACCAGACCCTAAACGGATTTAAAATGTATGCCGGACAACTGCCGGATGTGACCGGACTAGAATCGGATTTCACTTAGACCATAAATAATTTCGGAATTGACTGCCGGACTAATTCCAAATAAAACCAGACTTAAAACGGATTTAAAATGTATGCCGGACAACTGCCGGATGTGACCGGACTAGAATCGGATTTCACTTAGACCATAAATAATTTCGGAATTGACTGCCGGTTAAATTCCAGATAAAACCAGACCCTAAACGGATTTAAAATGTATGCCGGACAACTGCCGGATGTGACCGGACTAGAATCGGATTTCACTTAGACCATAAATAATTTCGGAATTGACTGCCGGACTAATTCCAAATAAAACCAGACTTAAAACGGATTTAAAATTTATGCCGGACAACTGCCGGATGTGACCGGACTAGAATCGGATTTCACTTAGACCATAAATAATTTCGGAATTAACTGCCGGACTATTTCCAGATAAAACCAGACTTAAGACGGATTTAAAATGTATGCCGGACAACTGCCCGATGTGACCGGACTAGAATCGGATTTCACTTAGACCATAAATAATTTCGGAATTGACTGCCGGTTAAATTCCAGATAAAACCAGACCCTAAACGGATTTAAAATGTATGCCGGACAACTGCCGGATGTGACCGGACTAGAATCGGATTTCACTTAGACCATAAATAATTTAGGAATTGACTGCCGGACTAAATCCAAATAAAACCAGACTTAAAACGGATTTAAAATTTATGCCGGACAACTGCCGGATGTGACCGGACTAGAATCGGATTTCACTTAGACCATAAATAATTTCGGAATTGACTGCCGGTTAAATTCCAGATAAAACCAGACCCTAAACGGATTTAAAATGTATGCCGGACAACTGCCGGATGTGACCGGACTAGAATCGGATTTCACTTAGACCATAAATAATTTCGGAATTGACTGCCGGACTAATTCCAAATAAAACCAGACTTAAAACGGATTTAAAATGTATGCCGGACAACTGCCGGATGTGACCGGACTAGAATCGGATTTCACTTAGACCATAAATAATTTCGGAATTAACTGCTGGACTATTTCCAGATAAAACCAGACTTAAGACGGATTTAAAATGTATGCCGGACAACTGCCCGATGTGACCGGACTAGAATCGGATTTCACTTAGACCATAAATAATTTCGGAATTGACTGCCGGTTAAATTCCAGATAAAACCAGACCCTAAACGGATTTAAAATGTATGCCGGACAACTGCCGGATGTGACCGGACTAGAATCGGATTTCACTTAGACCATAAATAATTTCGGAATTGACTGCCGGACTAAATCCAAATAAAACCAGACTTAAAACGGATTTAAAATTTATGCCGGACAACTGCCGGATGTGACCGGACTAGAATCGGATTTCACTTAGACCATAAATAATTTCGGAATTGACTGCCGGTTAAATTCCAGATAAAACCAGACCCTAAACGGATTTAAAATGTATGCCGGACAACTGCCGGATGTGACCGGACTAGAATCGGATTTCACTTAGACCATAAATAATTTCGGAATTGACTGCCGGACTAATTCCAAATAAAACCAGACTTAAAACGGATTTAAAATGTATGCCGGACAACTGCCGGATGTGACCGGACTAGAATCGGATTTCACTTAGACCATAAATAATTTCGGAATTAACTGCTGGACTATTTCCAGATAAAACCAGACTTAAGACGGATTTAAAATGTATGCCGGACAACTGCCCGATGTGACCGGACTAGAATCGGATTTCACTTAGACCATAAATAATTTCGGAATTGACTGCCGGTTAAATTCCAGATAAAACCAGACCCTAAACGGATTTAAAATGTATGCCGGACAACTGCCGGATGTGACCGGACTAGAATCGGATTTCACTTAGACCATAAATAATTTCGGAATTGACTGCCGGACTAAATCCAAATAAAACCAGACTTAAAACGGATTTAAAATTTATGCCGGACAACTGCCGGATGTGACCGGACTAGAATCGGATTTCACTTAGACCATAAATAATTTCGGAATTGACTGCCGGTTAAATTCCAGATAAAACCAGACCCTAAACGGATTTAAAATGTATGCCGGACAACTGCCGGATGTGACCGGACTAGAATCGGATTTCACTTAGACCATAAATAATTTCGGAATTGACTGCCGGACTAATTCCAAATAAAACCAGACTTAAAACGGATTTAAAATGTATGCCGGACAACTGCCGGATGTGACCGGACTAGAATCGGATTTCACTTAGACCATAAATAATTTCGGAATTGACTGCCGGACTAAATCCAAATAAAACCAGACTTAAAACGGATTTAAAATTTATGCCGGACAACTGCCGGATGTGACCGGACTAGAATCGGATTTCACTTAGACCATAAATAATTTCGGAATTGACTGCCGGTTAAATTCCAGATAAAACCAGACCCTAAACGGATTTAAAATGTATGCCGGACAACTGCCGGATGTGACCGGACTAGAATCGGATTTCACTTAGACCATAAATAATTTCGGAATTGACTGCCGGACTAATTCCAAATAAAACCAGACTTAAAACGGATTTAAAATTTATGCCGGACAACTGCCGGATGTGACCGGACTAGAATCGGATTTCACTTAGACCATAAATAATTTCGGAATTAACTGCCGGACTATTTCCAGATAAAACCAGACTTAAGACGGATTTAAAATGTATGCCGGACAACTGCCCGATGTGACCGGACTAGAATCGGATTTCACTTAGACCATAAATAATTTCGGAATTGACTGCCGGTTAAATTCCAGATAAAACCAGACCCTAAACGGATTTAAAATGTATGCCGGACAACTGCCGGATGTGACCGGACTAGAATCGGATTTCACTTAGACCATAAATAATTTCGGAATTGACTGCCGGACTAAATCCAAATAAAACCAGACTTAAAACGGATTTAAAATTTATGCCGGACAACTGCCGGATGTGACCGGACTAGAATCGGATTTCACTTAGACCATAAATAATTTCGGAATTGACTGCCGGTTAAATTCCAGATAAAACCAGACCCTAAACGGATTTAAAATGTATGCCGGACAACTGCCGGATGTGACCGGACTAGAATCGGATTTCACTTAGACCATAAATAATTTCGGAATTGACTGCCGGACTAATTCCAAATAAAACCAGACTTAAAACGGATTTAAAATGTATGCCGGACAACTGCCGGATGTGACCGGACTAGAATCGGATTTCACTTAGACCATAAATAATTTCGGAATTAACTGCTGGACTATTTCCAGATAAAACCAGACTTAAGACGGATTTAAAATGTATGCCGGACAACTGCCCGATGTGACCGGACTAGAATCGGATTTCACTTAGACCATAAATAATTTCGGAATTAACTGCCGGTTAAATTCCAGATAAAACCAGACCCTAAACGGATTTAAAATGTATGCCGGACAACTGCCGGATGTGACCGGACTAGAATCGGATTTCACTTAGACCATAAATAATTTCGGAATTGACTGCCGGACTAAATCCAAATAAAACCAGACTTAAAACGGATTTAAAATTTATGCCGGACAACTGCCGGATGTGACCGGACTAGAATCGGATTTCACTTAGACCATAAATAATTTCGGAATTGACTGCCGGTTAAATTCCAGATAAAACCAGACCCTAAACGGATTTAAAATGTATGCCGGACAACTGCCGGATGTGACCGGACTAGAATCGGATTTCACTTAGACCATAAATAATTTCGGAATTGACTGCCGGACTAATTCCAAATAAAACCAGACTTAAAACGGATTTAAAATGTATGCCGGACAACTGCCGGATGTGACCGGACTAGAATCGGATTTCACTTAGACCATAAATAATTTCGGAATTGACTGCCGGACTAAATCCAAATAAAACCAGACTTAAAACGGATTTAAAATTTATGCCGGACAACTGCCGGATGTGACCGGACTAGAATCGGATTTCACTTAGACCATAAATAATTTCGGAATTGACTGCCGGTTAAATTCCAGATAAAACCAGACCCTAAACGGATTTAAAATGTATGCCGGACAACTGCCGGATGTGACCGGACTAGAATCGGATTTCACTTAGACCATAAATAATTTCGGAATTGACTGCCGGACTAATTCCAAATAAAACCAGACTTAAAACGGATTTAAAATTTATGCCAGACAACTGCCGGATGTGACCGGACTAGAATCGGATTTCACTTAGACCATAAATAATTTCGGAATTAACTGCCGGACTATTTCCAGATAAAACCAGACTTAAGAAGGATTTAATATGTATGCCGGACAACTGCCCGATGTGACCGGACTAGAATCGGATTTCACTTAGACCATAAATAATTTCGGAATTGACTGCCGGTTAAATTCCAGATAAAACCAGACCCTAAACGGATTTAAAATGTATGCCGGACAACTGCCCGATGTGACCGGACTAGAATCGGATTTCACTTAGACCATAAATAATTTCGGAATTGACTGCCGGTTAAATTCCAGATAAAACCAGACATAAAGTGGATTTAAAATTTATGCCGGACAACTGCCAGATGTGAACGGACTAGAATCGGATTTCTCTTAGACCATAAATAATTTTGGAATTGACTGCCGGACTAATTCCAAATAAAACCAGACTTAAAACGGATTTAAAATTTATGCCGGACAACTGCCCGATGTGACCGGACTAGAATCGGATTTCACTTAGACCATACATAATTTCGGAATTGACTGCCGGACTAATTCCAGATAAAACCAGACTTAAAACGGATTTGAAATGTATGCAGGACAACTGCCGGATGTGACCGGACTAGAATCGGATTTTACTTAGACCATAAATAATTTCTGAATCGACTGCCGGACTAATTCCAGTTAAAACCAGACTTAAAACGGATTTAAAATGTATGCCGGACAACTGCCGGATGTGACCGGACTAGAATCGGATTTCACTTAGACCATAAATAATTTCGGAATTGACTGCCGGACTAATTCCAAATAAAACCAGACTTAAAACGGATTTAAAATTTATGCCGGACAACTGCCCGATGTGACCGGACTAGAATCGGATTTCACTTAGACCATACATAATTTCGGAATTGACTGCCGGACTAATTCCAGATAAAACCAGACTTAAAACGGATTTGAAATGTATGCAGGACAACTGCCGGATGTGACCGGACTAGAATCGGATTTTACTTAGACCATAAATAATTTCTGAATCGACTGCCGGACTAATTCCAGTTAAAACCAGACTTAAAACGGATTTAAAATGTATGCCGGACAACTGCCGGATGTGACCGGACTAGAATCGGATTTCACTTAGACCATAAATAATTTCGGAATTGACTGCCGGACTAATTCCAAATAAAACCAGACTTAAAACGGATTTAAAATTTATGCCGGACAACTGCCGGATGTGACCGGACTAGAATCGGATTTCACTTAGACCATAAATAATTTCGGAATTGACTGCCGGACTAATTCCAAATAAAACCAGACTTAAAACGGATTTAAAATTTATGCCGGACAACTGCCGGATGTGACCGGACTAGAATCGGATTTCACTTAGACCATAATTAATTTCGGAATTAACTGCCGGACTAATTCCAGATAAAACCAGACTTAAAACGGATTTGAAATGTATGCAGGACAACTGCCGGATGTGACCGGACTAGAATCGGATTTCACTTAGACCATAAATAATTTCGGAATTGACTGCCGGACTAATTCCAGATAAAACCAGACATAAAGTGGATTTAAAATTTATGCCGGACAACTGCCAGATGTGAACGGACTAGAATCGGATTTTACTTAGACCATAAATAATTTCGGAATTGACTGCCGGACTAATTCCAGATAAAACCAGACTTAAAACGGATAAAATGTATGCGGGACAAGTGCCGGATGTAAACGGACTAGAATCAGATTTTACTTAGACTATAAATAATTTCGGAATTGACTGCTGGACTAATTCCAGATACAACCAGACTTTAAACAGATTTAAAATTGATGCCAGACAACTGCCGGATGTGAACGGACTAGAATCGGTTTTTTCTTAGACTATACATAATTTCGGAATTGACTGCCGGACCTATTCCAGATAAAATCAGACTAAAAACGGATTTAAATTTCATGCCGGACAACTGCCAGATGTGAACGGACTAGAATCGGATTTCACTTAGACCATAAATAATTTTGGAATTGACTGCCGGACTAATTCCAAATAAAACCAGACTAAAAACGGATTTAAATTTTATGCCGGACAACTGGCAGATGTGAACGGACTAGAATCGGATTTCACTAAGACTATACATATAATTTGGAATTGACTGCTGGACTAATTCCAGATAAAACCAGACTAAAGACGGATTTAAAATGTATGCCGGACAACTGCCCGATGTGACCGGACTAGAATCGGATTTCACTTAGACCATAAATAATTTCGGAATTGACTGCCGGTTAAATTCCAGATAAAACCAAACCCTAAACGGATTTAAAATGTATGCCGGACAACTGCCGGATGTGACCGGACTAGAATCGGATTTCACTTAGACCATAAATAATTTCGGAATTGACTGCCGGACTAAATCCAAATAAAACCAGACTTAAAACGGATTTAAAATTTATGCCGGACAACTGCCGGATGTGACCGGACTAGAATCGGATTTCACTTAGACCATAAATAATTTCGGAATTAACTGCCGGACTAATTCCAGATAAAACCAGACTTAAGACGGATTTAAAATGTATGCCGGACAACTGCCGGATGTAAACAGACTAGAATCAGATTTTACTTAGACTATAAATAATTTCGGAATTGACTGCTGGAGTAATTCCAGATAAAACCAGACTTAAAACGAATTTTTAATTTGGTCGGGTTAACTTTCGGATGTGAACTGACGACAAACGGGTTTCACTCAGACTATAAATAATTTTATACATGACTGCCAGACAAATTCCAGACTAAACCAGACTTAAAACGGATTTAAAATTTATGCCGGACAACTTCCGGATGTTAACGGACTAAAAACGAACTTCTTTTTAACTAAAAATAATTTCTGAATCGAATGCCGGACTAATTCCAGTTAAAACCAGACTTAAAGCGGATTTTAAATTTTGTGTCGGACAGTTTCCGGACGTGACCGGACGAAAAACGGACTTCACTTTGATTATAAATAATTTCGAAATCAATTGCCGGACAAGATTCGGACTATTCCGGATTAATTTCAGATCAAATTTTTTGTGTCAGACAAATTTCGGACTAATTCGGATCATTTCCGGACACATTTCGGATTAATTCCAGATAAGACCGGACTGTTTTGTCTGGAATTCGTACGGAATTAGTCCGGATTTTTTAGTAGGGCTTTCTATTGGCAGTCGTCTATGTAGCTCAGTGTTTCGGCAGTTAGTTTGCGTGCGTCGAACCTGGGTTCGAATCCCCATACCCCCAAATTTATTTTCAAAATTATCTTCGTAATGCTAAGTTTCTAAAGTTAATTAAGACAACTACTTGTAAATAATATAGTGTAAATCAAGATTAATAATATTTTTTTTATTTTATATTTTTTGCAATGTGGATATTTCTCTGCCTCATTTGAGGCCTCATTTGTGCCCACATTTGAGGCCACATTTGAGGCCACATTTGAGGCCACATTTGTGCCCACATTTGAGGCCTCATTTGTGGGCGCATATGCTGTTTCAAATCCGCTACCACATTTGTGGCCATATTTAAGGCCTCAAATGTGGACACAAATGAGGGCACAAATGTGGCCATTTTTTTCAAGAAGGTCCTTTTTTGGAATAGTTTTGACCCTGAAAAGGGCCTATTCATAGATTAATTTTGAGTTCGCGGTGTCACTAGCTTTTAATTTAGTGTAACTCGGGACCACCTAAGTTATCGAAATTGTTGACATTTAATACAATTAACCTAACCTCAAAATGTCAACTATTTAAATTTATGTAATAAATAGCTTTAGATTTGGTTTTTTTGTTGCGGGGGGCTCCGTCCCCCGAACCCCCCCGCAGGGGTTTCACCCCTGGACCCCATCGGGGGGGGGGGGGGCCCCACGGCACCAAAAGCTACTCCGTCGACTTGTCAATGGTTTTTGTTTTGAAGTTGTTTAAAGTGACATAATATCAAGTTCGGGTCTCTTTTTGGACACAAACTGTTGCAGAAAATAGTGTGTGCTACACGAGTCTCGATTTCCCTATTTATGCGCACTTGTAACACAAATAACTATTTTGTCGCACGTTATCACATCATGTAGCCGAGTGGTGCAAATAACCCTTGATGCCACTTTTATGGGAGCTGCGTTTAAAGTCACTATGCACAATTGTCGGAATCTGAAATTTACTCTTCAAGGCCACCTACAAATCGTAATTCTTTATCGATTTTATTGATTTTTCTACCACACATGCACGAAAACCTCGTGTTTTAGTTCGCCTTAAGCGGGGCAGAACTCACAGTTTTCGTACATTTGTGATAGAAAATAGCATATGCACCTCGGGAGGCCGATTTTTTGTCTCGCACAATGTTCTCCGAACATTTGTGCTTGACAAAAAAACACGGACTTCCCTCCCTTGATAGTAGTAGAGCTATGCCGGTTCTGGCTCACTTATATACCTGAAACCTGCAGGAATCTGTTTTACCGGCCGCGAGTAGAAATCTCTTTTACCATGTAGGAATCTGTTTTACCCTAGTTACCGACCAGATGGCGCTGTGTGGGGGATTCCCCGCGCCATTTTAAATTTTTACCCCCACTTTTGCGCGGGGATTTAAATTTTACTCCCACTTTTGAGCGGGAAGTTAAATTTTACCCCCACTTTTAGGTTTTTCAAGCGCGCCATTTTGGATTTTTACCCCCACTTTTGCGCGGTAAGTTTAAAATTACCCCCACTTTTAGGTATTTGAAGCGGGGATTTCCCTACTTTTGAGCGGGCTTTTAGTCTGTTGTAAGTGAGAGTTCTACGTTACCGACAGTGATTTTAGTGAGTTAGCACACCGGTCACTACTGATAGACGGCGCTGCAATCGAATCCCGCCAAGTTTAACTTAAAATGCTAACCCTTTTAATTTGCATAAAGTGTTATGTAAGAACTAATTTGCATATCATTAGTATGCAATACCATCTATCTATCTAATTTAAATTTAATTTACATAAATTGTTATGTAAGAACTAATTTGCATATCATTAGCAGTCTCAAAAGTGAAAGGTGCGCAAGAAAGGTGAGCGTGTGGTTAACGGGAATCCTAAGTGAAAATAGAGTTGCGCGCGCAACAACAAAGTGGGGGTAAGAAGAGTGGGAAATTGGAGAAGGAGTGGGGTTCAAGAGATATAAGAAGGATTTGAAGCCAAGTGGAGACATATCTGTTACAGACTACATCAGCAACTGAAGCAGCATCAGGAGCAGCTCCGAATCCTCTACTAGGTAAGCCCTCTTCTACCTTAAAGCCTATTTTTGATTTTAGCTTATTAATATGTTTTAATCTAACAGCTCCATTTTGATTTGCTTACAGATATTCAAAAGAATGGACGCCACCTTAAGCAAAATCAACTCTCTTGGACGTTTGCAGCATCTACTACCCACGAAGCCGCTTGCTGAGTTGGATGTCAACGCCCTCTATACCGTAACTAATATAAAGAGGATGTCAACCAAGTATGGCTTCAAGTTTGCAGTTGATTTGGATGATGAATTCCGGACGTTTCTGCCAGCAAGATTTACGAATCTATTTGAGAAGGAGCCAGACAACTTCAAGGTGCTCGACGAAGCCGTGGAATCCAACAAATTAAAATTAAAATATATTGGTGGAAAATATAATAATCTAGAATTTGAATTTATCTAATAAATATTATAATAAAGAGAATTGTAATATACTGTAAATATTCAAGAGATGTGTGTAAATAAATGCAAAAATTTACTTATAAATTGTATCTTTTTATTCTACCTTTATATTTTAGAAATGTAAGAAAAAAAAAATAATAATAATAAAAAAGAGAGAGAAAAAATATAATGAAAAAAAAAAATATATATATATATAATAAAAAAAAGAAAAAAAGAAAACAATAAAAAAAAAAGAGAAAACAATAAAAAAAGAAAAAAAAGGAAAGAAAATAGAAAAAGAAAACAGAGAAAACAATAAAAAAAATAAAATAAAAAATAAAAATATATATATATAAAAAAACAGAGAAAACAATTAAAAAAATATAAGGTAAAGACACTTTGGTCTTCAGTATACGATTTTTAGCAGAACAAACGTGTTCAAACAAGTCTCAACTTGCTTTTTAAACAGAACAAAGACATCGTCTAAGAATTGATTCATAAAGTCTTTCTATTATAATACTAAGGGTTTAGATAAAGCAGTAACGATTTTTACTGGAACAAGCGTGTTCAAACAAGTCTCGACTTGATTTTTAAAGAGAACAAAGACATCGTCTAAGAATTTATTCATTAATCTTTTTATTATAATACTAAGGTTTAGGTAAAGCAGTAAAAACACATTGATTTTTTAAAACTATTCAATTCATTTATTCATATTAAAAGTTCAAATTCATTTCAATACATATTCCCATTGCTCATAATAAGATTTTAAACTATTAGACAGAGGATGTAATTCATCAGCACCTACTATAGATTCTATAGGTTCACACATTACATTTAGAAACCAATTTCGAAGAGCTATTACATTGTTTGCAGCACAATTTTCAGTTCTTATACAATGGTATGTACATGTAGTTAACAATAAGTCTTTTCTTACATTTCTAAGCGGTGGACAATCTATATCTTCTAAATTTCGTACATTTAACAAATATTTTTCTAACCACTCTTTCTTTTCAACGCCTTTTGTATAGATAGTTTTCGCTCCTTGTAATGTTTCTTGAAAAATAGCTCGCAGTTCATCATAAGGTATTTCTCCTTTACCCCAATGGAGACCATGGTAATTGAATGTCAACCATGTGTTCATACTTCTACAACGTTTCGATAGTGAATCATAATGATAGGGTGGTTGAAAGAAATAAACTTGAGGTGTAGCATCTGCTTCCAGTGGAAGAATAGCCAACTCCTTGACAATGAAATCGTTGCTGGACTGTTTAAAGCCTTGAACGTCTACCATGAACTCCATCCTGGAATAGAAATAAAATTCTATCCCAAGAACACAACTTATATACCAGTTCAGTCACACCCCCTCCACTTTTACAATTTCTTGACAATACCGCTGATTGGTTTATATTGCACAATGCGATCATGAATGACTAGACAGTATGCAGTTGTTGCATCGGGGATATTATCTGTGGACTCAAATTCCAAACGTACATCGACTGAGGTCTGCTTCAGGAACTCGTTTTGTTTTGAGCAGTCAATCACAATTAATGGAGCCAATGATTTAAAATTTGACATATTTAATATAGGTTCCGAATCTCTTCCATAGTAAGAGGATTGAAAGTTAGCATACATATCATATAATATAGAATACTGATTTTGATCTAAGTGTAGATTTAAATTCCCATAAGGATAAGATTGTGAGTTCAAAAACAGTTTCACATTTGTGAGGTTACAGTGATCAAAAAAACATGCAGTAACTCCCAATTTATCTTTTCTTTCAGTTTGAAATCCAACAATTACATATCTTGGTTTCTCTAATTGTGTTGAAGATTTAATTTTCCACATAACTCTTGAACTCCTGGGAACTAATGGATACTCATACATTTCCCAAGATCTAAAACTTATTGAAATTAATGGATCTTTTTCAATAAATTTCAATAATTTTATTTTATTATTGTCAGATGGTAATACATATGGTACCAACCACTCAAGTTTATTAATTACAAATTTAAACTCAGGGATACCAACTGCTCCATCATAAATAATAGAATTTTTATCATTACGTGATCTTATTAAAATAAGTTCATGTTTAGCATTCGTAACAATTTTCTTATAATCTTCAGCAAAACCGAAAATCATACTCAGTGGTATTGTCACATTAAAATATCCATTTGTCAATGACATTCTTGAAGTTGATTCAAACTTCACAAATCCAGCATTTTCTGCACGGTTAACTTGAGAAGGTGTTAAAGATACTAAGTTTTTTATAGTTGTAGTGTGTCCAACATACTTGCATCGATCAATCTCAATACCATTTAATTCATAACGAATTTCATCAAACAAATAAGCTATAGCATTATTTGTAAGATGGACATTTTCTGTAAGAGTGATTCCATCATCCTTAGTTAACCTTCCAAATATATGTAATGCACTTTTACTTGGTAAAATAGACAAATCTTGATTTTGTACTACAATTCGGATTTCATCACTGTTATTAAAAGATGACGATGCATATGGTTGATGACTATGAATTTTTGAATCCTTTTCTTATTCTTTAATCCTTTTTCTTGATACGGCTGGAGATAAAGACCAAGTCCTTGGCGATAAGGTTTAAGATGTAATCCTTTTCCTAAGGCAATAGCCTCCATTGTTTGATTATGTCGTTGGGCTTCAGAAAATTGTTTTTTGGCTGCATTAGCATCATTTACAGCTTTTACTATACCACCGATCCCTCCACTCAAAGCTCCTAGAGCACTAAGCCCCGCAAAGATTGGAATAAGTGGTAAAATACCACCAACTTTTGAGGGCACGGAAAGAATTCGAGGTGATAAATTTTAGATTTACCTCCAAACTTCTTTATTGCTTTTTTTGCACCAATCATAGCAGTTCTAATAGTATCTGTTGAATTATTGTTAGGTTTCATACTCTTTTTAGCAGCATTTAGAACCTTATTCAATGTGACACGTTTCTTATTCTTAGAAACTGTCTTCTTCTTCTTCTTCTTCATCTTCTTTTGCATCTTTTTCTTTGTCTTATCTTTAATTTTTAAACCCATGCCGAATTTAGATTTAACTTTCATTATGTTGGTTACCGCTAATGCAGCTGCTTTTTCACTAATGCTAGAGTCCTTGGAAAGAACTCGTTGCCACGCCTTTTCAGCTAGTATTTTGTCTGCAGAATTTCTCGCTGTTATGTTTTCCCGATCTTTCGAATATG
Organism: Ganaspis brasiliensis; assembly: GCA_037103525.1. NCBI lineage: Eukaryota > Metazoa > Arthropoda > Insecta > Hymenoptera > Figitidae > Ganaspis > Ganaspis brasiliensis. The sequence goes on along the minus strand of JAZKLR010000280.1, from coordinate 355,187 downwards.
CTATATCGTGCTCTTTGCAAGCTGCATCCAAAGAGTTTATACCTGGATCACCACGTGCCAAACGTTTTTTTAGCTTAGTACCAGGTCCACAATATTGATATCCAGGTAAATGCAGCTCAAACGGTAATTTATTGATTATATTATTAAGAAACCCTTTACCTCTACAAGAAGTTTTCTTTTTCATTATATCATGAGTAATCATTCTTTACTCAACGGTGGTTTACAACGAACTGATGGAAGTAGAATATATAAATACGGTATTTATAGTTTTTTTCTCAGTCGATTGCAAGATGCAGTTTAAAGTACAAGCTGATCAGCCCCCAATTGTAAATGTCGATAACCTCATTCAAACCGAAGACAGTGGGGTTAAGCGTCATGGGAGTCTTTTTTCGAATAGCATTCGCGCAGCTTTTTGTGGACCCTCAAATTGTGGAAAAACGAATGCTCTTCTTTCTTTGATTATACATCCAAATGGTTTAAGCTTTGAAAATATTTATCTATACTCAAAGTCATTACAACAACCAAAATATAAATTTCTAGAAAAAGTATTGAGTAATGTTGATGGAATAAAGTACTTTCCATTCAGTGAACATGAGCAAGTGGTTTCACCTAAAGATGCTGAACCCAATTCTATCTTTATTTTCGATGATATTGCTTGTGAGAAGCAGGACAATGTCAGAGCATTTTTTTGTATGGGTAGACATGTTAACGTTGACAGTTTTTACTTGTGTCAAACCTATGCCCATATTCCTAAACATCTAGTTAGAGATAATGTCAACTTACTGGTTCTTTTCAAACAGGATGATAGAAATCTTAAGCATGTTTATAATGATCATGGAAACACGGATATGACATACACTCAATTTAGAGATTTATGTTCTACATGTTGGAATTCTGATAGATATGGGTTTGTGGTTATAGATAAAGATAGAAATTTAAATGAAGGTCGTTATAGAAAAGGTTTTGATTGCTTCATTCAGTTATAAATATCAAATGTTTCTAAACAACTACTTTAGTGCAATTTTAGACTTCAATATATAAACATGTTTCGAAAAGACGTGGAAAAACTTCATCAAATTGCAAAAGCAAGTGAAGCTATACGACGGAAACATCGCATACTTAAAGGTGGTAGAGAGGATGCAGAAAATATGTTAAGAGAAACTTTTCAACCATTGGTAACTCCATTAGAGAAATTAGTGAATATAACTCAAACACCTATCAAGATTGAAACTGTTAAGAAAAAAGAAGAATTAAAAGAAGAGGAAGATGATTATTTTGAAACAACTTTTAAGAGTGCTATTAGTGGAAATATACCATTCAATACATCCACTTATGATAACAGCATAGAGTTTTCGGATCCTTTTGCTCAAGAAGCAAATCTACTTAATATGCAAAATGAAAATGTGAATAATGAATTCAAAAATGAAGAGTTTCATAGTGATTCTACAAATCAAGATTATAATAAATTGACAAATAAATTTATACAAATGCTACATAAAAATAGAAAACAGTATTTGGATATGGTTTATGGAGTACGTAAACTTCCTGATGGTACGTTTCTAATTGGTGATACACAAATAGATTTTGAGGGCCCATACATTAATCTAGTGGGAAAGAAAAAATATTCAAAAACAGATGGTCTGTTAGAACTTTTATTCAGACAAAAACCTGATGAAACTGCAATAAGTTCAAATGATTCAGAAGACTATAAAGAAATTCTCACTTCTACAAATTCACATAGAAAAAATTATAGTCCAACTAAACCTTTGCGTATGAGCACGAGTTTCAAATTCACTAAAATTATTGCAAAGCTTTTCCCAAAAACTGGAAATTCCTTAAAGAAAAAGAGTCTATTACCACAAGTTATGATAGTCAAGAGAAAGTCTTATCCAGACTACGTCTATTGGGATGATCCAAATGAACTTGTAGACCGTTTACGGTTGCTCATGGCTTCCCAACAAGCTGGTAATTCAAGTCATAACAATGAAATTATTTCGATTATTGAAGAATTACGTGAAGCTCAAATCATATATTAAGAAGGTGAAATAAGAATCAAGATCATTATCAAGTTAAACATTGATGTATTCAGATACATTAAAATTATTGAAAATGGCTGATAAAAAGTTAGTAGTAGTTACAGAATTACATAGACAAGCTAGGAGAAATTACCCACGTCGTAAAGTGCAAATGCGTGGAATAGATGAAACTTGGCAAGCAGATTTAGTTGAAATGCTGCCATATTCTAAAGTTAATAAAGGTTTTAAATATATACTTACGGTTATAGATATCTTTTCCAAGTATGCATGGACTATACCTGTAAAAAGCAAAACTGGAAAAGATGTTTCAGCAGCAATGAAATCTATACTTGTGAATGGACGGATTCCAAAAAAATTGCATACTGATAGAGGCAAAGAATTTTATAATTCTCAATTTGAGAGTTTAATGAAGTCACATAAAATCAAACTTTATTCAACCTTTAGTAACTTAAAAGCTTCAATTATTGAAAGATTTAACCGGACTCTGAAAAATATGATGTGGCCACAATTCAACTTGCAAGGAAATTACAAATGGATACATATCTTACCATCACTTGTTTCACAATATAATAATAAGATGCATCGTACTATTGGAATGAAACCAAAGGATGTCAGCAGAGAGGATGAGTCTGAACTATTGAAGCGCATCTCCAAGCAAAGGGAAATTAAACCTAAGAAGACAAAATTCAAAGTCGGTGATCGAGTTCGAGTAAGCAAGTACAAAAATGTTTTCAATAAAGGATACACACCCAACTGGACAACTGAAATATTTACCATTACTCAAGTAAAACGAACAAGCCCAGTAACATACAAGCTGAAGGATTATCAGAATCAACCCATCGAAGGCGGCTTCTATGAAGAAGAGATCTCCAAAGTGAAATATCCAGATGTTTACCTCGTAGAGAAAGTTCTTAAGCAGAATAGTGATAAAATCTATGTAAAGTGGCTTGGATTTGATAATTCACACAACAGTTGGATAAACAAATCTGAATTGTAATCATATAATACAAGTTAAAGTTAACTTTTAGAAAAGTTAAAGGTAACTTTAGAAAAGTTAAAGGTAACTTTTAGAAAAGTTAAAGGTAACTTTAGAAAAGTTAAAGGTAACTTTTAGAAAAGTTAAAGGTAACTTTAGAAAAGTTAAAGGTAACTTTTAGAAAAGTTAAAGGTAACTTTAGAAAAGTTAAAGGTAACTTTTAGAAAAGTTAAAGGTAACTTTTAGAAAAGTTAAAAGTAACTTTTTGAAAGTTAAAGTTAACTTTCAGAACAGTTAAATGTTACTTTCAAAGAAGATAATTTTATAATAAAATAATGTTAAGCTGTTTTATTCAAATAATGTTAAAGTAATGTTAAAGAAACTTTGAGGATATGTAAAACTAATGTAATAAAATGTAATATATTTAAGTTATTTTGAATAAACAATTCATAAAAATATTTATGTAGTATCTGTTATTAACCTTATCTTTTAGTTTCAAATAATAATTTTTAAGTAAAACAGAGTTGCAAAGCATGCATATAAAGGTTTTATTAAATGAAGTAGACAATAATTAATATAGATATAGTTTTCATTTATTGTCCTCTCGCTCTCTCTCTCCCCCTCTCATTTCTTTAAGTATTTTCAAATATAAGTAATAATAAAATGTATAATAACAGAGATAATTTACAATAAATTTACAATAAATTTACAAACAGTTTGCTTAAACTAGTGTCATTTCTACATCATTAGAATCTAAATTGTTTATATTATAATGCCCCCAAGCGAGGGTGTCCGTGCTATTTTTTATTAAATATCTTTTATCATCAAACGGACTTAAAGCTATTTTTGTCTGTTTTAATGTGTGTACATTATGGAGTTTTGACCGGATACAATATTGTGTTCTAGCTAGCATTTTAACATTTTTTAAGCAGTAGACATAGTCATCAAAGGTAATTGTCTTCTTCACAACTACCTCCTTAACACCTTTAGCCTTTTTTATAAAGTCCTGATCCTCTACTCGAATGCTATACATTTTACTCCGTAAGCCAACAAATTCTGTAATAACTCTCCCACTACACTCATCTTTCATGAGACCTAAAACTTTTTTATTGACTTGCGGCATTCCATGTATATTATCAACAGGATAATCAGATGTATCAAATTTAGAAATATCTGCTTTCATATCAGAATAGATATTTTCACATTTAACGTGATAAACAAGACTATCGGTGTCAGTATAGAGCAATTTACAGTTATCATTATACTTTTTTCGCATGTAATCGTAATGAAAATCATACATGAGTGTTTTGGAAATGTCTAAAACGCTAAGACCAATATAGATTGGTTTATTCATAAGCACTTCCGTTTTTCTAAGTTCCACCGCAACTAAATTTTCGCTAAAGATAGCTCGCGAGTGGAAGTTAGGTTTAGATATAAGAGCTTCAGCTCCATATCTACCCCCCCCCCCCACTTTGTTACAAGTTTAACGTCAACTCGTTTCCGTACGTTTTCCATTGTCTTACCGTACACTGCATTATTCATTAGCTTAAATAGATTTTTTCAAAATCATTTGTAGCGTTCGTTCGCATCATGGTATTAAAATTCACATAACTTTTCAACCAAGCAGATTGTTTGAATTGTAAAATTCTGTGAATATGTGTAAGTTTAATACCATGTGCCAAAGCTTGCTTCAGTGCACGGTAATGGATAACGTATTTTTGTTTCGGTAGAAGGGTAGTTAGTAACTTTGTCTCTTTTGATCCTGGTGGTTTTAAGTGTTCTGAACAGAATGGCAGATCACTGTGATTGTTGTGTAATTCATCGGGATAGACTAAATCAACTTCTAAAATATAACCAACAGGAGCATCATCTTCAACGTTAAAATTAAAATTATTATTTACATTTGGCACCCACTTAAAACCACCGTAGGGAAGTGCTTGTATCATAGCCCAACCATACAGGTTGTTCGCATCCAAGTACATAATGTAAGTTGACTCTTCTTCTTCTTTATATTTTTCCATATACTGATTATTAGCTCTGGCATATCTATTTGAACACTGGCTTACACCACCTCTAATGCCACGTTCAATAAACATAACCATATCTATATCAGTGAGAAGTTGCAATTTTACATTACTATACTTTAACATAGCATCCCAGCTCAACCCAGGTGTTGTATAATAATGAGCTGGATCTAAACCGTACGCAATAATACACTGGTTTCTAAAATTTTCAAAAATATCTGCGAGTAGTAAAATGTCAGTTTTCATATACAAATATACATAATCGCAGAGATTTTTGCAATTAAATGTATTCCAGACTTTTTGCGCATGAACCGAAAATTGATGATACTCCCTTGAACATGTTTGGTGAAGCTAATATATCTTTCTTTGTTAATGGGGAGGAGGTGAACTTTACCCTCAAACTCAGTGGCAATGGATTTTATAATGAAATGCGCATCGTATCCACTTAAATTGTGAAATACTACAGGAATAGTTCTTGAATCCTGATAGTTGATGTTACAATCCTGATGCGCTTCCCCCCTGTACTTTCCAGTTATATGACAATGATCTTTTACTTTCACAGCCCCATGCGCGATAGACTTTTTACAGATGTGACAAATGTTAGTGCTTCGAAAAGCAGCTTGTTGACTTGCATTTAGTTTCTCCATCGGAATGGTGACCATAAATACAGTCTCAATATCATCTGCCAACTGTTTTAACTCTTTAGCAAACCATTTTGCAGGATCTTCTTCATCCTTAGGTGATGCTTTGTATACTGATAAAGTATCATCATAACACTTTAAATAGTATCCAATGCTCAGAAGTTTATGGTTTTGAAATACTTCTTCGCAATCACCTAAGGTTGAAGATTCCGTTTCAGGAAGTAATAAACTCTCGCAGTCTGCATATATGATAAATGGAGCACGCTCCTTATTATTGAAATTCTTGAATTGAATTACGTTGTTATTAGGCTGTGGTAAAATTACTTTAGTTTTATTCAATTTGTTACAATCTTCAGTATGTTCAATAAGTTTTTCTTCCCTATGAAAGTAATGCAAACAGCGATCGCAAATATACGTCTTGTGATCATCTTTGGACAATTGACTGCTTACAAGTCGCGATAAATTCTTTATCCAAACGTAATGACAGTTTAATGAAACGATTGTTTCATTAGCAGAAGCATCTTCCTTAACATTCAAACTTTCATCTATGTAATGATCTTCAATGCGTAAAAGATTCACATGAGAATCTCTTTTCTGTGATGTAAGATGTAATGGTGTTACACTAAAATCATTATTAACCTTTTGAAGACCGTATACACTGTCGGAAATTGTATTTAACGTTTCGAATTTCGCAACATCATTTAGAGCTACAGGAAATTTAATCCCAGTAAAATCTAAATCATGTTTAAAATCGTCGTAAGTCATTAAACGACATGGATTAGAAGAATCTGGATGTAATGCTGATAAAATCGACCACTTGAAGCATTGATTATCATGATCATTTCTAACATTGATGCAGGCATGCTTATTTTCAATAACTTTTGGCAGACGAATGTAAGAACTAGCGCTCAAGGGGTTGAATTTATTAATATTTACATCAAGTCTATGGATGGAGTCAAGAGTCCAATTGGATTCTTTTTCCTCAAATTCCTCCATTTGTCTAAGTGTTAGTTGTTTAACATTAACATTATAAAATTCATCTAACTGAGTTGAAGGTAAAATTTCCCTCGCTTTAACTGCAAAGTTTTTTAAAGAGAATTCTTCTGAACCGTCAGGTAGGGATTTCTTAAATTTGGCGTACAATACCGTATACGTTTTTACCGGACCAAGCGTGTTCAAACAAGTCTCGACATGATTTTTAAAGGGAACAAAAACGTTTTTGTACACTGTTTCTACACCGGGGCATTTTGACAAATTTTTTCTAAAATCTGAAAAAGAAAACTGAAAAAAGCCTGAAAAAATGCTGAAAAAATGCTGAAAAAGAAGGCTGAAAGAGAAGCTGAAAAAATAGAAGTGGAACGAGCTGCGTTGTTTTCACTGAAGTCGGGCTGAATTTTGCTAAATTTTCATATCAGAGGAAATTAGGCTCAGACTAGAACTGTGTACCTAAAACATAAGAAGAGAAAAATGTTGTAAACAATGAATTGTTATTTTCTACTAACTTTTCAAAATTATTAAAAATAGTAATACTTACGGAACTTAGTGCTGATGCCTAGTGTATTTGTATATCCTATCCAAGTAGGCAGTGTAACAAGTGTACCTATAACAGAAGAAAAAAAAGGAGGGGGGGTGTTATTAACAAAAAATTGTTTTTTATTTGTAAATAAACAAAAAATTGTTATTTTATTTGTAAATAAACAAAAAATTGTTATTTTATTTGTAAATAAACAAAAAATTGTTATTTTATTTGTAAATAAACAAAAAAAATTGTTATTTTATTAGTAAATAAACAAAGTTTTGAATTACTTACAGAGTTTATTATTGACAACCGTGAACCTCCTAGAGAAGTAGGCAGAAACTATGTCTGTGTATCTGTAACATTAAAAAACATTATTATAAACAACGAATTGTTATTTTACTGGTAAAATATACAAAATCTGTAAAGCTAGAAATACTTACGGAGGTGCTCTTGGAAGAGAACCTGCTGCTACAAAACTCTGAAGCGAAATAAGATTTCACCTCTTGCGGACGCCTACACATTAGAGGCTCTCCCACTCTCACAAGTCCCCCCCACACTCGATAGCTCTGGGAAGCGTGCGCGCAGCCTGCAGCAGCATGCCGCGCTGAGTTGCGTAGGCTGGGTCCTAGCGCCACCCACTCCCAACCACCCACTTGAGTCGCCCACTTAGGTCCGAGCGTTAATATCACCTTCCCTTGATTCCTCACGATTTTTATTATGATTTTTGAAATTTGATAACATATATGCAAAGTGGGTTGTGTTTTGAAAATTTAAGTCCCAATACATTAGTTTCGTAGTTGAGTTGTGGGTGGTGGGTGGTGTTGAGAATTGAATAGAGATATTTAAAGCATCTACTAGATGGGTGGCAGGCGGTGGGTGGTAGGTGGAGTGGGTGGGTAAAGGGGGGGGGGTAGGGTAGATACAATGGAAACATATAGTGGTGGGTGGTAGGTAAGTTGTAGAAAAGAGTTAAAAACAATACATAGCGTATGCAAATTAGGTGGGTGGGGGTAGGTGATATGCAAATTAGACAAATTGGGTGGTTGCATAGTAATGATATGCAAATTAGTTTTTAGGTAAAAGATAACAATAATACACAGTTTATGCAAATTAGATTGGTGGTATAAAGGATATGCAAATTAGTTCTTAGGTAACAGTTAACAACAATACACAGTTTATGCAAATTAGATTAGTGGTATTAAGGATATGCAAATTAGTTCTTAGGTAAAAGTTAACAACAATACCCAGTTTATGCAAATTAGATTGGTAGTATTAAGGATATGCAAATTAGTTCTTCGGTAAAAGGTAACAACAATACGCAGTTTATGCAAATTAGCCGCATGGGTGGTATTGCATACTAATTATATGCAAATTAGTTCTTACATAACACTTTATGCAAATTAAAAGAGTTAGCATTTTAAGTTAAACTTGGCGGGATTCGATTGCAGCGCCGTCTATCAGTAGTGACCGGTGTGCTAACTCACTAAAATCACTGTCGGTAACGTAGAACTCTCACTTACAACAGACTAAAAGCCCGCTCAAAAGTAGGGAAATCCCCGCTTCAAATACCTAAAAGTGGGGGTAATTTTAAACTTACCGCGCAAAAGTGGGGGTAAAAATCCAAAATGGCGCGCTTGAAAAACCTAAAAGTGGGGGTAAAATTTAACTTCCCGCTCAAAAGTGGGAGTAAAATTTAAATCCCCGCGCAAAAGTGGGGGTAAAAATCCAAAATGGCGCGGGGAATCCCCCACACAGCGCCATCTGGTCGGTAACTAGGGTAAAACAGATTCCTACATGGTAAAACAGATTTCTACTCGCGGCCGGTAAAACAGATTCCTGCAGGTTTCAGGTATATAAGTGAGCCAGAACCGGCATAGCTCTACTACTCTTGATGCATAATATACTATTTTTTAAATACTCAGTATTACCTTTTTAACAAACGTAAGAAAAACGATTTTTAAATATAATATTCAGCTGCTAAATGTGCGATTCCAAGTGAAATTTAAGTTTTTTCCGGCAGGTTAACTGCGAGCAAAGAAACTTTAGAATTTTATTATATTTAGTATGACTAATGTTTTACATAAATATTAGGTCAAAATATTAATTAGTTTACGAGAATTGAAATTTGAAAAAAAAAATGAAATCGCAATATCTTTCATTCTATCAGTCGTATCAAGATTTTCTCTTTTTTAAAATGCTCAGAAAAATATAAGGAATAATTCTATTTGAGGCCAATTTTTTATAATTTTAAAATTAAAAATGTTATTAAATAATAATTATATAACTTTTACACAGTTAAAAAAATTCAATGACCCAAATGCTAAAACGATCTTACCTGTGTTCTTTTCAAGATTCCAAAAGTGTTAAAGTTAACTGTTACTTCCTTAATATTTAATTTTAATAAATTATAAATATAAACATTGGAATATGAAGCTAGTAAACATTGCTAATACGTTGCGCGCGCATCTCCGGCTGAGAAGTACAAAGCCCATGTTACACGACGTAAATTCAGTATAATCAGTGCCGGAGCAAAGAAACTTGGTACCCTTTTGTAGAAATAAAAACCATTTTTAACTATTTTTGTCAAAAATTCTCTTCTAGAATGACATTAAGCTACTGGACCTTCGGTGGCATAAGTTATTTGACAACCAACCAAGAATAATATTAATGAAAGAATGATTCGCAAGATATCAATCCACTTGATTTGGTTTCCTTCATAGTACATCGCGTTATTAATAGAAATATTTTGACTTTTAGAATTTAATAATAATCAAGATTTGATGTTATAAACTAAAACCAAAAATGATTATTTATTAATAAAAATTATAATATAACAAAAAACATTTAAAAAAACAGCTTATTGATGACCTAAAAATTATTCTTAGTAAAATAAATTACCATAAATATTAATAATTTTATTAAACTTTATTAAGTAAATTCTCTAATCACAAAAAATAATTTGAATGATAATTTAATCAAATACAAATGTACATAATGTTAAAAACGAGAGTACTAAACGATTTTTATTTACCATACAATTGGAATACGTAAATTTCATTTGTTTTACATTGGAATGTTTAAATTATAAACACCTTTAATACAAATCTAAAAAATTTTACAAACAAAAGAATAAGATAATATTAAATGTTATTTATCAAACAAATTCCATAATTTTCCTGTTTTTGTTTTTGTTATCTGAATATTAAATTTTGAAAAAATTTAATGACAATACTAAAAAATTATAAAAAAACAATGATCAAAGAATAACAAAATTTTATTTATCAAACAGTCTTAATAATTTATGTTTTTTTTTTCATTTCCAAGAAAGTTGGTGAACCCTTCCATAGTTGTATATTTAAAAGAAATTCCAGTAGGAAAGAACGATCACAGGAAGGTTAAGTGAAAAAATAATCAATTTTTTCAATTTGTCATAGCGACGTTTCGTTGGTCTAATTTGCCAACCTCCTCAGGCTAAAATATTTATTATATATCAGTAGTAACAAAATTTAAAAAACCAAATATACAACCACAGTCACTATTAAAACTATTTGTTAATAAAATATTACTATTTATAAAATTACCTTTTAAAACAATAAAAATTTTTATAACTATAGTTTTTCGTCAAAAAACATTTTTTCAGAAAAAACGAAACTGAAAGTATTTCAGTTGAGTCCAACACATTTCAAAACTGACTAAGCAAAAATTTTGATAGCGATAATATTTGTATAAATTGTAGGTCGATGAACTCTGTGTTTACCATCAAAGACATTTAAATCTGACAAAATTAAAAATTTTAAAAATTAACAATTTTTTTTCATATCTAAATGTTTAGTTTTAAACAAATTAAATACAGTTCCGAAAGTTTTTAAAAACGAAAGTAATAAAGGAAGTTCAATATTATTTATTAATCAGTTTAAATAGTTTATTTATCCCACAGGCACAAAAATGGCGCTTTTAGATACTTGAAGACAGCGACTAAAAGGCACTCATTTGTTCGATTATATAAAAATGACGTCTATTTTTACCCTTGGGCAAAAAAGGATGCATGGCGCGTGTGTTTTTTTGCCCTTGGTTAAAAATTGACGCCATTTTTATATAATCAAACAAATGAATGACTTTTTGTCCCTGTCATCAGGTTATCTAAAATCGCCACGTTTGTGCCTTTGGAATAAAAAATATCGTAAGTAACATGGGTTTAAAGTCATCCAATTTGTTTACGTTGATGTTTGTGTATACAAACATCAGCGTAAACAAATGGCTGCCTTTAACCCCTTACTTTTTTTATAAATAAATTTTATAGTTTAATCAAATTTAAAACAATTCTAAAAATGTCATAAAAGATGAGTAATAAGAGAATTGAAATTTTATATATTCATAAGTTTTAACAATTTTTGTTCCTTTTTATCAACGAATGTAAAACTTCAAACAAATTTAAGACAGTTCTAAAAATATAAAAAAAAGAAAATATTAGGGGTAATTCGGGACAAGGGGTAATTCGGGACAAACGATATTTAAGCTAAATTTGCAGACTTTTAAATAAGTACAATATAAATATTTCAACCTCAGATCACCTGCAAGAAGTTCTGAATATTTGCCAATTTTTCAATTGTGAATTGTCAGCAAGGTATAGGAAGATAATTCATAATCGATAAAAAGTTGACAATCGAAGAAAAACCGTTTCAGTAGTTCTTCTCGTATTTAAAAAAAAACAATCCTAAAAATTTAAAAAAAATGTTTCTTTTGTGTTATTAATACTGTAATTGAAATTCACTTGGGCTTTTGTTCTTGGTTAATTTATATAATAATAATAATCTGTCCCTCATTACCCCGAGAATTCGACAAAACTGGAGTAATTCGGGACAGAATTTTAAATGAATTTTTTTTAATAACAGCTAAACAAACTTGCATCTTATTGACCACTACACTATTCTTGCAGTGTAAAATTACAAAAAAAAATGTTTATTATACTTTTCTTGAGTTTAAGTATAATATTTAGGCATAATATAATATTTCACAGTGCAAAATAGATAGTTCTTACTGCAAATACGTAAAGGATACCTACAAAACGAGCTACAGGTAAATGAATTTAAGAGAAAAAGTTAGTGATTGAATGACAGAGAGCAAAAGCGAAAAAGAGAGCGAAAGAAGGACTTCAAATTCGTATTAGATAACTAAATTTTGCCATTTTGACAAAATCGTCAGGGTAATGCGGGACAGCAGTTTTTCGCGATTCAGGGTCATCTATAAAATCTACTAACCCATAGAATTATTCTAGGGAAGTGACTTAACAAGTTAATGCAAAAGAAAACCGAAAGTATTGCCTATTAAAATAAAAAACTTACGTTATTAGTGATAATTAAGAATTCTGTCCCGAATCACCCCAACTGACCCTATATTAGTTTTTAAATTTATTTACTAGATAGCTTAAACAATTTTTATTTATTTCTGTATCTGAATGTTAAAATTTAAACAATTGAAACACAATTCTAGAAAATGTATAAAAACGAAAATAATAACAGAATTTAAATTCTATTTATCAATAAGCAATAAATCATTTTAGTTCTTTTTTAGGGTTCCGTACAGTAAAACGGAACCCTATTAAAAAAACTATATGTGTGCGTTTCCGCACCCCACAGTAGTCTGAAACCCAATTCTAGCCGGACAAAACTATTTACTCAAAAACGCGTTGATAAAATTTCAAACCACTTTGTTTCTAGCAGTTTTTGTGGTCGCTGATTACGAATTTCAAATCAGATATCAAAAATTCAAAATGGCGGATCCAATATGGCGGACGAAAATGCAACATTTTAGCCGAAATTTATAAAACCTAGTACACAGGGGTTTTCGGGGTCGCTGATTCCGAATTCGTGCACAATTTTCCAAAATTCAAAATGGCGGATCCAATATGGCGGACAATAATTCAAAATTTCTTCAAAAACTTATGAAACATGGTATATAGGGGTAATTTGGGTCGCAGATTACGAATCTATACTTAATTTTTCAAAATTAAAAATAGCGGATCCAATATGGCGGACATTAATTTGAAAAAATTAGTGTATTTGAATAAAAATTAGGATTTTAGGCTTTTTGGGTTCGCTGATTACAAATCTGCAGTCAGATTTGAAAAATTTAAAATGGCGGTTACAATCTGGCTGACATTTCCTTTAATAAAATAGTATATTTTAATAAATATTTAGGTTTAGGGCTTTATGAGGTTGCTGATTACGAATCTGCAGTTAGTGTTTCAAAGTTGAAAATAGCTGATCTAAAAAGCCCTAAATTGTAATTTTCATCCAAATACACTAATTTTTTAAAATTAATGTCCGCCATATTGGATCCGTCATTTTTAATTTTGAAAGATTATGTATAGATTCGTAATCTGCGACCCAAAAAACCCCAATATACCAGGTTTCATAAATTTTTGCAGAAATTTTGAATTTTTGTCCGCCATATTGGATCCGCCATTTTGAATTTTGGAAAATTGTGCACGGATTCAGAATCAGCGACCCCGAAAACCCCTGTGTACTAAGTTTTATAAATTTCGGCAAAAATTTTGCATTTTCGTCCGCCATTTTAGATCCGCCATTTTGAATTTTTGAAATCTGACTTTAGATTCGTAATCAGCGACCCCAAAAACTGCTAGAAACAAAGTGGTTCGAAATTATCAACACGTTTTTGATTAAATAGTTTAGAATCGGGTTTCAGACCACTGTGCGCCGCGTCTAGGCTTGTCCGTTCGCGCACTACAACGTCGCGTACTACCCGATTTGAAGACAAATATTTCCAAAAGTGGCAAAAAGTGGCAAGAATCTTTTATGTTCATTGAAAGTTAACGTCTTAATAAACATTTCCCAATAAATAATTTTTCGGCAGTTGTCGGCAGCTCTAACTTATGATATCTTGAATTTTGTAGTGTACAAATACTGTAAATGGTTGCCTTCATTGCTTTTTTTTAAATAATAGGTTTAACATTAGAGGAATATTTCTTAAAATATCTTACAAACAGTAAAAAGAACTGTTAACTTAATATGTACATTATTTAAATATGTTAATTTAAATGGTCACTAGCTGCAAATAATTGAAGATATGAGTTTTACGGCAAAATCAACTATAAGCGTGGCTGACGCGGTTAAGACCACGATACATTAATAAAAAAAATATTTAACGGCTGAAATATTCTAAATCAAACCCAATAGATATAATAGATCATAAAATCATTAAAGAAAAATTTATTTGAAGACATCAATTTTTTGACTTTCGGCCAGCTAGATTCGACTCTCAGACCACTGTGCACCCCCTCTAACTTCCAAATTATATGAGCTAACGACTTCAAATTTAGTAGACACATGTAATTTCACCTTGGATTTAAAAGAATGATATCGAAAGCGCGATTCGAGCTCATAAATATGACGAAATCCAGCAAAAACCACTTTTTTTGCCCTAAAATGCAAAAAAAATGACCAAGTCCCCACCCCTAATCTTCCAAACTATTTGACTTAGGATGCTGCAATTTGTCACACGTATGTAGATTTACGTGTAGATTACAGGAAAAGTATAAAGAACTTTCGCAAAGGTAGTCTTCATAGTGTATACTAGCGAAAAAATACTATTTTTTGAATATAATTCGAAAAAATTACCCTGTCTTCCCCCCTAATATTCTAAAATATTTGACTTTAAATGCTGCAATTTAGTACACGTTTGTAGATTTACGAGTAAATTTCCGGAAAATTATAGAGAACTTTCGTAAAAGCGGTCTTCACAGTGTTAACCTGTCAAAAAGTACAATTTTTAGAAAAAAATTCAAAAAAATGCCCATGTCCCCCCCTTAATCTTCCTAACTATTTGACTAAGGATGCTGCAAATTGTCACACGTATGTAGATTTTCGTCTAGATTACAGGAAAATTATAAACAACTTCCGTAAAGGCGATATTCATACTTAATTACTAGCCAAAATGTAAGATTTATTGAAAAAAATTCAAAAAAATAACCATGTTTCCCGCCCCTAAAATTCCTAACTATTTGACTTAGGATGCTGAAATTTTAGTAAACGTATGTGAATTTACGTGTAGATTACATAAAAATTGAAGAGAACTTTCGTAGAGGCGGTCTTCATAGTGTTTACTAGCCAAAAAGTACATTTCTTAAAAAAAATTCGAAAAAATGGCCATGTCCCATTCCCTAATCTTCCAAACAATTAAGGTAAGGATGCTGCTAGTTGGTACACGTAAATAGATTTCCGTGTATATTACAGAAAAATTATAGAGCACTTTCGTAAAGGCGGTCTTCATTGTGTTTACTAGCCAAAAATTACGATTTATTTAATAAAAGTCGAAAAAATGACCATGTCCCCCACCCTAATCTTAAAAACTATTTGACTTAGGATGCTGCAATTTGTCACATTTATGTAGATTTTCGTGTAGATTACAGAAAAAGTATAAAGAACTTTCGCAAAGGCGGTCTTCATAGTTTTTACTAGCCAAACAGTACGATTTTGTTAAAAAAATTTAAAAAAATGACCATGTCCCCCACCCTAATCTTACAAACTATTTGACTTAGGAAGATGAAATTTGTCACACGTATGTAGACTTACGTGTAGATTTTAGAAAAAGTATAAAGAACTTTCGCAAAGGCAGTCTTAATAGTGTTTAACAGCAAAAAAATACAAATTTTTTAACAAAATTCAAAAAAATGACTATATCCCCCCACCCCCCTATTCTTCCAAACTATATGACTTCAGATGCTGCAATTTGGTACACGTATGAAGATTTAAGTGTAGATTACAGGAAAATTATAGAAAACTTTCGTAAAGGCGGTCTTCATAGTGTATACTAGCGAAAAAATACTATTTTTTGAATATAATTCGAAAAAATTACCATGTCCAACCCCCTAATATTCTAAAATATTTGACTTCGAATGCTGCAATTTAGTACACGTTTGTAGATTTACGTGTAAATTGCAGGAAAATTATACAGAACTTTCGTAAAAGCGGTCTTCACAGTGTTAACCTGTCAAAAAGTACAATTTTTTGAAAATAATTCGAAAAAATGACAATGTCCCCCCCCCTACTCTTACAAGCTATTTGACTTCGGATGCTGCAGTTTAGTACACGTATGTAAATTCACTTGTAGATTACAGGAAAATTATAGACACCTTTTGTATAGACGATCTTGATAGCGTTTACTAGCCAAAAAGTATGATTTATTTAATAAAAGTTGAAAAAATATACATGCTCCCCCCTACTCTTACAAACTATTTAAATTCAAATGCTGCAATTTTGTACACGTTTGTAGATTTACGTGTAGATTGCAGAAAAATTATAGAGAACTTTCCTAAAAGCGGTCTTCATAGTCATGACCAGCCAAAAAATACAATTTTTTGAAAAACATTCGAAAAAATGACCATGTCCTCCCCTAATCTTCCAAACTATTTGACTTAGGATGCTGCAATTTGTCACACGTATGTAGATTCACGTGTAGATTACAGGAAAAGTATAAAGAACTTTCGCAAAGGTAGTCTTCATAGTGTATACTAGCGAAAAAATACTATTTTTTGAATATAATTCGAAAAAATTACCCTGTCTTCCCCCCTAATATTCTAAAATATTTGACTTCAAATGCTGCAATTTAGTACACGTTTGTAGATTTACGAGTAAATTTCAGGAAAATTATAGAGAACTTTCGTAAAAGCGGTCTTCACAGTGTTAACTTGTCAAAAAGTACAATTTTTAGAAAAAAATTCGAAAAAATGCCCATGTCCCCCCCTTAATCTTCCTAACTATTTGACTAAGGATGCTGCAAATTGTCACACGTATGTAGATTTTCGTCTAGATTACAGGAAAATTATAAACAACTTCCGTAAAGGCGATATTCATACTTAATTACTAGCCAAAATGTAAGATTTATTGAAAAAAATTCAAAAAAATAACCATGTTTCCCGCCCCTAAAATTCCTAACTATTTGACTTAGGATGCTGAAATTTTAGTAAACGTATGTAAATTTACGTGTAGATTACATAAAAATTGAAGAGAACTTTCGTAGAGGCGGTCTTCATAGTGTTTACTAGCCAAAAAGTACATTTCTTAAAAAAAATTCGAAAAAATGGCCATGTCCCATTCCCTAATCTTCCAAACAATTAAGGTAAGGATGCTGCTAGTTGGTACACGTAAATAGATTTCCGTGTATATTACAGAAAATTTATAGAGCACTTTCGTAAAGGCGGTCTTCATTGTGTTTACTAGCCAAAAATTACGATTTATTTAATAAAAGTCGAAAAAATGACCATGTCCCCCACCCTAATCTTACAAACTATTTGACTTAGGAAGATGAAATTTGTCACACGTATGTAGACTTACGTGTAGATTTTAGAAAAAGTATAAAGAACTTTCGCAAAGGCAGTCTTAATAGTGTTTAACAGCAAAAAAATACAAATTTTTTAACAAAATTCAAAAAAATGACTATATCCCCCACCCCCCTATTCTTCCAAACTATATGACTTCAGATGCTGCAATTTGGTACACGTATGAAGATTTAAGTGTAGATTACAGGAAAATTATAGAAAACTTTCGTAAAGGCGGTCTTCATAGTGTATACTAGCGAAAAAATACTATTTTTTGAATATAATTCGAAAAAATTACCATGTCTTCCCCCCTAATATTCTAAAATATTTGGCTTCGAATGCTGCAATTTAGTACACGTTTGTAGATTTACGTGTAAATTGCAGGAAAATTATACAGAACTTTCGTAAAAGCGGTCTTCACAGTGTTCACCTGTCAAAAAGTACAATTTTTTGAAAATAATTCGAAAAAATGACAATGTCCCCCCCCCCCTACTCTTACAAGCTATTTGACTTCGGATGCTGCAGTTTAGTACACGTATGTAAATTCACTTGTAGATTACAGGAAAATTATAGACACCTTTTGTATAGACAATCTTGATAGCGTTTACTAGCCAAAAAGTATGATTTATTTAATAAAAGTTGAAAAAATATACATGCTCCCCCCTACTCTTACAAACTATTTAAATTCAAATACTGCAATTTTGTACACGTTTGTAGATTTACGTGTAGATTGCAGAAAAATTATAGAGAACTTTCCTAAAAGCGGTCTTCATAGTCATGACCAGCCAAAAAATACAATTTTTTGAAAAACATTCGAAAAAATGACCATGTCCTCCCCTAATCTTCTAAACTATTTGACTTTGGCCGCTGCAAATTAGTACAGGTATGTAGATTTCGGTGTAGATTACTTGAAGTTTATAGAGAACTTGTGTAAAGGCGATCTTCATAGAGTTTACTGGCCAAAAAATACGATTTTTTGAAAAAAATTCGAAAAAATAACCATGTCCCACCACCCTACTTTTACAAACTATTTGACTTGGGATGCTGCAATTTGGTACACGTTCGTAGATTTACTTTTGATTACTTGAAATTATAGAGAACTTTCGTAAAGCTGTCTTCATAGTGTTGAACAGCAAAAAAGTACAAATTTTTTAGAAAAATTCCAAAAAATGACCATATACCCGCCCTAATCTTTCAAACCATTTGACTTAGAATGCTGCAATTTCGTACACGTATGTAGATTTACGTATAGATTACAGGAAAAAAAATGATGATAACTTTTGTAAAGGCGGTTTGACAGTGTTTACTATCCAAAAAGTACAATTTTTAGAAAAAAATTCGAAAAAATAGCCATGTTCCCCCCTAATCATCCAAACTATTTGACTTAGGATGCTGCAATTTGTCACACGTATGTAGATTTACGTCTAGATTACAGGAAAATTGAAGAGAACTTTCATAGAGGCGGACTTCATAGTGTTTACTAGCCAAAAAGTACAATTTTTAGAAAAAAAATCGAAATAATGCCCATGTCCCCCCCTTAATCTTCCTAACTATTTGACTTAGGATGCTGCAATTTGTCACACGTATGTAGATTTTCGTCTGGATTACAGGAAAATTATAGACAACTTCCGTAAAGGGGATATTCATACTTAATTACTAGCCAAAATGTAAGATTTATTGAAAAAAATTCAAAAAAATAACCATGTTTCCCGCCCCTAAAATTCCTAACTATTCACTCAGAAAAAAATTTCTTTTCGACAACCAAATTTTGTTTGAATCAACCAAAAAAATGCATTGATATACAGTTAAACAAATAATTGGTTTATATAACCAAATAATTTGATTATACACATTTGTTTAAATTAACCAAATGGATTATTACAGTTGACTGAATGTTTTGTTTAATACAACCAAAAAGTTTGTTTAATACAAATAAAAAGTTTGTTTCATACAAACAAATTAATTGTATTAAATTTATTTGGTTCGTTCAAATAAATATTTTGATATACACAATCAAATGTTATTTATTTTTCTTTAATGTTTTAATTTCCTAATTAAATATTTTATTTGTATATTATTAATTAATTTCCAATTTTATATTTATATGATTTCAAAGTAATAATAATAATCATCATAATAAACTGGAAATTAAGTGATAAATATGCAAATAAAATATTAAGAAATTCATATGTTACAGAAAAATGCATAAGAGTTAAGCATTTTTAGAAACAACATTTTCTTCTCTTCAAGGTTGTTTTCTTACGGAGCGTTTCTCCGTAGAAGAATCTTTTACTTCCAAAATTAAAGAATTGAAAAGTCACAATAAGTCACTCAAATGTTATAAGCACAGTTAAACACACGATGTGGTCGATGTGTTAAACATAACCTGCAGGAAATCAAAATCTCTTTTATACACTATAATAACCTAAAACACTCTATAGATCACTTTGTAGGAAGTTTCCACGTAATCCAATTTCTGAAATAAGAAAACAACACTTACTAAATTTATAAAACACAAGTTATAATAATAGAAAAGCACTTTATACGCAACGACGCGATTGACATGACGCTTGTTTAAATGCATCTCGAGTTTGACTAAATATTATATCTATTTGAATCAACCAAACTTTAATTATTATGTAGATTTTTGTGTAGATTACAGAAAAAGTATAAAGAACTTTCGCAAAGGCGGTCTTCATAGTTTTTACTAGCCAAACAGTACGATTTTGTTAAAAAAATTCAAAAAAATGACCATGTCCCCCACCCTAATCTTCTAAACAATTTGAGTAAGGATGCTGCAATTTGGTACACGTATTTATATTTACGTGAAGATTACAGAAAAATCATACAGAACTTTAGTAAAGGCGGTCTGCCTAGTGTTTACTAGCCAAAAATACAATTATTTAAAAAAAATCGAAAACATGATTATGCCCCCCCCCTTATATTGCAAACTATTTGACTTAGGATGCTGCAATTTGGTACACGTATGTAGATTAACGTGAAGATTACAGCAAATCATACAGAACTTTAGTAAAGGCGGTCTTCATAGTGTTTACTAGACAAAAAGTAAGATTTTTATAAAAAAATTTTTGAAAAATGACTATGTCCCCCTTACTATTCTTCCAAACAATTTAAATAAAGAAAAAAGTACGATTTATTTATTTAATAAAAGTCGAAAAAATTACCATGTCCCCCACCTAATCTTACAAACTATTTGACTTAGGATGCTGCAATTTGTCACACGTATGTAGATTTACGTGTAGATTACAGGAAAAGTATAAAGAACTTTCGCAATGGCAGTCTTCATAGTGTTTACCAGACAAAAAGTACGATTTATTTAATAAAAGTCGAAAAATGACCATGTCCCCCACCCTAATCTTCCAAACATTTTGAGTAAGGATGCTGCAATTTGGTACACGTATGTAGATTTACGTGAGGATTACAGAAAAATTATACAGAACTTTAGTAAAGGCGATCTTCATAGTGTTTACTAGACAAAAAGTAAGATTTTTTTTAAAAAAAAATTACCATGTCCCCCCTCCCATAATCTTACAAACTATTTGACTTAGGAAGCTGCAATTTGTCACACGTATGAAGATTTACGTGTAGATTACAGGAAAATTATAGAAAACTTTCGTAAAGGCGGTCGTCATAGTGTATACTAGCGAAAAAAATACTATTTTTTGAATATAATTCGAAAAAATTACCATGTCCCCCCGATTTTTTGAAAAAAATTCGAAAAAATAACCATGTCCCACCACCCTACTTTTTCAAACTATTTGACTTCGGATGCTGCAATTTGGTACACGTTCGTAGATTTACTTTTGATTACTTGAAATTATAGAGAACTTTCGTAAAGCTGTCTTCATAGTGTTGAACAGCAAAAAAGTACAAATTTTTTAGAAAAATTCCAAAAAATGACCATATACCCGCCCTAATCTTTCAAACTATTTGACTTCAGATGCTGCAATTTGTCACACGTATGTAGACTTACGTGTAGATTACAGAAAAAGTATAAAGAACTTTCGCAAAGGCAGTCTTCATAGTGTTTACTAGCCACAAAGTACACATTTTTTAAATAAAATTTTAAAAAATGACCATGTTTCCCCCCTCCCGTAATCTGCCAAACTATATGACTTCGAATGATACAATTTAGTACACGTATGTAGATTTACGTGTAAATTCCCTAAATTCCCTAAATTGCCCTAATCTTTCAAACTATTTGACTTTGGATGCTGCAATTGGGTATACGTATGTAGATATAAGTGTAGATTACAGGAAAATTATAGAGAATTTTGGTAAAGGCGGTCTTCATAGTGTATAATATCAAAAAATACGATTTTTTTAAAATCATTCGAAAAAAAACAAGACTTTATCCTCAAGTCTCGCAAGACTCTTGCAGTTTTGCAAATAATATAATATATTCACCAGAAGAAGCAAATTTTAGATTATATTTTAAAGGTAAAAGTGTCAATTGCGATTTTTCGTCATATAAAATCTATCCGTTTTGTAGATACTCATTCAAAAACGCATTTATTGCCATATTTAAGACTTCTTTGTGACCTATTAATCAGAACTTAGTGATATTTAACCCCTTGACTGTGCTGCTGAAATATATCATAAACTGGGTTAAAATTGTGCAGCCAATTCAATTTTTCAATTATTCAATTTTTTTAAAACATTGTACTAGTAGGTTTTTCGGGTCGCTGAGTACGAATTTGAAGTCACATTTCCAAAATTCAAAATGGCGGATCCAATATGTCCGACAAAATTTTTAAAAATCTTAAGATGTCAATGAAATTTTGAAATACTTGTTACTAAGGGGTTTTCGGGGTCGCTAAATACGAATCTGATATCAAAGTTTAAAAATTTAAAATGGCGTATTCAATATGGCCGACAGAAATTTTGAAAATCTTAAAATGTTGGAATTTAATTTTTTTCAAAATTTGTGACAGTCATATTGGATCCGCCATTTTGAATTTTTATACTCTGATACCAGATTCGTACTCAGCGACCCAAAAAACCTTTGTGTGCCAAGTTTCGCAAAATTACGTTGACATTTTAAGCTTTTAAAATTTTTGGCGGCAATATTGGATCCGCCATTTTAAATTTTGGAAATTTGACCTCAAATTCGTACTCAGCGACCCGAAAAACCTAGTAGTACCAAGTTTTACACAAATTTTTTAAGCCATTCTCTTGTTTTCATCATGACGTGCATACACGTCATCCACATTCAAGGGGTTAAAGAATAAACAGAAGCCTTATATATATATATATAAGTGAAAGAAAGAAAAAGATAGCACTATAGTGACATCTCTTTCTCTCTCATGTAATACAAAACTGCAAGACTCTTGTTTGCAAGACCAAGACAAAGTGTGCGAGATCAAGACCAAGACTATGTATGCAAGAACAAGACCAAGACCAAGACAATGGAAGTCTTGGTCTTGGTCTTGCATTTGCTCATCACTTCAAAAAATATGATTTTTTTAATAAAATTAAAAAAATGAGCATGACCCGCCCCCTATTCTTCCAAACTATATGACTTCAGATGCTGCAATTTAGTACACGTTTGTAGATTTACGTGTAAATGACAGGAAAATTATACAGAACTTTCGAAAAAGCGGTCTTCACAGTGTTAACCAGCCAAAAAGTACAATTTTTTGAAAATAATTCGGAAAAATGTCCATGTCCCCCCCCCCCCCACTCTTACAAACTATTTAACTTCGGATACTGCAATTTGGTACACGTATGTAGATTTACGTTCAGATTACTTAAAGTTTGTAGAGAACTTTTGTAAACGCGATATTTATAGAGTTTACTGGCCAAAAAGTACGATTTTTTTAATAAAATTCAAAAAACTGACCATGTTCCCCCCCCCTAAATCTTCCAAACTATATGACTTCGGATGCTGCAATTTGGTACACGTTCGAAGATTTACTTTCCATAACTGGAAAATTATAGAGAACTTTCGTAAAGCTGTCTTCATAGTGTTGCCCTAATCTTTCAAACTATTTGACTTTGGATTCTGCAATTGAGTACACGTATGTAGATTCACGTGTAGATTACTGGAACATTATCGAGAACTTTTGTTAAGGCGATGTTCTTAGAGTTCACAAGCCAAAAAGTACGATTTTTTAAATAAAATTCAAAAAAATGACCATGTTCCCCTCCCCCTAATCTTCCAAACTATATGACTTCGGATGCTGCAATTGGGTACACGTATGTAGATATACGTGTAGATTACAGGAAAATTATAGAGAACTTTTGTAAAGGCGGTCTTCATAGTGTATACTAGCCAAAAAATACGATTTTTTGAAAATAATTCGAAAAAATGACCATGCCCCTCCCCCTACTCTTACAAACTATTTGCCTGCGGATGCTGCAGTTTGGTACATGTATGTAGATTTACTTGTAGATTACAGGAAAATTATAGAGAACTTTCGTAAAGGCGGTCTTCATAGTGTATACAAGCCAAAAAATACGATTTTTTGAAAAAAAATTTGAAAAAACGACCATGTTCCCCCCCCCCCCCCCCTTATCTTTTAAACTCTTTTAATTTGGATGCTGCAATGAAGTACACGTATGTAGATTTAAGTATAAATTACAGGAAAAATATAAAGAACTTTTGTAAAGTCGATCTTCAAAGTGTTGAACAGCAAAAAAGTACAAATTTTTAAAAAAAATTCGAAAAAATGACCATACCCCCGCCGTAATCTTTCAAACTATTTGACTTTGGATGCTGCAATTGGGTACACGTATGTAGATATAAGTGTACACAGGTCTCCTCAGAGGTTGGCAGGTTTTTCTAAAATGTACCGCCACAATCTTGGTGGGGAGTTGTTCCAAATGACTTCCAGATTCCAAATTTTCAAACCGATAAATCGTACCTGATCCTCTTTTTGAATTATCTCTTATACAGGTAGTCGGAAAATTGAAAAATTGATTATCTTAATGTGGAAGCTTTTATTCAGAAGACTACGGATTTTTTGTTCTTAAAAATTGTATAAACTAAGATTTTATAGATTATTATGGTTCCGAATTGTCTCTTCTTCAAGAAACTTTTTGATTTTTTTTAATTTGGACACGTCTGTAACTTGTTAAAGTGCTATATATGCATATATATAATTTTTAGTTAACAATTTTATAACTATGCGAGAATATCCCATCTAAAAAGAGCATCATTTATTTATATATATATATATATATATATATATATATATATGGTCGATTCTTGCGTAACTGCACGATTTCAAGATACGTTTTGGTAAAAAAAAAAAAATTTTTATTCAATGTTTCTCTGCACTTATTTTTCTTATTAGGGTCTAATATAATTATATTTTAAACGATTTTACTACAACTATATTTATACGAAAATAATAGCAAATTTTTGAAAATTGGCTTCCATGTGGAGCTGAACTGCATCCTTTTATTGTCAATATATTGTACAAAATAAAAGTTTCTTCTTCATATTTTGCTAAAACGAAAATAAATAATGAATTAATAAATTATTTAATATTCTAACAGTATTTAAGATATTATTTAACATATATAAAATTTTATAAAAGAACAGCAAATACAATATTTAATAATGAATATTTTGTTTTATTTTTTGGATAATTTGAAATGGAGATCGAGCAGTGTAATCCGGCATTGCTAAACTACTTTATAGAATAATGTTTTAAAATAACCACCACAGATAAAAAAGTTTCTCTGCATGAAGCACACTGAACACTTTACATAGGCCATAGAGCTGAAATTTTACGTGATACCATGGAGCTGAAATTTGACATTTATTCTAACCTCACTTCTACAATATTGCAAAATAAATCTATTCCTTTTGCAGATCGCTTGTTTCACATGAAAACTTCAAGAAAATGGTAACAATAGTATCAAATAGTTGTTAAAGTAATATAATTGTAATGACATGGAACTGAACGCTTTTTTTGTACCCATGCGATTTTCACAAAAATAATTTTTTTTTAAGTAAAAATTTTTCTTTTTTAAAACTTTTTTTACATGTGATTTAGTGCTAATGGATCAAAATTGAAATTTAACTTATTAGAAGGCGTAATAACTAAACACATGACACCTTAATTATAAGTCTACAGATTGCGTTCAAAAATTGGAAAAATTGAGGGACAAAATATTTTTACAGATTCTAAGTATGACAAAGGTATTATGAAGTTCAATATAAACCTAAATTGTTCATAAATATAGACACTTTATGCTTGAAAAAGGCTGAGTTATAGGCTGGGTAACGCTGAATGTGGTACATATACCCGATAATTGTAAATATTTTAAAAATTATATAAATATGCACATTGGACATGAACACACACACACACACACACACACACACACACACACACATACATACATGCATACATATATATATATATATATTGTAACGAGGAATCTGCCTCGTTAAGACAAATCATAATTTTATTTTCACTTACGGTAATTGAGCAACACAAAACGGTGGTTCTGGCCGTCTCTCCGACCCTTTTGACACACAATGATAACCTGTCAGCTACGCTCTTCCAGCTGACAGGCGACCTGCGAAGACCGTTGTTTTATTTTCGGAACAACCTCCGGGTTGTCCCGGGCGCCAGGTGAAGCTTCCTTCACCCGGACTCCGCGAGCTGGAAAGAGAAACGAACTATGGCGGTTACCCGCCTGACCCGCGTGAATTTACAAACTTCGAGACTCGGTTCTCAGAGGGAGAACGTTTAAAGAGAGAGAGAGAGCACTACACTATTCCTACTGAGCAAATGGTTATGTAAAACAAAATAAAAAAATGCACTTTTAGGAAAACTCAATACTATTTTAATGATAATTAAATTTAACTTTAGGCGTACAGGAGTACTGGATCAGAACTATACTACACCTCGGCACAGTCCCGCCAGGAACACTTATCGTTGACGGCTTAGGGGGCCCACGTCCCGGGGGGGAAACGATGAGGACTAACCTTGGAGCTGTTCCAACGTTCTCCTCCAGCTCTCCATTTTTCAGTCGTCGTTTCGCCTTTGGTATCACGCTCCTTCCAACGAACGTCGACGGCAACCCGGGTTAATGGTATCGGTGGTCAGTCTCTGATTCCGAGTTTTGGCACGGAAGCACTTTTTTTTGTCCTGGCAGCCGTTAGCACACACTGAAGTACCGAACGAGAGCCAGCTTCTCGCTTCCAGTGTTTTTCCTCTCGAATCGCTCCACGCGATCCCATTGGTTGCCTAGCGGGCCTCAGTCTTCTCGGATTGGCTGTCGTAGTACCTTCCTTAGCCGTCAGTCTATACGCCGGGAGGTGCTGCCGCCCTGTGGTCATTCTGGCAACTAGCTGCGCCCGTGTGAACACATGGTCCGTCAGGTCTCAGTTGTCTGCTTCGTGTTGTCAACAACTCAGGATTACATGTTGACAACACCGGCGAAATCGGAGAATGTTGAAACAATGCCGTTTGTTGAACCCGGGTGTGCAACTTCAGTTCGAGTCCTCGTGAGTACCTGCTTCAAACGGTCTTCTTGGTCGCCGAACTCTCAGTTGCCTAGTTTCGGTTCCTGACCTGTTAGACCGTCTTCCTCGTGTGACCTCCTCCTGGCTTTCCACCGCCTCCCAGGTGGTGTTGTTCTGGTGAATACGACGAGACTGTGCTTTGGTTTACTAGTAATATCATTCCAAAGAAATACAAATAATATTGGGAGGACATAACCTCCCGTTTCCGAGTGTTAACAATGATTTTCCGATGTGGTTAAGAGTGTGCCAAAGGTCTGCTTTTCTCTTACCTCGCGTAGCGGTTTTCGGTCCGGCTTCGTCGATATCCGGGTAAGTTTATATACAATTTGTGAGAATTTTGAGAAATCCTCGTTACAATATATATATATGATGCTCTTTGCAGATGCGATATTCTCGCTTAGTTATAGAATTGTTAACGAAAAATTAACTATATGCATATATAGCACTTTAACATGTGACAGACGTGTCCAAATTGAAAAAATCATAAAGTTTCTTGAAGAAGAGACAATATGGCACCATAATTATCTATAAAAGCTTTGTCTAAAAAGTTTTGAATAACGAAAAATCCGTAGTCTTCTGAATAAAAGCTTCCACATTAAGATAATCAATTTTTTTAAGTTTTCGACTATCTGCATAAGAGATAATTCAAAAAGAGGATCAGGTACGATTTATCGGTTTGAAAATTTGGAATCTGGAAGTCATTTGGAACAACTCCCCACCAAGATTGTGGCGGTACATTTTAGAAAAACCTGCCAACCTCTGAGGAGACCTGTGTGTAGATTGTAGGAAAATTATACAGAACTTTTGTAACGCGGTCTTCATAGTATATACTAGCCAAAAAATACGATTTTTTTAAAATAATTCGAAAAAATGACCATGTCCCCCCCCCCTCCTAATCTTCTAAACTATTTGACTTCGGACGCTGCAATTTAGTACACGTACGTAGATTCACGTGTAGATTACTGAAACATTATAGAGAACTTTTGTTAAGGCGATCTTCATAGAGTTTACTAGCCAAAAAGTACGATTTTTTTAATAAAATTCAAAAAAAACTGACCATGTTCCCCCCTTAAATCTTCCAAACTATATGACTTCGGATGCTGCAATTTGGTACACGTTTGTAGATTTACGTGTAGATTACTGGAAAATTATAGAGAACTTTTGTAAAAGTGATCTTTATAGTATTTACTAGGCAAGAAAAACGATTTTTTGAAAAAAATTTGAAAAAATTACCATGTCCCCCACCCCCTAATCTTTTAAACTATTTGACTTCAGATGCTGCAATTAGGTACACGTATGTAGATTTACGTCCTAATTACAGGAAAATTATAGAGAATAAAAGCGATCTTCCTAATGTTTACTAGCCAAAAAGTGCGATTTTTTTTATAAAATTCAAAAAAATGACCATGCCCCCCCCCCTAATCTTCTAAACTATTTGACTGAGGACGCTGCAATTTAGTACACGTATGTAGATTCACGTGTAGATTACTGGAACACTATAGAGAACTTTTGTTATGGCGATCTTCTTAGAGTTTACAAGCCAAAAAGTACGATTTTTTTTAAAAAATTCAAAAAAATGACCATGTTCCCCTCCCTAATCCATCAAACTATATGACTTCAGATGCTGCAATTAGGTACACATATGTAAATTTACGTGTAGATTACTGGAAAATTATAGAGAACTTTCGTAAAGTCTGTTTTCACAGTGTTGATTAGCCAAAAAGTACAATTTTTTTTAATATAATTCGAAAAAATGGCCATGTCCCCCTCCCCTAATCTTCCAAACTATATGACTTGAGATGCTGCAATTTGGTACACGTATGTAGAGTTACGTGTAGAATACTTGGAAATTATAGAGAACATTCGTAAAAGCGGTCTTCTTAGTGTATACTAGCCAAAAAATACGATTTTTTGAAAATAATTCGAAAAAATGACCATGTTCCCCCCCCCCTAATCTTTCAAACTATATGACTTCATATGCTGCAATTAGGTACACATAAGTAAATTTACGTGTAGATTACTGGAAAAATATATAGAAGTTTGTTAATGTTCGTCTTCATAGAATTTACTATCCAAAATGCGTGTTTTTTTTTAAAAAAAAAGTTTGAATAATAGTTGGTTAATTCCTTATTTTTAAAAACATGTTTAAAAAACCACCCTGACCCTTTAGCTGCAAAAGTTTTGGCTTGGTACGAGTGTATTTAATTTTCAATTCTAAATAAAGTTTTATTTAATTCAATTTCTTTAATTCTGAATTAATTTTGTTTAACTTCTTTAATTATACATTTTTTAAAGTTTTTTTTAGTTTAAATATTTTAATTTTGAATTAGTTTTATTTTTTTTAAATTTTTATTCTTGTAATTAGTTTTATTAAATTTTTTTCGTTTGAAATTTAGCTTGATTTATTTTTAAATTTAGTTTTATTTGAATTGAAGTTTACAAAGTACTTTTACCATATATTAAATTTTTTCTGTTCTGAATTTAGTTTTTTGTTTAATTTAATATTTTTAATTTTAGATTTAGTTTTGTTTAACTTCGTTAATTTGAAATTTTTCCAAAAATTTGTTAGTTTAAATATTTTAATTTAAGTTACTTTTATTTAATTGTTTAAATTTGAATTTAGTTTTATTTGAATAGAAATTTACTATTTAGTTTTACCATATTTAATTTTCAATTCTGAATTTAGTTTTTGTTTAATTTCTTTGCTTATAGATTTATCGTAAAATAGGCTAACTTCCCTCCTGTAAGGTAACTTCGCTCAGTGGAAACTTTTTTTTCAAAATTTATTTATTGTTATTTCAAGGAAGAAAAATGTAAAAAATTTGCAATTGCTAATGTTAAGAAAAGTATCAAACTGTGTCTAAAAGGTATTTTAAATTATAATTATAGTA
Organism: Ganaspis brasiliensis; assembly: GCA_037103525.1. Lineage (NCBI taxonomy): Eukaryota > Metazoa > Arthropoda > Insecta > Hymenoptera > Figitidae > Ganaspis > Ganaspis brasiliensis. Next base: position 325,256 of record JAZKLR010000280.1, on the reverse strand, counting down.
AAGTTTTAATAAAAATTTTTAAATAAATAAAAATATTTATTTAAAGATGTCTATTTTGCTCATTAAAGAAGTAGTGTGTAAAAGTCGCTTGTGAATTCCAGAATTCCATAGCTTCGAGATATAGAGGTAGCGACAAACAAAACCTTCAAGTTATAAAGGTTTAAAGGGCCATACGTACTAACTTCGAGTTATAGAGGTTTAAATGCATTGGAAAGTTGTACTAGGGAAATCAAAATTACTTCGAGTTATAGAGGTTCCAGAATTCGAGTTATCGAGTTATTATTTAAAAATATCTTACATTTATATATGTTATGTTTGCATTGCGTATTAATATATGTGACCTGGTAAGTTAAAAAGTACCTTACGCCCAAAATCAAGTTTTCGAGAAAAACGTTCCTAAAGTTAACAAATCGATATTGATACTCCTGCACGTTCAAATGACTTTAAAATCGTTCCTCGGAGGTTTTTGGGATCGCTGATTACGAATCTAGCATCAGATTTTTAAAATTCAAACTGGTGGATCCAATATAGCGCCAAAAAATTTAGGAACTAAATAGAATCGCTTGAAACATCTTGGAAGCTTATCAGATTTACTCGATACGTGTTGCTCAGGTGATTTTGGGGTCTCTGATTACGAATCTGATATCAGATTTTTAAAATTCAAAATGGCGGATCCACTATGGTGGACAAAATTTAAAAATTGTTTGAATTTGCCTGAAATTTATTACTCGGGGGTTTTTTAGGGTTACTGATTACGAATCTGGCATCAGATTTTCAAAATTTAAAATGGCGGATCCAATATGTCGGCCAAAAATTTTAAAACTGTTTGAATTTGCCTGAAATTTATTACTCGGGGGTTTTTAGAGTTGCTAGTTACGAATCTGGCATCAGATTTTCTAAATTCAAAATGTCTGATCTAATGTGGCGGACAAAAATTGGAAAATTGTTTGAATTTGCCAGAAATTTATTACTTGGGGGTTTTTGGGGTTGCTGCTTACGAATTTTACATCAGATTTTAAAAATTCAAAATGGAGGATCTAATATGGCTGACAGATTTTAAAAATTGTTTGGTTTTGTTTGAAACTTGTTACTTAGGCTGTTGAGGAGCTCTGATTATGAATATGGCATCCCAAAAACAAATGATTGGTCAACTTGACGACACTTTTCTCTATAATAATCAATGATAAACATTTTTAAAAAATTTAACAATAAGAATATAAATTTGTAGTTTGGTTTATTGAAAAAAGAGTCCTTTTATTAAATTCCAAAATTGTTATGCCATATTTCAATTCTGCGCTCTCTAAAATTCCTTAATTACCCTATTTGAGGTAATACATTTGATTTTTAAATTTTATTCAATTCATTGTATTCGACATTTCGAATTTTAAACATTTAATTCCAGACTTTTGATCAGCGACCCAACACTGCAAAAACAAGTGTCTTATTTTAAGACATTTTTGTCCTCACTTTTAAGACATTTTGAAGTGTCTTAATTTTAAACCAATGAGAAAGCATCTTTCAAAATTATTAACCAATGAAATAGCTTGAAATAATCGTAAGACGCTTTCTTAATGTCTTGTGTCTCAAAATAAGACACTTAGAAGCCAGCAGTTTTTGCAGTGAAAGAACCCCTATATACTAAGTACAGTCAACCATCCCAGTAAATCCGCCAAGCGCGGAAAGGAGAAGAGCTTTTCGCGGAACTCAGGTTCCCCCACTATAGGCACGCTCGTTTGTTGTCGAGCGTAGTTGAACTTTGCTCGAGTTTTTCAGCACATGTGTAGGGCAAAGTGGGGGTACGAGTCCCGCGTCAAGTTGGGGAAGCGGCGTTACTGGGATGGGGTTTACTGGGATGGTCGACTGTATCGTAAAAAATCGACAACTTTTTAATTTTAATGTCTGACATATTGGATCCGCCATTTTGAACTTTGGAAATCTGATGTCATATTTGTAATCAGTGTCCCCAAAAACCCCCATATACTAAGTTTAATAAAAAATCAACAACTTTTTACTTTTAATGGGCGCCATTTTGGATCCTTTATTTTGAATTTTAAAAATCTGATGTCAGATTTGTAATCAGCGACCTCGAAAACCCCCGAGTAACAAGTTTCTAGCAAATCCGATTAATTTTCATACATTTATTTTGTACTGGTGTTTCTTTATGTTTTCTTAGCCAATTACCTTCATTTTTGAAGCGCATTTGTAAACAAAACTAATGAAGCTAGAGGTGTGGGGTTTGTTGCGTTGAAAAGAGTAGATCTTTTCCTTTAAGAATCACCGAAAAAGTGAAAATTGATTTTTTTGACCTAAGGTCCCTTTTAACTTACCAGGTCACATATGTTAAAATGTGTAAAAGTATAAATGCTTTATTAGCTTAAAAAATATTTTATATTAAAGAATAACTTATAAAGTTAAGTGATTAAAATTGAGACAAAATTATTCTATAAAAATAGATATAATTTTTATAAACTTTACGCTGTACGTTTATAAGCTTTTATAATTGATATTTAATGAATAAAAATAATTTTGATAAACAAATCTTATTGAAATATAATAATTTACTATTATTAATTAATTTTAAGTCCCCTTTTCAAAGGAAAAATTTAAAAAATTAATTTAATTCTCATTTTATAAAATTAAAGGAACAAATAAATCAATTGTTAAATAGTTATTATTAAAAGATAAAATATATTTATATTTTCATTTAAATGTTTTAAATTTGCAACTAATAAATTGTAATAACAGTTAAAAATATATTTCTGTTTTAAGGCTGTTGGAAGGAGAAAATATGCAATGGTCCTCAAACACTTTCCCCTCCGCTGCTGAAAAAAAAGTTCTGAAAGAGAAACACTGAAAAAAATAAAATTAACATAAAACTGTAATTTAAATAAGTTTCTAAAATAGAATTGGTTAAAATGAAAAAAAAACCTAAAATGTTAATTACTTATTATTTTAGATTATTAGATGTTGGAGACCATCTCCTCAAGTCCCACCATGCGGCTTCTTTTCAAAATTCTTGAATCCATCTCGTGTCATTCTCTAACACTACAGGCGCGGAAAACTTTAAATTGTACATAAAATTTTCATTTGAGTTTTAAAGAATTTTTAAAATTAAATTTGTTAGAAACAAAACATAATAATAATAATAATATTAAATCAAAATCTAAAAAATATCCAATAAATGTATATTTAAAAAATTAAATATTCACCCTTCGCGGCATGGTGGTATGGGATTATCAGCTTCATTTTAAGATTTTTGTCTATATTTTCAGTACGCCTTATCTAAATCAAAATAGTACATTATTTGTTATGTTTTACTGTAAGTTTACGATTCCAAACTATTGTTCTAAAGAATAATATCATTTTTAATTTACGAGATAAAAGTTTATAAAAGTTGAAATTTTCGCATTCTCTAATTTTGATGTTTTTTAGTTCCTTGAATCCAAGGTCACTATTTGTAGTGACAAAATTATTTTCTTTGTTTTCAAAAATGTGTAACGATAAGGCTTAAGGCAGTTAGAAGAAGAAAATATGCAGTGGTCCTCAAACACTTTCCCCTCCGCTGCTCGAAAATTTAGACTTATGATTTTTTTAAAAAAAACCGGACACTTTTTTGACAAAAGGGCTCTTTATTACTGAAGTATTTGAGATAAGGAATTTTTCAAACCTTTGTTTTACTCGAACCGATGTTCCTACGAACGTCAAACTTGTCCCCCGTTTCGACATTGACAGATTTTCTGTAAAAGATGGCAACCACACGTCACCCGATCACATGGCAGGACGAAAGTAGCGTCAGCGTTACCATGGATTCCACTCGGGCTAAGACAAGACGGACTCCGCACTCTGTTTACAATCTGTCAATTTTGATGTCAAACGTGGAAATAATGTTTTCGCTCGCGGTAAATAGTGTTTCCTAAATTCCTCATTCCCTGAACTTTGTCAAAAAAATAATCTTCCTGTAAAAAAGTGTCCAGTGTTTTATAAAAATAACGGCAAACATTGTGTGAATTTGTCTCATTTGTATGTCTCATTTTCTTCGAAAAGTTTTTCACACAGAGAAATACAGGTGTTTTTCTTGTTTAATAATATCATTATTATCCCTAATTCATAAAATTCCAACAAGTTTCTTCAATCTTTCTTTTCTGAAACGAAATTCTCAGCAATGTTTTTACTTGTTAAAATATTGACATTCACAGATTATCTGACTTGTCTGCTACAATGTGTCAGTTTCAATGTCAAACTTGAAATTAATTTTTTCACTCATGAAAATGTCTATTCATATAAAATAATTTTTCACAAATCTCTAATTCTCCATACTTTGTCAGAAGAATAATCTTTCTGTAAAAAAGTGTCCAGTATTTTATAAAACAAACGTCAAAGATCGTGTGAATTTTTGTTATTTGTATAGCACCTTTTTTTTAAAGTCTTCACACACAGAGAAAAACAGGTGTTTTTCTTTTTTAATAATTCTGTTACTACCCATAATTCATAAAATTCCAATAAGTTTGTATTTTTCTTTTATGAAACGAAATTCTGGGCAATGTTTTTATCAAGCAGCCCCTTATTAGTCGGCGCTCGCTGCCGAATCTTCAGTCGTCTGGCGGATGGGACTTGAGACGCCCCTCGGTCCTTTGTCAGGCTGCTCGTTGGAAAGCAATTTTCGCCTAGAGGATTGCTGAAGGATGAAATGCGTGTGGTGGCTCCCACCACATCCCCCTTCACCATCGAGCAGACTCGACACCGAGAGACCGTGGGGATTGGGTAGAGAGGCTCCTCTCCCAAGACTCATGCAATGGATCCGGAACCCTAGAGGTAAAGGATCGACTAGGCGTTCTCCAAATTAATAGAGGGGCTCCTCTTTAGTTTGGCGAACGAAAAAGGGAGGATTGTAATATCTACGGAAGCTCTCGTGACGTTGCAAGCCGTGTTCTGCTAGAATCTCGTTCGTTCTTGGTGGGAGGAAATCAGTATAGGGGCTCCTGTCTGATCCTCCTCCACCCAAGCAAACTTAGACTCAACCCTTCCCCTTGAGGGAATTGTTGCACAATAAGACCGTGAGTAGAAGGAGGTGGTGTCTTAAGGACCTGTTTGTCTAATTGGTCTTTTTAGACCGTTTGTCCAATGATTTAAGTGAATCCAAGTCAAAATAAGACATCCATTAGTAGATTCGGGAAAAATAAGTACAAGGAAAAAACGGAGAACCAGGTCCAGGGTAAATAAAGTTTCATTTCTGTTTCTGTGTTTTCAGGTTTTACCAAAAAAATGAAATATTGCATCCAAGCCAGTTTGTTGGACGTTTCAAGGGTCAACTCGCGGAAGGATAGACAGAAAAGAAAGAAATCGTTTATTTTATTTTCTCAAACGGCAATGTATTTATTTCTTTCTTAATTTTTTGTCAAATCCGCGACGTATAAATATATACCTTTTGTTGCCGCCTGCGCTTTTGCCAAATAATTACTTTTTGTTACATTTTTGTAATTTTTCCTCATTAATTTTGTCATAAGAATATAGTTTAATTTTAGTTCAACAATTACATGCATTCATCACTGACTACACCTCTCTTCTAGAAATTAAGGAAATATTTTCTTAAAAATAAAGGTCAGCCAGAAGGCAATACATTTGATAACTAATAAAATAAGGTTAAAAGTCACCCAGCAGGCAAGATATAATTTTTGCATTTGCTTCTTAGACATTTTCAGCCAACACAAAAGTTCCAGACATCGTTGAGGTTAGGGACACTGGACACATCCGGCGAGCGAATTTCGGAGCAAATCTAATAAGATTTTAAAACCGTACCTTTACAAATTTCCGATGAACATGGAAAATTGATGACAATAATCTAAATTTGTATCTTATAACTGAAAATTCAATAAATTAATATACATAAATAATGAAAATATTAAAAAATGGAGAAAAGAATTGAAAAATTATTATAAAAAAAATAAATAAGAATTCAACAAAATAATTGAAATTTGAGATTATTTGGAACTTCTGGAAATTAATTTAGAAATTAAGTACATGATGAAAAATTGAAAATAATAAGTGCAACGAAACAAACGTAATGGTAAATTAAAAAAAGTAATTTTAATTTGCGATGAATGATATATAATTAGGAGTAAAAAACTAAATTGATATAATGTCAAGAGAAAAGTAATTAAAATTAAAAAAACTAATTGAAAAAACTAAACAAAATAATTGAAATTTGAAAAAGGTATATTTAAGATTTATATGGAAACAATTTAAAAACATGTAATTGGAAATTGCAGAAAATAATCGAAAAATGATAAAAATGTTACAAAATTGTAGTTTAAGTAATTGAAATCATAATAAAAAAGAATTATTAAAAATTAAATAAATTTTTTAATCACTTCATATTTATTATATTTTAAACGTGGATTAATTGAACTTATAATCAATGCAAGTTCACATTAACTGAAATTTAAAGAAATTAAAATTGCTATGAATTTAAAATTTGAGAACATTTTAAAAAGGCGAAATATTGTTTAAAATTTTTTCTGAAAAAAAACATCTATTCTCAAATGTCAGTTGTGAACCGAATGAATAAAGGAATGAATGAATGAATTGAACCTGTTAATTATATTTAATTGTGGACCAATTTTCTCTTCTTCTCTTAGGTAAAAAGTTACGATTCCCAGTTACGCCAATGCGCATCAAACGACGTCTTCAACATTATTCTCATTGTTTTCAAAGTAAAAATGTTTGATTTAATAAGATGATTTTGTTCTTTTTAATTACAAATACTCAACAGAATGGCCAGAGTGTCAGAGAAGTCAGGGAAAAATCAGGGGAACAACAGGGCTGTTATTGATTTAAGTGACTTCGGTTAAAATCATAATTTAAATTAAAAAAAACTTTAGAATTCTCCAGATGTCTGAAACTGCATGTAAAAAATCGCAAACCATAAACAAAACTCACAAATTTATGGATCAATCTTAAAAATTTCAATTTTAATATTTTAATCTTTATAAAATTTAAAAAATCGTGCTAATACAGATCATCGAAATACCTACGATTTACAAATTTTTGTCACGAAGATAGCAAAAAATTGTATTAAATTTGTATATCTTTAAGACATAATTTAATTATATTCCAAACGGCAATTAACTCATATTCCAATTTGTTCAACTTTTAAATTCACACAAAACCTGCAAGCATCAACACGTTGCATAATGATACTATTTTTTGGATCAATTATGAAAATCGGGCAAGTACGAGTTACACTCGTACCAAGTCGAAGGGTTCCGTACATCTCTAATTTTTTTTTTTTTAATATATGAGGTAGAGATTTAAAAATATCCACCAGGAAACCATTTTTAAAAATAATTTTTATTATACACTAAATAAAATTTTATTGATACAAATTTTTAGCACTATAAGTCAAAACTTTTGAAGCTGGGGATCAGGGTCATTTTTTAATTTACCAATTATTATTCAAACTTTTTTTTTAAAAAACACGAATTTTGGATAGTTAATTCTATGAAGAAGAACATTAACAAACTTCTATATAATTTTCCAGTAAAGGGGGGCATGGTCATTTTTTTGAATTTTTTTCAAAAAAATCGTACTTTTTGGCTAGTAAACACTATGAAGAAAGTCTTTACGAAAGTTCTCTATAATTTTCCTGTAATCTACACGTAAATCTACATGCGTGTACGCAATTGCAGCATCCTAAGTCAAATAGTGTGAAAGATTAGGGGGGGGGGGACATGGTCATTTTTTCGAATTTTTTTCAAAAAATAGTACTTTTTGGCTAGTAAACACTATGAAGACAGTCTTTACGAAAGTTCTCTATAATTTTCCTGTAATCTACTCGTAAATCTACATATGTGTACCAAATTTCATCATCCTAAGTCAAATAGTTTAGAAGATTAGGGCGGGGGGGACATGGTCATTTTTTCGAATTTTTTTTCAAAAAATCGTACTTTTTGGCTAGTAAACACTATGAAGACAGTCTTAACGAAAGTTCTCTATAGTTTTCCTGTAATCTACACGTAAATCTACATATGTGTACCAAATTTCAGCATCCTAAGTCAAATAGTTTGGAAGATTAGGGGGGGGGGGGCATGGTCATTTTTTCGAATTTTTTTCAAAAAATCGTACTTTTTGGCTAGTAAACACTATGAAGACAGTCTTTACGAAAGTTCTCTATAATTTTCCTGTAATCTACTCCTAAATCTACATATGTGTACCAAATTTCAGCGTCGTAAGTCAAATAGTTTAGAAGATTAGGGGGGGGGACATAGTCATTTTTTTGAATTTGAGGGCAAAAAAAGTGGTTTTTGCTGGATTTCGGCATGTTCATGTGCTCGAATCGCGTTTTCCATATCATTTTCGTAAATCCAAGGTGAAATTACATATTTGGACCAAATTAGAAGATTTAGCTCATATAGTTTAGAAGTTAGAGGGGGTGCGAAAACGGACACACATAGTGATTTTAATAGGGTTCCGTTTTACGGTACGGAATCGATTTTTGAGAATTGCCGATGAAAGTACTTGCAAAAACAAGAAATTCTGCGTTATTACTTTTGCCAATTTGGTTCGGGTTTGGATTTTATGCTATCATCCATTTTTTTGGCTCAAATTGGATTTTGACAACTTTTTTGATATTTTGATACGGCTATATCTCGTAAACCGAGAGAAATATTTTTTCTGTGTCTTCAGCAATGTTGTACGTATCGAATGGGAGAAAAAAAAATGCTGAACAAACTTACCCGAAAAAATTGCATCTGGTGCCCCAAACTCGCAAATAATGACCATTTTTAAATCATTTTTTTTACAATTTTCTACCATTTTTGGTCAATAGCTCGACCACACATCCACAAATATATCATTTTTTTTGCTTTATTTCGAATGAAACAAATGTATCAAATTTATTGTCAATAATGTCTGTTTATTGGTTAAAATAATTTTGCAGAATAATAAAAAGATAAATGCTAAAATGAAATTATAATTTATTGATTATTATGTTAATTATAAATATATAAATATTAATTGTCATAAATATAAATATTTTATTATTCAAAATGTTTTGCAAATATTACAAATATAGATTTAAAGAAATAATAAACCTTAAATGAAGGGTGTGCTCGTAATTTGAAAATTTTTATAAATGAAAACTGACTGGTTCTACACTGCAAAAACATGGTGTCTTAAATTGGACAAAAATGTCTTAAATTAAGATACTTTTGGTGCCTAAGACACGAAAAATGTCTTATTTTAAGACATTATTGAACAATTTAAGACACCTGTTTTTGCAGTGTATGGATTTGCCCATAAATGTTAATTGCTGACATCCATTGATCTTGATGTCCTATTTCTGTGTGTCCTTCGAATCTAGTGTAATTGGGGTCTTTAGTGTTTTCAGTGTCTTCATATTCGCACTGAAGATCCCAATAAGGTACACTAGATTTAAAGGACACACTGAGAGAAATAGATATTCAAACTTAATATCCTGGATATTAAAAAATAGTAATTTTAATATCTGGATATTAAGTTTGAATATCTAAATACTATGTTTTAATATATCGATGTTAAATTTGAATATCCATTAATTCCATTTTCCTTAGTGCACACAGAAATAGATATGCCATTGAATTCTTTATCTTCAGATGATAATGAAAACTCAGATGATGATTTTGAACCACCCACGAAAAGATTGAGATCATCAGAACCATCAGGGGCATCAAGTTCAATGGATGTCAGCAATTAACATTTATGGGCAAATCCACAGAACCAGTCAATTTCCATTTATAAAAATTTTCAAATTACGAGCACACCCTTTAGTTATGGTTTATTTTCTTTAAATATATGTTTGTAATATTTGCAAAACATTTTGAATAATAAAATATTTATATTTATAATTAATCTAATAATCAATAAATTATAATTTCATTTTAGCATTTATCTTTTTATTATTCTGCAAAATTATTTTAACCAATAAACAGACGTTATTGACAATAAATTTGATACATTTGTTTCATTCGAAATAAAGCAAAAAAAATGATATATTTGTGGGTGTGTGGTCGAGCTAATGACCAAAAATGGTAGAAAATTGTAAAAAAATGGTTAAAAAATGGTCATATTTACGATTTTGAGGCACCAAACGCAATTTTTTCGGGTAAGTTTGTTCTGTATTTTTTTTCTCCTATTCGATACCTACAACTTTGCTGAAGACACAAAAAAGATATTTCTCTCGGTTTACGAGATCTAGCCGTATCAAAATATCAAAAAAGTTGTCAAAATCCAATTTAAGCAAAAAAATGGATGATAGCATAAAATCCAAACCCGAACCAAATTCTCAAAAGTAATAACGCAGAATTTCTAGTTTTTGCAAGTACATTCAGCGGCAATACTCAAAAATCGGTTCAGAATTTTCATGTTGCACAGTGTTAAGCAACGTTTTGATGCTTTTAGGTTTTGTGTGTTCCAATTAATTCAAATTTATTAATTAATGCAAAATACTTAAGGCTGTTGGAGACACAGAGTCCGCAGAGAATCTGTAGGGGGGATCAGTGGTTCTCAAAGACTGTCCCCATGCGTTTTGAAGACTTAGGAATTTTTCGCCACAAAGTCCAACACTTTTCCCACAAAAGAACATCGTACTGCAAATTCTATTGAAATAAAGATTCAGAAAAATACTTACTTTTGATAAATCAAGTGTTTCCTGAGCTTTAGTGTCTCGAGGAAATTCGTGTGATGAAAACAACCTCCAATGATGTTCCAAGTTTGGCAATTTTTTCCAATAAAACCCGACACTTTTTCCGAAAATGAAAATCGTACTGCACATTTAAATTTAATTAGCACTTTTTCACTTATTTTGTTTTTGGTATTTGAGTTTTTAATTCGCGTCAGTTTCTCGAGGAAAGTAAATTTTTTTTCAATTTCATCAAAGAAAATGTCAAACAATATAGCAGAATATAGTTTGTCGTGCGCTGTTCTGATACGGCATTTTCGGGTACTAATTCACACGGCGCCGCCTTTGAAATTATAGACAGGCGTACATTATATTCATTATAATAATCCACCTATTTATAAAATTCAATGTTTAGATATTAATTGTAAAAATTTAATATAAAGAATTAATGTCAAGTTCCAAACATAATTTTGCTAACTTTTTACAAAAAATAAAAGTTGTTTGTTATTTCAAGTGAAATTAGCTCTATTGAAAAGACGCATTTAAAATACTTTAAACCATTTAAATGCAACAAGTACATAATTTATTGTAAATTATTCATTAATAATTTCTAAACAATTTAAATATTTTTTAAAATCTAAGACTTGAAGGAAAAATTAAAGAAAATCCTAAAAAGAAAAGAGACAAATACCAAAAAAAAAAATATTAAAAATACCTAAACGGAGAAAAAATCTTAAAATGTTGTAAAAATAATAAATTATAAGATAAAGATTAAAGTAGAATCTCTTAAAAATCTTGTAAGAATATTACCAAAGGAAGGATTATTGTGAATATGGAAAATAATTAATATTATTGAATTAAGATGCATTGAAATTTAAATTTTTTTTGGTATTTGTCTCTTTTCTTTTTAGGATTTTCTTTAATTTTCTTCTTTTTATAAAAATTATTTAATATTATATTACACAGTTTTCTTATTTATACATTCATTAGACTTTTTATTACGTTAATTTTAATAATTATTTCTATATTTTTAAAAGTAAATACACTTATTTTTTTGTAAATTTATTCAATTTCTTTTCACATCTTGTCTATTTCTTGAGAGATTTTTTACAAACTTACTTACTTATTCTTTTTTACTTTTTACATTTTTTACAGTTTGTTAGATTAAGAAAAAAATATTTCTCCATTTTCTTCCTGTTTATTTAATTTTCTTGATATTACACTATCTTTTGAGTCCTTCCTTGCGTTTTAATTATTTCTTTAATTTTTACGTTATGTATAAAATATTTATCAAATGCTCTGTTTATTTAATTTTAAAAAATTAAAAGAAACACTTCTTTCAATCCCTATACAATATCTATTTCCGTCCTCCTCTGTAAGTCGGGTTGCATTCTTCTGATAAACTAAATAAGCCCTACTGTTTTGGTAATATTCTTACAAGATTTTTAAGAGATTTTACTTTAATTTTTATCTTATAATTTATTATCTTTACAATATTTTAAGATTTTTTCTCCGTTTAGGTATTTTTGATATTTTTTTTTTGGTATTTGCCTCTTTTCTTTTTAGGATTTTCTTTAATTTTTCCTTCAAGTCTTAGATTTTAAAAAATATTTAAATTGTTTAGAAATTATTAATGCATGATTTACAATAAATTATGTACTTGTTGCATTTGAATGGTTTAAAGTATTTTTAATGCGTCTTTTCAATAGTGCTAATTTCACTTGAAATAACAAGCAACTTTTATTTTTTGTAAAAAGATAGCAAAATTATGTTTGGAACTTGACATTAATTCTTTATATTAAATTTTTACAATTAATATCTAAACATTGAATTTTATAAATAGGTTGATTAATATAATGAATATAATATACGCCTGTCTATAATTTCAAAGGCGGCGCCGTGTGAATTAGTACCTAAAAATGCCGTATCAGAACAGCGCACGACAAACTATATTCTGCTATATTGTTTGACATTTTCTTTGATGAAATTGAAAAAAAATTTACTTTCCTCGAGAGACTGACGCGATTTAAAAACTCAGATGCCAAAAACAAAATAAGTAAAAAAGTGCTAGTTAAATTTAAATTTACACTACGATGACCATTTGCGGAAAAAGTGTCGGGTTTTGACGGAAAAAATTGTCAAAGTCCGAATCAATGAGTGAAGTGTCAAGTGATTTTTTATTTCCTCGAGAGACTGACGCAATTTAAAAACTCAAATGCCAAAAACAAAATAAGTGAAAAAGTGCTAGTTAAAATTAAATGTGCAGTACGATTTTCATTTTCGGAAAAAGTGTCGGGTTTTGACGGAAAAAATTGTCAAAGTCCGAATCATAATATGTATAATTTCAAAGGCGGCGCCGTGTGAATTAGTACCCGAAAATGCCGTATCAGAACAGCGCACGACAAACTATATTCTGTTATATTGTTTGACATTTTCTTTGATGAAATTGAAAAAAAATTTACTTTCCTCGAGAAACTGACGCGATTTAAAAACTCATATGCCAAAAACAAAATAAGTGAAAAAGTGCTAATTAAATTTAAATGTGCAGTACGATTTTCATTTTCGGAAAAAGTGTCGGGTTTTATTGGAAAAAATTGCCAAACTTGGAACATCATTGGAGGTTGTTTTCATCACACGAATTTCCTCGAGACACTTAAGCTCAGGAAACACTTGATTTATCAAAAGTAAATATTTTTCTGAATCTTTATTTTAATAGAATTCGCAGTACGATGTTCTTTTGTGGGAAAAGTGTCGGACTTTGTCGCGAAAAATTCCTAAGTCTTCAAAACGCATGGGGACAGTCTTTGAGAACCACTGATCCCCCCTACTGATTCTTTGCGGACTCTGTGTCTCCAACGGCCTTAAATAGTATTAATTATTTTCCATATTCCTAATAATCCTTTTTTTGCTTCTTACAATATTTCTAAAAGATATTACGTTTTTGAAACTGTTTAATTTTTTATCTTATACCTAATTTGTTCTTTTAACAATATTTTAAGATTTTTTCGCCTTTTACTTTTGATATTTTTAATGATGTCTTTTTAGTTTTGGATTTTCTTTCATTTTCTTCTTTTTATGCAAATTATTTAATATTATTTTAAACAATTTTGTAATAATTACTATAATAAGATTAATTAATTGTTTTTGACTCTTTTAGTATAAAATACATTTATTTTTTAAATAATAAAGTCGTAAAAATCAAGCTGAAATTTTTTAAAGTTCTCAAAATTTTGTCTAGTTCTCCGGAAGTTTAAAAGTGTTTTTAAAAGTATTAATAATTCTTGTTGAATATTTAGTTGTGATGGTATAAACGTGATGCGTTAACTTTTTAACGCATATTTTAAGGAAAAATTAAAAAAAAACTGAAAAACATGGATTTGGTGGGTTATTTTGTGCATTCTGTAAAATGAATTATTTTTTAATAAATTGTTTTGTAGTTAGTACAAAATACTTTAGAATTTAGTTGTGAACCATTTTTGTCCTACTTTTTTTTATAAAAAACAAGAAATAAGCATAAAATTTCAATTTACACGCAGTACCATAAAAAACTCAAAAAAAAATAATTTTAATAATTACATGCTTATCAAGTTCATTTTGAAACTTTTTTTTAAATAAACCAAAAATGGTAGTAGAAGTTTTTATTACGTAAGATTTACTTAAAAAAATAACTTTTTTTGTAAATCTACATTTTTGTAAAATTCCAATGTTCCTTACTAAGAAAGAAGTTATATGCAAATAAGTTAGCAAGGACCGTTAGATGAGTTAGAAAGGGCCGTTAGAAAGTAACGCTTCCCTTTAGAGTGAGTAAGAAGCAAATATTTTTGCAGGTGACGAATGGTAATGTTACCAGGACATATGTAAAAGAAAAGAACGCGCATAGCGCGCCATTGTTAGTGCTAGTAAATATTAAAATTTCTCTTATATTTGATCGATATTAGTTTTGTTATTATGACTGCTAAATTAAATACTACGTTTCATCACAGAATTATTTTGTATTCTAGTAGAACAAGAAAAGGCGCGCGAAGCGCGCCTCTGTACTATTTCATTAGAGAAATGTAAAAGGCAAATAGTGGGACGTTAACCTATTCATTCCTAACCTAAAACTATCACATTCAAAACAGTTTCCAGAATCACAATGAAAAGGAGGATATAGCACCAAACCTTTGATCAAAGTCAAAGTCGATCAATTTTTCTTTCAAGAAAAATTGAGGGCCCGGATAGAAGAAGTGACTCTTCCTCTTCATGTAAACGAATTGTCTAAATATTTCAAAGTTGTAAGAATAAAATTTGATATATAGAAGGGAATTGAGGACGTATTTAACCACTTCGGCAGTAAAATGCGAAAATAAGTTGAAAACCACTAATTTAGACTTACAGAGCAATTTGAAAATGAACAAAATACACTTATTAATTATTTAACATGCAACCTGCTTTTTATTCTTATCTTTGTTTCATAAACAAATTGTGTACATTTAAACTTGTATAAAAGTATAAATAATTATTTCTTGTGTGCAATGACAGGTTTGTTGTAAGATTGCACGAGTCAGAAGCAGTTGTAAAAGAAATCGAACGTTTGGAATTAATATCAAAACAAAAAATAAAATATCTGCTCTTCGGGAAATCTTCTATCCGCGAGAAAATTTAAGACTCTTGAAACAGTCCGATTTTCACTTTTAATATATCTGTCAAAAAGTTGCTAGAAAAAAATGGAAACAGAATATAGAAAAGCATACGGAAGGTCGTTTTTCAACAAAAAATTGTTCCGCACAGGCTTTGAAATAGAACAAAATATACCTCATTTTTGTCCAACTTTGAAAATGATCGACTTCAAAACCTGATTTTATCGAAAAAAGTTATGGAAAAAATTTAAAGAACCAATTAATTATTGCTTAATTCCTTCCCAAAAAAGTCGCATTGGATCTTTAAAAAAAGTTATTAGTAATCTCTTTATTTACAATAATAAAAGACCATTCTATTTTCGGTTCGAACAGAACGATTTGATGAGTGAATCAAATTTTATGCTGTAAATAATTAATCCTATAATTATATAAGATTGTTAGGGAATACGCGACGATTGTTTTTCTAATAAGTTTAACCATTTTTTATCCATTTTTTTCAAAAGAACTGCATGAAAGGTTCTAATGTATCGAAATTTTTGCTACCAAATATTCGTTCTGTCATGAAATAGACCCTAGTCGTGGCTTAAGTCCTTCTACCTGGAAGTTAACCTCAAATTGTGAAAATCGATTTCTATAAAGTACTCAAGTGCCCGATAGATGTCCAGGTCATTTCCGGTCAACTTCTTTAGGGAATTTAACCTCAAAATGTGAAAATCGAGTTCTCTAAAGTAGGGTTGTAAGCTGTGAATCGTTTCATTGAAACATTGAAACTTTCATTGAAAGTTTCAATGTTTCATGGACGAAAGTTTCAAAGTTTCATGAAACTTTGAGTGGAGGGGATAGAATTTAAATTTCGCGCCTTCAAATTTATTTATCAAGTAAGGTAAGGTTAGTTTGCCCATGTATTTGCGCCATATTGAAACTTTGAAATGTTTCATGAAGCATTGAAACTTTCATGAAACATTTCAATTAGGAAAGTTTCATGAAACTTTCCAACCCTACTCTGAAGTATCCAAGTATTCAACCGATATCCAGATCATTTTCGGACAACTTCCTGCAGGAAGTTAACCTAAAAATGTTAAAATGTACTTCTCCGAAATAGTCAAGTACCTATCTGATATCTAGGTCATTTCCGGTCAACTTCTTCTGGTAAGTGAACCTCAAATTGTGAAAGTCGACTTCTTTGAAGTACGCAAGTACTCAACTGATGTCCGGGTCATTTTTAGATAATTTCCTCAGCAAGTTAACCTGAAAATGTGAAAATCGACTTCTCTAATATATTCAAGTATCTATCCGATATGTAGGTCATTTCCGGTCAACTTCTACAGAGAAGTTAACCTCAGAATGTAAAAATCGACTTCTCGGAAATACTTAAGTACCTATCCGATATATAGATCTTTTCCGGTCAACTTTTACAGGGAAGTTAACCTTAAAAATGTAAAAATCGACACCTCAGAAGTAACCAACCGAAGTCCAGGTATTTTTTCCGGTCAACTTCTTCATGTAAGTTAACCTCTAATTGTAAAAATCGACTTCTCCGAAGTGCCTAAGTACCCGACAGATGTCTAGGTCATGTCCGTTCAACTTACGCAGAGAAGTAAATTTCAAAATGTAAAAACCGACTTCTCTAAAATCCCCAAATACCCTGTCGATAGAAAATACCTTAAACATACCTAAAAAATGACTGATTCGGTGTTCTTCAGTGTTCTTTACTTTTACAATACAGGTTACCATTTTCTGCTTTGCATGGGTAGTTCTTTTAAATGTCGCGATTACTTATTTAAGTTTTAATAGGATCATAAATCTCCGTTGTTACCTGTTTTTTTTCTTTTATAGTTTATGTTACCCAAAAGCTTTATGACTCAAAAATTTTGCCATCTGCAAATTTTAAATTGAAAACATAAAAATTGTAAATTTTTTGTTTTTGACGATTATGAATATCTAAAAATTTTCTTAAAATTAATCCAATTAAATGACAGCGAGTTATTTGATATCTTTATTAGTTATTTTTAATAAATGGTCAAGGAAAATTAAATCTTAGAAAGGCAATCAGATATATGTGTACAAAATACTTTAATCAAAATATACAATAAAAACAGAACATCTTATGGCTAGAAAAAACAATACAAATCACAAATTTGGACTGTGAGATTCCGTGTCGTCGCGTCACAATATTCGGCAAAATGTGGCCTTAACAAAAAAAAGGAAAATTATTTGGAGTCAAAAAAAAAAGGAAGGATAAGGAGATAAGGAAGACTCCGCTTTTTCTTAAAAAATAAACAAAACTCTCTTACTGGTAAAAATGTCACCAAGAAATCACAATCAGACCAAAGGGTCTTTCACAACTTAAAGTTCAGAGGTCACCCTCTCCACGGTGTGTATTCATAACCAAAATCAAGAAGAAATCACTATAAATAAAAACTCACTTTGCAACGCGTATCAGAAGAAAGACTATTGGTATCCAGAATACGTTCACCTCTGAGATGGGATATGTCATCCAAAAAAATCCTCTTATCCACGTCAGTCGTCACCCTTATTCGTCGTCAAGGTCTTCACTTCCACAAATGCCCTTTATCGACCGTCCTCTTTGAACACCTTCAAAAAACTGACCTGGTCTCCCCTATCTTACCTAGGCCTTCTATCCAAATCCCTTTTCCCCACCTGTCCTTATCTTCATCCCTTTTACTCCGTGACGACAACATAAATTTCTAATTACAAAATTAGAGAAATTTTTATTTCTGGTTTGTAACCCTTTTCAGATGTTTCAAAGTTTGACGATGTCTTTCGACAGTTTTTCGACATTTAAAATTTAACAAATGTACTGGTAAAAGAATTTATTTTTATTAAATAAAATTGTTTAAATATTTAAGTTAGAATATTGGTTTTTTAAAATTTAGAATCTGTAAATTCTAATAATTACGGCGATAGAAAATTTTTGGGTAAAAGCTTTACAATTCAATAAATAGAAACGTAACTCTTAATCAGTACCCACACAGCACCGGAAATCCTCTGAATTTTTCCTAAATATTGGTCCACATTCAGGCCTGACGAGACGGGGGGGGGGGGGGGGTAGACGGGACTATTTACCCCGGGCCCGGGCTACTGAGGGGACCCAGATATCAAAGGCATGAAAAATTATTTTCTTATTGATCTTATAAATAACTTATGTGGAAAAATCTCAGGTTGGT
The DNA here is from genome assembly GCA_037103525.1 of Ganaspis brasiliensis. Lineage (NCBI taxonomy): Eukaryota > Metazoa > Arthropoda > Insecta > Hymenoptera > Figitidae > Ganaspis > Ganaspis brasiliensis. The sequence goes on along the minus strand of JAZKLR010000280.1, from coordinate 306,795 downwards.
CATAATATAACAAGGTTTCTGGTGGGGCTAATTATATCGGAAATTTTGCTTAAAATTTACAAAAATTTCTAATTCATCTCACGATGAAAATGAGCGCTCTCTAAATTTGAATAAATGAAAATTCACTTATATTCACAGCCAACTAATTTTTTATTTGTTTAAAATAAAAAAATTTATTTGAATCAAATAAAAATTTATAAAAAAAAAGTTAGTAGGCTGTGAGTTAATATATTTTTTCTCTGAGTGTAATAAGTTAATTTTTACTTATTCAACTTTAGAAAGCGTTAAATTTCAGGAAAAATGTAATAATTTGATTTTCTGTCTCTTCGACAGATTAAACAAATGGTGTAGGTAACTAGAAGTTTGTCAGATGTACACCCAGAGAAAAAATATATTAACTCACAGTCTACTAACTTTTTTATTTGAATTAAATAAATTTTTATTTATGTCAAATAAAATTTTACTCGATTCAAATTAATTTTTTTATTTGAAACAAATAAAAAGTTAGTGGGCTGTGAGACAAAGATATTTTTATTTGGCACAATGAACTTATCTTTGTGTCAAGTACATATATCATGTCTCGGGGTGAGACTTGTTTACGAATAATAAATCTTGAGATCAATGAATTGTGTTACTTTTGAGATGTGAAGTAAAATTCACTCAAATTCACTTAATTAATATGTGATAATGAGATTCATTCAAATTCTTCTTCCCGTTAGTACTTAGTGCTATTGCTTAAACAGTCACAACTGTTCACATTATCCTAATAGTGCTATTGTGACACCTTGCACCCTGAATATAAAATCTGCCATAAACAAGCGGAAAGGTACAGTTTTTCACAGAAGCACTATTAGGCTATTATGAACAGTTGAGACAATTTAAGCAATATCACTAAGTACTCACGAAAAGAAATATTTTAATAAATTTCACTATCACATATTAATTAAGTAAATTTGAGTGAGTTTTACTCCACGTCTCAAAAGTAACACAATTCATTGATCTCAGATTTACTATACGTTAAGTACATCTGACAAACTTCTAGTTAACTACATTATTGTTTAGTCTGTCAAAGAGCGACAAAAATGTTTTGTATTTGTCACTCAGCTCGTAATAATATCCACTAAAATTTTTTCTAAGAGACTGTAAAGGTAAAAATATTATATTGTAACGCAGAAAACAAAATACTGAAAATATGCAAAAAAAATCGAATTTTTACATTTTTAATAAAATGCTTATAACTTTGATATTTTTCAACCAAATTTGTAAAATTACAGCTCATTTTCATCGCAATAGATCAGACATTAATTACCAATAATATATATGATCTTAAAAAATTTATTTTAGGGCAATCAATAATAGAATCCAGCCTTTATTCAAAATTTTTGTAAATTTGAAGCAAAATATAATCATTAATAGTGTTTAAGGGGATGATTGGATTAAAAAATATTTTACATATCGTTGATTGAAAATTTAATTATCTTTAATTTAAAAGAAAAAAAATTAAAATCCGTTCTCTGGAACCGATGATATTTACATTTTAGTGAAAAAAAAATTTCGTAACAAAAAACATGAAAAAACCAAAAAGACCTTAAAAACTGTTCTACTTTCTTAATTTTATTTATTTATTTATTTATTTACATATTTACGGGCTGAAAGCCCTTTGGTACAAAAGTACTTAATAATAGAAAAAAACTAAAACTAAATAACAAAAAAGAAAGAAAGAAATATTTTATAATAAACAATATAACATTAGGTTGAGACGGTAATTTACAATGTGTAAGACTAAATTCAAATTTACGCTGGACAAAAAAGAAGCTAAACCAGCAAGATTTGCGTTCTTAAAATCGTATTTAAAGTTGCATAGTGGCAATACATCAAATAGTTTGCAATTTTCTAGAAAATTGCAACTTAATAATAGCGGAAGGTGATGGTCGTCAGCCGGTAATATCGAGTCAGGGGGCAGATCTAACGAGTAAGTAATATAATTTAAAAATATTAAGTCTAAAAAAGATCCATTTGCATTAGGAAAAGTGTTTATTTGAATTAAATTTAAAAATTCTAAGGTATCAGAGAATGTGTTAGCAATTTGGATTTGTTGACGAGATGAACCCTGACTAGGAATGCAAAGCTGTCGATCATCAAAACCACGGTACCATGAGATAAACGGCACATTAAATTCACCAAGTATACATACTTTTGCTGAGGGATAATCTGCAGAAACTTCTTCTATAATTTTACAAAATTCGAAATAAAGAGTAACATCCGAGTTAGGGGGAATATAGAATAAACACAAAATAAAGAGCGAAGCTCGTAAACTGATTTTAACTATAACATGTTCCAAAAACGTTACACTGGAACTAATAATGGAGCTCTTGGAGCAAGTCTTGACAGCAACCAGGACGCCACCTCCACGTTGATTATTACTTGAATCTGCATTTCTGTCAAAACGATAAACATCGTAATCTTCCATGCCAAGTTCCAAAGTGCCAATTCCATTATGGAGCCATGTCTCAGTGAAGGCAATGACATCGTATGAAAAAAGAGGTATAGATTGACGTAGAAGGTGCAATTTGGTACGTAGTCCTCTGACATTTTGAAGGTATAAATATATAAACGAAGAGTAATTGGTCACTCTGCGTAAATTCGAGGAATTAGGGAGATAAGCAGATGAGTCATTCTGAGTACGTGAGGCTATACTACTGTAGACTGTTCGACTAGTGTGTTGTCCTTCAAGACTGAGATAGTGGGGAGCGGGCGATTCGGTTTGCTTGTGGTAAGAATTCTCGGCTCTCCTCTCACATACACGATCCGAAGACCAACTTCCCCTTTCGACAGTCTGTCTCTCATTATAATTCGTGTTTTCTTGTACTCTTCCGCTTGCATAGGTGTCTTGTCCCAAGTCATCGTGATGTTCAGTGGTATGTAGTGATGCATGTCGAGCAAACGATCTGATCGACTTCACATCTGATTGTCTGCTGTTTGCTCGATTATGATTGAATTGAAGAAATTACTTTTTATTTACCTTTTAATAATTAGCATAACTTTTGAGAATATCGTTAAGTAAGAATCCTTTCTGTTTGTTGATATATACTGACATACCGAAATTTTAAAAAAGTAACCTCTTTTATGATTAATTGCAAACTTAAAAATTTTACAAATTAAGCAAAGTAACCTCGTAAAATTTGAAAATAGAATTTATTTTACAATTTTTTACATTTTTTGTACAAACTTAAATATGTGTTAAGTTTGAATCTTTTAAAAGCTTACAGATGAAAGATACGATGTGTTGAAAGATGTCATTTTTCATGAATTTGAAATTTAATTTTATAATAAACAAATTTTTTTTTTAAATTATTGTTCTGAATAAGAAAAGTTAATGTATTAATTTCAAACCTCGTAAGTATCCAAATTTTTTATTAAATAATTTTATAAAAAATATACTTCTAAATATCACAAAAATTGACAGTCTTTATAGATCAATCTTAAATCCATTTTTCTTATTATAATTATGCTTTATATAAAAAATAAATTACCACACACAAATCTTTAAAATATATATTGACATTCTTTTTTAGCGGAATTTTATTTAAACCTATATTTAGTAATTTAAAAAAGTTTGAAATATAAACACAAAACACTATACTTTCACGTCTTTAATTAACATTTTGTAAATGCCCGAACAGAACCGGATGTTTCAGCAACATCCGTTGCTGTTTGGGTGAAAAAGAAAATATTATCAAAATCTTTATTAGAAATGAATTCTATGGAGTTTAATAATGACTTATAAAACAAATTTATTTTTAAAACACTTATGGCAGCAACATCCCTTAGACGAAAGTCAATGAAATTACCCACGTGACAGATAAAAAATGTCAACAAAAAGAAATGATTCTTACTTAAAGATATTTTCAAAAATTATGCTAATCATTAAAAGATTAATAAAAAGTAATTTGTTCAATTCAATCATAATCGAGCAAACAGCAGACGATCAGATGTGAAGTCGATCAGATCGTTTGCTCGACATGCATCACTAGTGGTATGGGATCCGGCAGAGCTGTTTGAGACTTTTTGAGTTTCGAGAACACGGAGATTACTGCTTTGACCGCTGTTTCGTTTGACAGTACTACTCGCAGAGGACGTATGTGTGGCGCCATCTGTGGATTTTTACCAAGACGTGTAAATGAAACAACTTTTGGAGTGTTTTCGGGTATTAAATAATTTAAAATAATAGAAATTAATTATTAATCGTGATTAGAGTTAGGAGAATTGTTAACAGTTGAATCAGGCAGATTGAAAATCATTAAATTTGATTTGCGATTTTCACGGTCTCCTAGTTCACGCAAACAATTTGTCATGGTGTCGTCTTCACGTTTCTTATATGCTGATTCTAATGTAATAATCTCTTTTTTTATACCTATGACGTCTTCCTCCAAAGTATCAACACGAGCCATGGTGCCAGCAATGGAGCCTTCGATGTTGTTCAGTCTCCCAGAGACGTCAGCCAAGGAATCTTTTAAGGGGATGGTTTGTTCACAGATTTTTTCGCAAATTCTATTTAGCTGATCAGCCATAGCTGCACAAAGGTCATCCTTGGTCACCGTATTTCTTCCAGAAGGGGAAGAAGATTTTTAACTTTATTTTTGGACTCAGCGGATCATTTTACATAAAAAATGAGAGCTAAATGTTCTAGATCAAAAAATTTTTGAAAATTTTTAAACTAGTGTTAATAATTAAATTATGAAACTTTTACCAAAATTAGTGACAATTGCCTCTTGTTTTTATTGTTGACCAATGTTTCATAAATTTTGTTTTTTTAAAAGTTAATTATGATTAAAACTTAAAAGTAAATTCAAGTTTATTAAAAAATAAAAAATAGAGAACATTGATTAAAATTTTGATCGGGCAACTTTTCATTAACGAACCTAAGCAAGAAATTATGAGACTATAGAATTAAACAGATTTTACTAGTCGGGTTTCAGTCGGGCTGATGTTGGATTTTATTCAAGCTTTTTCTTTAAAATAACGAATGACTATTTACTGCTTGGGTTATTTAAGTAAAGAGAGCCTGACCATAATCTAGAATTTTTCAAAATCACGACTTTATTCAGATGTTTATAAGAACAGTTTTAGCTGTATTAATTAATATTATTTCTGTGAAGGCCAATCGTAGATTGGGCTTCGTCAGAGCTCTTGCACGGAGAAAAATTTAAAACAGCATCTCTCTTATCTTTGGGAGCGAATGCCTCCCAAAATTTTGCCTTGTGAAATCTAATGTACGGGCTGTGGGGAGCATGCCCACCTAAGACTTTTGATGCCCATGCCTCCCACAGCTCGTACATTAGATTTCACAAGGCAAAATTTTGGGAGGCATTCGCTCCCAAAGATAAGAGGAATGCTGCTTCAAATTTTTTTCCGTGTGGTCATGGACTATTTGTCCGAGTGTGACGCGCCCAATCAAATCCAGACTAGGAAGCCCGACCAGTTCCCAGCTTAAAATTGGACTCCCCTTCCAGGACCTGACCAAACTCTAAAATCAATTTCTGCACGGGAATATAAAAATTTAATTTACTACCGGTAAAAGTTTTTGACTGTATTCGTTTTCTGCATTTCCTTCACATTTATAGTTTTGGTTTGATTTTTGGGCTTATGCTCCTTTTGGTCAATTAGACATATATTGGCATTTATAATTAGGTATCTTTATCTTTTAAGGCGAAGTTAGATAAGCAGAATGGTGGATGTCAAAATGGTGGATATCGGTTTACGTTTTCTGTTCAGAGCTCAGACCCTTGCATGTGGAATAGTAGAATAGAGAAATAGAATTGAAGAATCAGACGATTTGTTTACGAAATTGAGTTACTCTAATTGGTCAAATTGGTCAAATCTTTCAGCTTGCTTTCGAGAATAACAAATTTTAATCGTTCTTGTTCTTCACAAACTTGTACTTCAGACCCACACGGCACAGGAAATTCCCTGAATTTTACCTGAGTATTAGTCGACATTTTCTGAATATTCAAATTTAATTTTCAGAAAAGTTTCGTGGAAGCATTAAAATGTCCTCCAAAAGGAATATTGGTCGCGAAAGTTTCCTGAAAATATATTTCTAATTTTCAGGGAATTTCCGCAATCTAATATTCCTTTAATGTTCATAGTATTAACTGTTCATGATGCGCACTGATTGAACTTGGTTTCTATGACATTTACGGATGCACAGTAGTTTTAATTTTCTAGAATTCTACAGTTGCCAAATATAACTTATAATTTTGATGAATTACCAGATCAAAAAAAAATTTGGAAATTTTTTTTTAACTTTCTCCGAATATTCTAGGAATATTAGACGCAGAAATTTCCTGAAAATTAGGAATAGAGGAACCTTTTCTGCATATTAGGTTCGAATATTCGGGAAATATCTACAAATATTCAGGAGGCTTCCGTTTCCGGTACCGTAAAGTAGTGCACGCGTTTGTGAAGGGAAAATTGTTTTTTAGTGAATTGTTCATTATTAATTAAGGGTGGGAAGTAGTATGATTGAAAAGTGCTGAGCAAGGTAAGGTGATTGTTTTAGAGAGAATGCATGTAGAAAATAGTGTGAATGTAAAACGTTAAGAAGGTAAAAGGAAAGTGTGAATTGTGAGGTTAGGTGGAAAGAGTGGGGAGTGAGTGTGAGAGATAGAGTGAGTGACGAGGAGAGCGAATGAAGTGTAGGTAAGGTAGGGATCTAGAATGGCGAAAGTTGACTCAAGTAGTACAGGCGGGAAAAGGTCGGAATTACAAAATTTTATAGGCGAGAAAGGAAAGAAAGGGGAAAAGAAAGAAAGGAATAAGTAGAGAGAAGAATGGAGAAGTTAGAGACGATAATTTGGAAAGGAAAATGAAAGAGTTAGCAAGCCAGGTTGAGATTCTGGAGAAGGAAAAAAGAAAGAGGAACATCATAATTAGAGGTTTGAATGTAGGGTATAGGGAAAGCAAAGAGGAAGTAGAGAAATTGCTAGCAGGAATTGGGGCGAAGGTAACGATTAAAAAAGTTAAGGGAATTAGAGGAATAGATCAGGAGATGGCAAAATTATGGATAGTAGAGTTGGAAGATGAGGAGGACAAGTATGAGGTAATGAAATTAAGGGGAAGGTTGAGAGGTAGTGGGAAGAGAATAGATGAAGATAGAACATGGAGAGAGAGAAGGATAAGGTGGTTTTTGGAAGAGAAAGCGTGGGCAGAGAGAAGAAATGGAAGCGAAGTAAGGATGGGGAGAGATAGTGTCTGGGTGGACGGAATAAGATGGAAAGTGCGAGATGAGACAGGAGAGGTTATAAAAATATGAGTGGGTATAGGTGTATGGAGTGTATGGGTATGTTAATGTATTGAGGAAAGGTGGGGGTAATTAACGAAAGAGGAATAAATGGAGAAGTGAAAAAGAGAGGAGGATAAGTGATTGTGTAAAGAGTGAAAGGAAAAAAGAGAATTTTAAAATGTAAGAGGGTGGGCGATAAAAGGGTATAAAGTCAGATTTGGCAAAAGGAACGGGAAATGGAAGCCCAGGCACTTGGCAAATAAATGGTTAAAGTAGGTTAAGATGGCGTTTAGATTTAAGCAGTTTAGAATAATTGTAAATAGGTATTATAAGAAAGTTATTGTAATAGAAAAATGTAAAGGGAGCTAAGTAGATTAAGATATATGTAATTGAATCCTCGAACCCTGCGATATGTGCGGGGAGAGTAAAATAAAGTAATCTACAAATATTCAGGGAAAATTCAGGGAATTTCAGGTGCTGTGTGGCGACTTCGGTATTCTTTGCGTCGAACAACAGTTAGCAAGAAAATTAGATTTCGGAGCTTTTATAGGTATCATTGTTTCCAAAATAGCATGAAAAGGACTTTTTTAACTCAATATAAATGAAAAAAAACTAAAATTTATTTTTATTTAATTGATATAATTCACCCGCATTTATTTATATGAAAAATAGAATAAAAATAATAATTATTATTTAATTGTTAGTTGTCATTATGATTATTTAATACCTACTTAAAATTAATTCAAAAATTTTTTTGCAAAAAATGTATATGGGCTTGCAAAACTTTCGTCCCCGTCCCACATTTTCTCTCGGCGCGGGCGGCGGCCCTGTCCACATTTCCCGAATATTTAAACCTAGCACACAGTAAAGTTTCGTGAAAGAATTAAAATATCTGCCATGAATATCTTTCCCTGAATATTGTAGGAATATTATTGAGATAAGGAAATTCCCTAAAAATAAAAAATATATTTTCAGGAATAATTCGCGTCCAATATTCCCCATGGCGGTCATTTTAATGCCTTCACGAAACTTACCTAAATATTAGATTCGAATATTCGGAAAATGTGGACCAATATTTAGTGGATATTCAGGGAATTCTCGGTGCTGTGCTGTGTGGGCAGAAGATATTAAAAACCTGATATCAATGCGCTCTTCAGCTTTTACTAATTATTGCAAAACAAAAATTTTAAATGAAAATTTGTGTATTATTTCTTTTACTTCATTATTTGTATAAACTATTTTTATTAAAAATCGCATAATAATCGCTAAAATGGGAAAAAGAGATTTTCAACGCCAATGGTTTATGGATTTTTAAATTTTAAATCAAGAAATAATATTAATCTGAATAAAATTAGTAAGAAGTATTTTTTGCGTTAATGCTCTAGATTACGAGATATGTGCGATACGAAATTTCACCAGTTTTTTCAAGATATCGGATAAAATTACCACACCTCGAGGTGGCATACTTGAAGTTAAGGTCAGGGAATATTGTTCTTTCGATGGGAAAAAAAATTCTAACCTCGGAATTAATGCAAAGCAGTTAGTGCTTAAGTACCCAATCGATGTTCATTTCATTCCCGGTTAACTTCGTCAAGGAAATTGACCTCATAATGTGAAAATAAAAACTCTGAATAAACTAACATACCGACACTGCAAAACCAAATGCCTCATTTTGAGAAGTCGATTTTCACATTTGAAGGATAACTTCCCTGAGGATGATGACCGGAAAAATTCAGTTATGCAACAGATACACTAAGCCCAGACAGCTTCTTACTATTTTTGATGTTTTCATTTTAAAAAATTAGTCCTTCTAGACACTGACCAGAAACCAACTTGAATTTGGGCAAACTCGGGCTATTTCTACACAGATACCTCACTCAGGAATCACTTTTCCCACTTATTTCAATTACTTTTAAATCAGTTTTTAAACAAAACTGCAAACGCTATAAAGCAAAAATAAGCACGTGCTGACCTGGAAGCTGCAGAAAGAAAACTAACCACGTTCCAATGAATGAATCGATAAGTGGCATCAACCACATTTAAGTGTCCAATGGCACACGTCATTTACATCCAACTGCCCAATGTCATACATCAGACTTTCTTGGCATATAGCCAATAGCCATCGTAGCATCATATAGGACTGACCAATGGCAATCAAACGCTATATGGACTGGCCAATGGCACGCGTTACGATTCATGGCAAGTAGCCAATAGCACGCATAACACTGCTGATTTTATATAGACCAAATCCATTTTAAATCATGCAGGCAGTCGGATTGTGCATCTAGAATCAACTTTATGTGAAAGTATGTTTTTCTGCTCGAAAAAAGACACGTATTTTTTAAAATTTTCAACATTTTTTTTTAGTTTTTACGGTTGTTTTTAAAGATTTTAACAAAAACATAAGTTTTATATGAATATTTTCTTAAAAATCTCGTAATTTACTCAATTTTTAAGCTTTTTAGTTGCTGTTTGGCTCATTCTTTTCTATTTTTTATGCTTCTTAAAAATTTATCAAGATAAGTGAAAAATATTGATAAACAAAAACAATACTTTGATTTATTGAAAAAACTAAAAAAAAATTTATTTTAAAAAGACCACCTTTTTTTCTTAAAATTTTCAGGGTTTATAGCTACTTAAGTGTACTAATCACCACAAAAATTTCATTTGGTATTTTTTTGTTTATTAGAAGAAAAAAATTATTTTCTATTTTTTCGTAAAAACCTCCTAAATTTCTCATTTTTTAAATTTGACAATCGTTCCATGGGCCATTTGTTTACATTGTTAATGCTCTTTTTAAAAATATCATAAAAAGAAATAACAGTTAATAAATAGCAATATTATCCAACTTTCTTGGGAAACCGAAAATGCTGTTTTGAAGTATTCTTTTTTGATGATATAATATATTATTTTCATATATTCATTGCATATAATATACATTTCATAAAATATGAAATATTTCTAGTATGTATATATAATTTTGTTTGCGTAGGATGTGAAAACCTGCTCTCAGGTACCTTGTAGACCGTACTACAGGGTTACATTAGTTTTATGAAATGAATTTTTATATACCAATGTGGAAGTTTTATAATAGCAAATTGATTACATCCAAATAGCTAAATTTTATAAAACTCAAAATTTTTCAATAAAAAGGTCTTCAACTTAAAAACAGCATTTTCGTTTTTCCAAGAAAGTTGGATAATATTGCTACTTATCAGCTGTTATAAGTTTTTATGATATTTTTAAAAAGAGCATTAAAAATGTAAACAAAGGGCCCAAGGAGCGATTTTCAATCTTTAAAATTGGGAAATTTAGGAGGTTTTTTCGAAAAAATAGAAAATAATTTTTTTCTTTCAAGAAACAAAAAAATCCCAAATGAAATTTTTGTGGTCATTAGTACATTTCAGTAGCTATAAACCCTAAAAATTACAAGAAAAAAGGTGGTCTTTTTGAGATAAAAATTTTTTTAGTTTTTTGAAAAAATCAAAGTATTGTTTTTGTTCATCAATATTTTTTACTTATGTTAATAAATTTTTAAAGAGCATAAAAAATAGGAAAGAGTGAGCCAAAGAGCAACTAAAAAGCTTAAAAATTGTGCAAATTACGAGATTTTAAAGAAAAAATTTATAAAAAACTTATTTTTTTGTTAAAATTATAAAAAAATCGTAAAAATTAAAAATAAAATTTTACGAAAATTTAAAAAAATACGTGTCTCTTTATTTTTCGAGCAGAAGAAGATACTTTCATATAAAGTTAATTCTCGATGCATCATCGGACGGCCTGCATGATTTGAAATGGATTCGGTCTATGTAGAAATTAAAACCTTTTAAATTATTTAATCAACTTTTCGACTTTTTTAAGCCTAAAAGTCAATCCAAGGCCTGTATGTATTATATATGTGGACCAAATCGCAAAAAATAAAACCAAGGGAAAAAAAATTACTTTCAAATTCCATGGGTTCTTGATTATTTGCAGGCTATATACATCTCAAAGTATTGAATGAAATAAATATCAACGCGAAATCAGTTGTCTGTTCAAAAACTCACGCTTGTTTCTTTTGTAGTATCTAGATTAATAAAATTGAACAAATACTTAACACAAAACAAAAAGTTGCATTTTATTGAATAAATATTACTTTTTACGTACTATTCGTTATTTTCGGATAGAATTAGGTTAACTGAAAGTAACTAAATTATATATTTGAAAGAAAAAAATTTTTATAACATTTGTAATGCAAAAGAATTCGACCGCTTTTTTTAATGTAACGTAACAGTCCAAAATCCCAAAAAGTTTTTTGACGCAAAATCTGTCAAGTCAACTAAATACAATGACTTAATTTTTTTCGAGCATTTTTATGTTATTTTCTAAATAAAATATAAAATCAGCAACATATTTAATTGTTTCTGTTTTTAGAGCCAAAATCAATTTGTAACGTAACAGTCTTTTTTTACCCGTAACACATCATCCCGAAAAAAATATCTTGATCTGTGAATAAAAACCATATATTCCTATGTATTTTGATGCACTGAATCTGAAATTGACACAAATTGTTTGAACATTAAAAATATACATTCATTAAGAGCATGTGATGGATCATGACGTCACTGGTATAGACAAAACTTTGTAACTTTTCTCTTAAAATATTAAATATTTAGTTACGAAACTTGGCACATTTACTTAAAACGTTTTTAGGAAGGTCTCTCTGACCCGAATTTGCTTGAATTTTGGTCCAAAATTAAATTTAGAAAATTTTTGAAAAATTGCATTTTTTTAAAACTAATTCTAGGTCAGATAGACCTTCCTAACAATATTTTAGGTAATTCTACCAAGTTTCGTGACAAAATGTTCAATATTTTGGGAGAAAAGTTACGGAAAAATTTTGCCTAAACCAGTTATGTCATATTCTATCACATTCCCATAATACATTATATTTAAAAAAAGCGAAGCGAAAATAGAGCAAATTGTACAAAAAATAGAAAATGTCATCCATGTTAGATCAAACTTTATCTTATTGATTAAAATTAATAAAACCCAGTATATGTGGATTTTTGGGGTCGGTGATAATGAATTCGCTCATAATTTTTTAAACTTCAAAATAGCTTATGTATGATGGCGGGCAAAAAAGCATAATTTTCTACAAACTTAATAAAACACAGTATTTATGGGTTTTTGAGATCGCTGATAACGAATTTATTTATGATTTTTCAAAACTTTAAATGGCAAATGCAAAATGTCAGACAAAAATGTTAAATTATTGATTAAATTAATAGAACTCAATATAGATTCTTATCATACTATTTAAGGTCAGGATTTATTCATAATCTTAAAAACGTTGAATCTAGATTCAAAACGTACAATTTGAGTTTTATTAACATTTTTAAAAATTTTCTTTTTTTTCAGACATATTGATTTTGCAATTATCAACTTTAAAAAGTTATGAATAGATTTGTTATCAGCGATCCTATAAACCGCCATATAGTGAGTTTAATTAGGCATTTCTTAAAAAAATTTTTTTTTTTCTGCTATTTTAGCGATTTTAACTTGTTTTTTAAGGTTAAGTTCTAACTCAGACTCGTCTTGCCAATTCTGATCTCGAATCCGGAATTAGCTCTTTAAAATTCGTAGGAATATATGGGTCTTGTTCCCATATCAAGATATTTATTTTTGTGTGGCTGTGTAATCAGAGTGTTGTTGCTTGCTTAAAACTTTATATAAATCCATTGTAATTTTTTAATTGTTTAATCGTAAGACAACCGAGTTAATGTTCATTATGTAAAATAAAGTAATGGAAGCCATTTTTAATACCTAATTTTACTTTTTACATGAACATAAATCGCACAGGTAACATAACAGTCTTTTCGTGTAACGTAACAGTCTAAACATTTTTGTTTCTAAAAAATTAAAAAATTTTTTTAGTGTTATTGACATTTTTTTATTACTTGCATTTAAAAGCTACGAAATTATCTACTACACGTTTAAAATAGTCCACTAGAAGAGCAGGCTTTTTCCACAATGTAGGACAGCTTTAAAGCTTACTTCCAAAACTATGTAACGTAACAGTCCGTACTAAAACATTCGGGTCAAAATTTCTCCAAAAAATCAATGTTGGTCTCGGATCCTTCGATTTTTATGAAACTTGGTGTAAATGAAGTATTATATGACAAAAGTTTTGCCCAAAAATATTTTTTGAAAATTTTCAAAATTGTGGTTTTTACAGGGTGTCAAAATTTTTAGTACCGTTTTTTTCAAAAACAAATATCTTTGGGCATTTTAATAAATTTTGTTCATATTTATGCAACAAATGCAAATTTTTAAAGTTTTGATTCAAAAATGATTTTTTTTCCACATAACCAGTGATCAGAAAATTTCTGCACCTAAAATTAAAAATTAATTAAAAACTAGCCATGTTAATTCGCTCGCTGACGCTCGCTCAATTATATTTATTGATGAAGAAATTGCTTATCTAAGTTTAAATATTAAAAACTATCATGAACTTATGATTTATTTCATTGTTGTTATTTTTAAATCTTTTGAAAATTATATACAAAGATTATAATTTTGTGTTAAGAATTTTTTATTAATTAGTAATATTAATATTATTAATATTAAAATAAATTGTTTAATAATTTTGTTTAAAACAAATAATATACTAAAATTGTTTTTAATAAGGGAGTGTTTATAATATTACGATGATTTATACAAAATTTTAAATAAATTAGTTTTATATTAATATCAATATTAAATCAGTGTCAAATTCATACTTCCAAAGTATAATTTTATAAATTCTGAAAACATATACTTATCATTTAAAGATATGGATAAATCTTTTGGTATAGCAATTGTGAAACAAAGTGCTTCGTAAAACCATGCTTCAAATATCGAAAGCACGTTTATAAATTAAAAAAATATTTGTAAAAATTAACAATACGTGAAGTTTTGACTTTGATATTTAAATTATAATTTTTTTAATGTTTTCATTAATAAATACTTTCAATAATTATCCCATTTAATTCTTAAAGGTTGATTATTTACTGTGATATGGTTAGTACATTTAAAAACTATCAATAAATCATATTTGTTTACTCTAAAAAAAATTATATATTTTGTATTATTAAAGAAAATGAAACCAATCTTTTTTTTAATTAAGGCATAATTTTTTGTTTTGAAACATTGAAAGGAAGTTATTGTTTTGTTTTGTGAAATCATTGAAAAAAAGTTATAAAATATTAGTTTAAGTCTTATTTTTCATGTATGTGTTGTTTTGCAGTTTAACGAAAACCTTAATTTCATATTTATATTGAATAATAATATGAGAGTATTCTTCAATTCTTCCAAGAAGTAAAAAAATTCTATTATACTTTAAAGTGTCTTTACAATATAATATAATTATAACGAAGTATGGGGGCACTTTTTAAGAATTAAAAGATTTTGTATATAACCTATTTGTAAAGACTTCCAACTGCGTAAATGGAATAGTGGATACAGTGGGCGGCTTCAGAGAGAGGGGTCGCAAGTTAAAATCTTCTAGCGTAGGATTTTTCTGTTTCATATTGTAAAATAATTCATTTAAATCACCAATTTACAGGGAAATGACATGTTTAAAATAAGACCGAAAGAAGTTAAAATATAAATTTTACTTTTCATTTAATCTTTAAAAATTTCTCAGGAACTAGTTAATTATTTACCTAAAATCTTTAGGGTTGCATTACTACTAAATTTGCTTCTTTGTCTCAAATTCACGAATAAAGTTTATAAATATTTCAGAAGTTATTTTTTTTCGTGTAGTTGTGCATGCGCAGAAGGTTTCTGTAAGCTTTAGAGATGCGAAAAAGGTATCAAAATAATTTACACACGCGCAGTTAATAAAATTTCAAAACAGAATAGATTTCTCACAATTTAAACGTAAACGGAAACCAAAAAACATGTAAACAAAACAGTCGTATACTTTGCGTAGAACATATAATTTTGAAAAGTAAAATATACATAAGACATTTTGCACATGTAAATAAATAAAATTTTAATTTTCGTTGGACTTAAAAAAAAAAGTACCAACTACTACGCTTAGTTAGATCCCACACGGCATTACTGCGCATGTGTTATTGTCATAAAGTATTACTGCCCATGTGTAATTGCCATAGAGCATCACTGCGCACGTGTAATTGCCATAGAGCATTACTGCGCATGTGTAATTGCCATAGAGCACTACTGCGCATGTCTAATTGCCATATACATCCAGTGCGCATGCTTCATGAACATAATGATCAAGTGCGCATAAGAATTAATGATATTGATTTACTGCGCATACAAATGGACCATTTTGATCAACTGCGCATGCGTCACTATCATGGCACACTACTACACTTAATTGTATAAGTGCCTTCTTTATAAAAATGTTAGTAGTTCAAAAATATTATAGGTGAATTGATTTTAAAAGTTGCTTATAAAGAAAAGTAGTGAACCAAGTGGAAGGGGAAGAACGACTGAACGACGAATTTCTGTTGACGACAAAGGTTTCGTTTTAATATAATAAGAGATATTAAGATAGCGGATCCAAAAACGCGACGACAGTATTTTTTTTCAAAAAATTGACACCCAGTTGATACTTCTTTTAATTCTCTCTTCATTTGTATGAAAATGAGTACCTGAATGTTTCTTGGATTGCTGAATGTTAATCTAAAGTCGGATTTCAAAAATTCAAAATGGCGGATCCAATATGGCGGTCGATATTTTTGGAATTGATCGGATTTATTTGAAACATTCTACTCGGGGGTTTTTAGGGTCGCTGATTGTAAACCTGAAGTCATATTTTAAAAATCCAAAATGGCGGATCCAATATGGCGGCCAATATTTTTCGAATTAATCGGATTTATTTGAAACATGCTACCCGTGGTTTTTTGGGGTCAATTCCAAAAATATCGCCGCCATACTGGATCCGCCATTTTAAATTTTTGAAATACGACTTCAGATTCACAATCAGCGACCCCAAAAACCCCCGAGTAGCATGTTTCAAATAAATCCGATCAATTCCAAAAATATCGACCGCCATATTGGATCCGCCATTTTGAATTTTTGAAATCTGACTTTAAATTAACATTCAGCGACCCAAGAAACATTCAGGTACTCATTTTCACACAAATAAAGAGAGAATTAAAAGAAGTATCAACTAAGTGTCAATTTTTTGAAAAAAAAATATTGTCGTCGCCATTTAGTAGATAGTAGTACTTTGTACGAAAGGGCTGGTCCCGTATATATTTCAAATAAAATAAATTTTGGATCCGCCATTTTAATATTTTTAATTCATTTTTTATTTTAGGTGCAGAAATTTTCTGATCACTGGTTATGTGAAAAAAATCATTTTTGAATCAAAAATTAAGAAAATTTGCATTTTTTTCCAAAAAAGTAGTTATAGCTTTTTGGAATTTTATTTTTTTGCAATTTTCATGACAGATTATGAAAAAGCGATAAAAAATACGTAATAAAATGTTATTACAAAAACCAATTCACATACCTAATAATAAAAATAATTAACTTTGAAAATGCTTGAAAAAATGCGTTCGTGTCCCGGCGTTAAGCTTGCCTGAATTCAGAGAGCGTAGGCCGCGTCACAAAAAGTCCAATATCTCGGTTGTTTTTAAAGTCTCCAGAACGTTTTTTTTTAATCAACTCAGAAAAAAATAAGGAAACGAAATATCGTTATTAAAAAGAAATCGTATGGGTGGTTTGATCGAAAAAATGAAATCAAAAATTTTTTTGACTTTTTTGGGGGCAAATTTTGAAAAATTTTTTTGGTCTCATATTACGTTCAAAGTGTTGGTATATTATTTATAAACACCATAAATATGAACAAAATTTATTAAAATGCCACAAAGATATTTGTTTTTGAAAAAAACGGTACTTAAAATTTTGACACCCTGTAAAAACCACAATTTTCAAATTTGCAAAAAATATTTTTGGGCAAAACTTCTGTCATATGAAAGTATTTTTTTCTGCTCGAAAAATAAAGAGACAAGTATTTTTTTAAACTTTCAGAACTATTTTTTTTGAATTTTTACGATTTTTTAAGATTTTAACAACAAAATAAGTTTTTTATAATTTTTTTCTTTAAAATCTCGTAATTTACACCATTTTTAAGTTTTTTAGTTGCTCTTTGGCTTATTCTTTTCTATTTTTTGTGCTTTTTAAAAATTTATCAAGATAAGTGAAAAATATTGATAAACAAAAACAATACTTTGATTTTTTGAAAAAACTAAAAAAAATTTTATTTTAAAAACACCACCTTTTTTTCTTAAAATTTTCAGGGTTTATAGCTACTTAAGTGTACTACTCAACACAAAAATTTCATTTGGTATTTTTTTGTTTCTTGGAAGAAAAAAATTATTTTCTATTTTTTCGTAAAAACCTTTTAAATTTCCCAATATTTAAGATTAAAAATCGTTCCTTGGGCCCTTTGTTCACATTTTTAATGGTTTTTTTAAAAATATAATAGAAAGTAATGACAGCTGATAAATAGCAACATTATCCAACTTTCTTGGAAAAAGAAAAAGCTGTTTTTAAGTATTCTTTTTCGACGTTAAAATGTATTATTTTCATATATTCATTACATATAATATACGTTTCATAAAAATATGAAATATTTCTAGTATGTATATATATATATTATTATTATTATTTTTTTTTTACAAAACAATTTTAGGAGAGGAAAAAATGCTTTTACGCACTTGTTCGTGTGGGACTCAACCACGTGCTGTGGCAATACCGCACTAAAACAACCTATCCCATTCTTGCTTTACTTACTCCATCCGTTCCTGCTCCCTCTATCCTGGAAGGTTAGCAAGAGCGTGATCCACTTACTCGAGACGTTTTTCATGTTTCTTGCACTGTTGTCCTCGCCCATAGCCGCCGATGTTCTTAAGCGGTGGTCGAGAACGTTGTTGGATGCTTTTTTAGACCTACCAAATAAGATGTTAAAGTGAACAGTGCTGCCGAACCAGATTGAGAGAGTTCAGAAGGACTACCTTCTGCATGCGAACCGCCAATGCATCAGCCTGGCGCTCGCAGCCAGGAATCTTTTTTAATTGGCTCACAAATGAATCCTTAATCCCTCCCAAACAACCGATTCGAAGAACATTTAATCGGACTTTATAACCTGGGTGCATTCGACTCAATTCGAACATGAGCTCTTGATACTTGGTCCGCTTCTCATCCTTCTTACGATTAATGTTGTTCTCAGCTGGGACCGAGAACTCAATTACACAAATGATCTTACTTTTATGATCCTGGAGTACTATATCAGGCTTATTGGCACTGATACGATGAGTGGTGGAAAAAGAGAAGTTCTAGTAGATCTGACACTGGTTATTTTCCACTGCGGACTCCTGATCCCCTTGTGTATACGGCAAGATGGGTTCTTTATCTATACCATACTGGTGTCGAAGGTGATAATACAACACGTTAAGCACAGCATTGTGTCTTTCAATATACCTGTAACACGCGTAGTTCGGACACGCACTTAGAATGTGACTTAGAGTCTTCGCATATTGTTTACATGCACGACAGATGTCACTGTCCAGAGGTATATGCATCACACGATTGCGGTACACCAAAGTATTAATTACACGATCCTGACAGGCGAATAGGAATCCTTCAGTCTCCGATCTTAAACCAGCAGATTTAAGGAACGCAAATGTCAAACCAACCGACAATCCTACTTCATTTATGAGATTGTAGAATTGTCCGTGAACAGATTTGCTTTTATGTTCCTGTAGTAGAAGTGCATGTTCTGCTTCCTTGACACGGCCCTTAAGCATCAATGGTGGTGACGATGCTAATCCATGTTGCACATTACTAGTATCAAATGGGAGACAAAGTTCATCCGCAGCTCTTTCTGCCGCATAATATAAGAATACCCCAAAATTCGTAATTTCATGATGGTGAACAAATTGTAAAAGAGGATCTCGACTGTTCATAATTGAGCATGTAGCAGCAAAAACGATTCTACGATGAAGACACTGTAAGTTCAGTAGACCTCTTTCTCCCCGATCTCGCGGAAGGTAAATTCGAGGCACGGAAGACTTAGGATGATGACTTCGATGGATTGTCATCATCTTGCGAGTTTCTCTGTCTAGCATCTTCAGCTCATTCACATTCCACTTAACCGCTCCAAAGGTATAGAGAAGCAAAGGAATGGCTAATGTATTTGTGGCTTGTATCTTATTCTTCTCAGATAATTCGGAAGACCAAATTATTCTGAGAAGACCACGATATTTTGTTTAGAGACTATCTTCAAGCTGACGCACATCTTGAGTCTCCGCTTGCGGAATTCCAAGATATGCGTATGTTTCTCCATGATTAAGATGATGAATGGCATTGCCACCAATGAGCTGAAGATCCTCAGATTCGCCTGGTGTTTCAGATGTTTCACGTCTTCCCTTACTTAAGTGGAAAACGGCACATTTATACAATCCAAATTCCATTCCAATTGCTCTGGAATACTTGGCTACTGCAAACACTAGATGTTTAAGTTCTTCTCTCTTAGATCCATAGAGCTTAAGATCGTCCATGTAGAAAAGATGGTTGATCTTATGAACTCTATTTCTTCGTTTGCCACACATGTATCAAGGGCGATTTTTTCGAAGCACAATAGACAGCGGCAAAAGAGAGATGCAGAAAAGTAGAGGACTGAGTGAGTCACCTTGAAAAACTCCTCTCCTAAAAGAGATGATGTTAGTTATCATCTGCTGTTTGTTGGATGATATAACAAACCTTGTCCTCCATATGAGCATCAGCTCTTTTAAGCATCTCACGATGTTTGGATGTACCTGTTAGCAATCAAGGAGCTTGATGATTAGCTCATGACTCGTAGAGTCGAATGCTTTACGGTAATCAATCCAAGCCATTGACAAGCTGCGTCGATAAACTATCGAGTCTTGGGTAACGCACCTATCTATTAATAGATTTTCCCTACAACCTGACAGGTCTCTTTTGCACCCACGTTGTTCACTTATTGCACTCGAAACTGGCTTTATAGATGTTAATATCCTTTCTTTTAGGATGCCAGTAAATAGCTTGTAACAGGTGTTAAGACAAGCTATCGGTCTATAATTTTTTGGATTAGACAAATCTCCTGATTTTGGTAAGAATACCGTTCGACCTTCCACCAACAACTGTGGTACGGGATGTTCTCAACAAAGAAAGGTTGAAAAGATGCTGGCCAAATGTCGGTGAGTTGAAGTAAACTTCTGCCACCATAGATTATTAATCTTATCTGCCCCGGGTGCTGAAAAGTTCTTAGTTTTAGCAATTATATTTCTAACCTCTTGCTCAGTAATTGACGAACATGCCTCACTAGGATGGTCAAGCCCCTGTTCAAGACAGAAGCTTCTGAAGAGTGGTAAAGACGCATCCTCATCGTTGACTGTATAGAACGTCCCATAGATGTTTCTCCAGAAAGTTTCAACATCTTCACGACATGGGGGGTTAACAACGACTGATGTTGGTGGACTGAACAGGCGGGAGGGATTAGTAGCAAAGATATTATTTTGCTTAATCCAGTCAATCCGCCGTTCTAAACTTTCTCTTATGACTACAAGAGAACGTATCTTCTCAATCCAATGTTGCTTGATGGTCTGCAATTTTGATTTTTTCAAAGTGTGATGCAATCTTTTTAGAGTTTTGGCAATTTCCAAAACTCTTGGTGTAAAACTTTTATTCAATTCTGGATACGCTATCACCCTCCGTAATTGAGAAGCATGTCGTCGAGCCACCCCTATCTTGAACTGTACTTGTTTGATTCGTTTGCAGGTCTTAGCCACTCGCTCTGAAACAGACTTCCTGTTACTTTCACGAAGCAAAGACACTGCTTTATCATACACCTCACAGTTCAGTGTCCAGAGATCCACATTTTCAGGGAGTAATGAGAGTTCTTGATTTCCCTCAGCCATTTTGTCCATTTTTATGGAAACCTTAAGATGAATTTTTGTTTCCCTTGATTTCATGTTCCCATCTTCGGTCGTTGGTGTTGGTGTGTCGAGAACTTGTATGTTCTCTGAGGGATGTTTTTCTTCTCGTAGAAAAGCCTCATGTCCCTTTTTCCTCAGAAAGGATACCTGGTCTCTTAGATACTGAGGCGTCACTTCTGCGTAGTGGGGGTACATTTCGACCCATCGCATATGCAGCCTTAGCATATATCCTCTTCTGCCTGGAGAACTGTTTTGCCAACACAACAAGATGTCCTTCCGAAGTTGGCCCGTCCATTTGAAACGCTCTCGAGTTTGTCCCGGGTCATTGCCTGTTCGTCGCCTGGGTTCTGTCCTATTGCCACTCCCAACTGAACTCAGATCTCCATCCGAGAGAGATCTATTGTGGGTGGCACTGCGAGTTACAGTCGTCGTAACGAGACGTTGTGATGGTCCCTAAAGTTGATTATCTAGAATATTATATGGGTCGAATTTCATATGGCAGAAAGATTCTTTTATTCAATATTTGTTTCTTCGAATTAGTATTTATAAAAACGCGTAGTTAGACGAAAAGTTTTAAAAATGAATTATCACTTATTATAATTTTTGTTAAAATTAATTTGCAAATACTAGAAATTGAAGTTTAGAATTTTTTTATTAATATGACTTTTTATTAAAATGATGTTTGTTTAAAGAGAAATCTTTTGTTCACGAATTTGCTTTTAACAGAATTAACGTTTAATGTAAACGTCAGATAACCTGACTTTCGTGTGCTAGAATTTTTACATAACCTTATTTACGTATTTTGTAATTTTTATTCCAATAAATTATAATTTGTTAGATTCTAGACACCACAGACATTTAATTTGATAAAACATCCACTTAGCCGAATTTAAATATGACAGAATTACAATTTAACAGAAATACTAATAGGCGGGATTTTTATTTAACACAATATCTATTTAATAGACAGTTTAATTATTTGAATCTTTGTTCGGAATCATTTCTATATTTTAGAAATGTTATTTAATAGAATTTACAATTGTTAGAAATTGTGTACTGCAAACTTTATATTTAAGCAAATTTCCATTTATCTTGAATTTTATGGAGTAGAATCTCTATTTAGCAGAACTTTTATTTAACAGAATTAAAATATAACCTATAATTCATGCAACCAAATTTGCATGTGACAGACTGTTTACGAACCCGAATTTTAATGTGATAGAATCTCTATGTATCCAAATATTTATTATGTACAATCTCCAAGTGATAGAACTTTCAACTGTCTGGCAATTCATTTGGTCGAACTTTTGTTTGGCACTTTAATACAACAGAACTTTTAAATAACCGACTTTTCTTGCAAGCGAATTTAAATGTGACAGTCTCTATATTAAACAGAATTTTTATGCAGCTGAATCTCTACATAACCGAATATTCTTCATACAGACTGCCCACCCAGCATAACTCTTAATTAACCACATTTTATATCGCCGAACTTTCGTTTGGCAGAATCGCTATATGACAGAAATTCTAATTGGCCGAATCGTTAGCCAATCAGATTTAAGTTCAAGTACATAGTTGTATCTGATTGGCTAACGATTCGGCCAATTGGAAGTTCTGTCATTTAGCGATTCTGCAAAACGAAAGTTCGGCGATATGAAGTGTGGTTAATTAAGAGATATGTTGGGTGGGCAGTCTGTATGAAGAATATTCGGTTATGTAGAGATTCAGCTGCATAAAAATTCTGTTTAATATAGAGACTGTCACATTTAAATTCGCTTGCAAGAAAAGTCGGTTATTTAAAAGTTCTGTTGTATTAAAGTGCCAAATAAAAGTTCGACCAAATGAATTGCCAGACAGTTGAAAGTTCTATCACTTGGAGATTGTACATAATAAATATTTGGATACATAGAGATTCTATCACATTAAAATTCGGGTTCGTAAACAGTCTGTCACATGCAAATTTGGTTGCATGAATTATAGGTTATATTTTAATTCTGTTGAATAAAAGTTCTGCTAAATAAAGATTCTACTCCATAAAATTCAAGATAAATGGAAATTTGCTTAAATATAAAGTTTGCAGTACACAATTTCTAACAATTGTAAATTCTATTAAATAACATTTCTAAAATATAGAAATGATTCCGAACAAAGATTCAAATAATTAAACTGTCTATTAAATAGATATTGTGTTAAATAAAAATCCCGCCTATTAGTATTTCTGTTAAATTGTAATTCTGTCATATTTAAATTCGGCTAAGTGGATGTTTTATCAAATTAAATGTCTGTGGTGTCTAGAATCTAACAAATTATAATTTATTGGAATAAAAATTACAAAATACGTAAATAAGGTTATGTAAAAATTCTAGCACACGAAAGTCAGGTTATCTGACGTTTACATTAAACGTTAATTCTGTTAAAAGCAAATTCGTGAACAAAAGATTTCTCTTTAAACAAACTTCATTTTAATAAAAAGTCATATTAATAAAAAAATTCTAAACTTCAATTTCTAGTATTTGCAAATTATTTTTAACAAAAATTATAATAAGTGATAATTCATTTTTAAAACTTTTCGTCTAACTACGCGTTTTTATAAATACTAATTCGAAGAAACAAATATTGAATAAAAGAATCTTTCTGCCATATGAAATTCGACCCATCTAATATTCTAGATAATCAACTTTAGGGACCATCACAACGTCTCGTCGTAACCGCATCTTCTCTGTGTAGGTGGTTAACCTAGCACAGACTGGACAATTGTTTCGGGTGCCCACCCCTATCTGACATTGGTCCGCCCCGGGTATTTGAATTGCCCGGTTCACCCCATATCTAGGAGGATTTCCTCTATCCGTTACCTGGGGAGGCGCTCGATTGGGATGTCAGAAACCCCACCTTAGATGCCACTTAAACACTTGGCCAAGTGGACCAAGTATTTTCTTGGTGTTCGGAAGAGGGCATCTATGCTGACCCAACCGGCCAGGCAATTTTGTGATATTTGGTAACGGACGATACCATTTACCACTGAGATGTCGAGTTATTATTATTATTATTATTATTATTTTTGCGTGGGGTGTAAACACCTGCTCACAGGTACACTGTAGCCCGTACTACAGGGTTACATTAGTTCTATGAAACGAATTGTATATACCAATGTGGAAATTTTATATAATAGCAAATCGATTACATCCAAATAGCTAAATTTTATAAAACTCAAAATTTTTTTATGAAAAGATCTTTAACCTAAAAACAGCATTTCCGTTTTTCCAAGAAAGTTGGATAATATTGGTCTTTGTCAGCTGTTATTACTTTTTATAATATTTTTAAAAAGAGCATTAAAAATGTAAACAAAGGGCACAAAGAAAGATTTTCAATCTTGAAAATTCCGAAATTTAGAAGGTTTTTAAAAAAAAAGAAAATAATTTTTTTCTTCCAAGAAACAAAAAAATACCAAATGAAATTTTTGTGGTGAGTAGTACACTCAAGTAGCTATAAACTCTGAACATTTCAAGAAAAAAAAGGTGTTCTTTTTGAGATAAAAATTTTTTTAGTTTTTTTAAAAAATCAAAGCATTGTTTTTGTTTATCAGAATTTTTTACTTATCTTGATAAATTTTCAAAAAGCATAAAAAACAGAAAAGAATGAGCCAAAGAGCAACTAAAAAGCTTAAAAATTGTGTAAATTACGAGATTTTAAAGAAAAAATGTATAAAAAACTTTTTTTTTTGTTTAAATCTTAAAAAAATCGTAAAAATTCACAAAAAAATGTTTTGAAAGTTTAAAGAAATACGTGTCTCTTTCTTTTTCGAGCAGAAAAACATACTTTCATATAAAGTTAATTCTCAATGCACCATCGGACTGCCTGCATGATTTGAAATGGATTCGGTCTGTTATAATAATATTAATATTATTATTAAATATAATATTATTATTATATTAATACTAATAATTATTTTTATTATTATTACTATACAACGTATAGTACAATGCACAATACATCATTTATAACATATATACTATGCCTACACCACACATAATATATAATAATAATAATAAGTTTGCCTACATAATTAGAGTTATACAGAGATTAAATATGTTATATGTTTTTTTTCTGCGTCGTATGTGAAAACCTGCTACCAGGTACCCTGTAGCCCGTACTACAGGGTTATGCGGGGGTGGCGGTGTTTTGCCAACCTGCTACAAACACACCCTTATTTGGTGACTTTAAGACCTCTGCTCCCAGACCTACGATCATTGACGGTCATGGAGGCCCTTAACGCACACAAGTTGAGTCAAGGGACTCGATGAACCGTCAATTCGCTCTAAAAACGCTTCAAGAGGAAAAAAGCTTCTTTTATCTGCGTTTTCCTGCGATTTAAGTGCCCCTTAAGAGACTTCGCTTTAAGGCCTCTTCTCTCTTTGCCTGCTCCAGAATTTTTTTGAAGCAGGCGCACTTCCCTGAGCCTGAAAAATGAGCCGTTTCCGCCTCATTTCCAACCTCGGCCGCAAGGAGAAAGCAGAACGCTTCCTTACTACATGCTGCTTACTACACGTCCAGCAGCCCCACACTTAAAGCAAGCGGAGGATCTGTTCACTTCCTTGCAGTCTGCTTTCTTATGGCCGTAACCAAGGCACCTGTGGGACCTTGTGACCATAAGTCTTCTCATAATTTCCAAGGTCACCTTCTGGTCCTCTGGTTGCCTGACGATGCCCATTCCACTTACTGCCTCGGAGACCTTGACAGTAAACTTCTTTTGGTCTGAACCTCCTCCTAGTTTTAAGAGAAGGTTTCCTTCCTTGTTGGGCCTAGAGCTCACTACAGTGGTCTGGCATGAGCCAGGGTCCACTTCCTTTTTGAGTCTGCCAAGGACAGATGCAAATATCTGTCCCTGGCAAACTCGGACTAACACGATCTTTTGTTTGGGGCTGCTTGGCTCTACAACGATCCTGGGCGGTTCTTGTCTCGCCTCATTTATCTCTCCGACCTTTTATCCCTTCGTCTTGTTGGCAGAAATCTCACCCTCCTTTTTATTTTTGCGAAGCAAAATCTTAAATTATGTTCTCTTATGGATTCGTTACATTTATCAATAGATATTTGTATTTTTCCCCTTTAATTCTTGTCGCGTTTGATTTAAAATGGATCTATTGCTACTTTAGGCTGTGAAAGGAATTTATCAAAATTCTCTGTTGAAAATTACCGCGGAAGAATGCTTTTTATTATTGCAACTACAAGCCCAAAATTTTGACTGGATGCTTTTCATTAGTGTCGTGAAATTTTCTAAAACTTGGAACAGAATTGGAAGTTAAAAGCGTTGTTTTAATATTTAATTGAATCTGTGTAGTTTTTGTATTTAAACGCGGTATGGCAGATTTTGAATTTTTATTTTTAATCGTGGGAAGTTTATCTGAAGTTGGACAGGCTTCTGACCTTTTCTTTGCTGTACAAGTTAACATAGATATCTTACATTAAGAGTCGGTGTTGATTTCTAGGTTCAAAGATTTAGGATCAATGAAGGGAATAGGGTTTATAGGGTCCGAATTGTTTACAATAGTATTATGTCAAAACGATATTTTACTCTTTTTTTGGCTCAAATAATTTTTTCCTAGTATTCCGTCTGTCTTTATTGGAAAATTTCACCTAACAACGTGAAAATTTACAAGTGACCCTCGAATAGTCAAGGTCGTAGTGCCTAAGGTGTTAGTTCGAAGTTTTGTGATACTAGAAAACTCTATAGCTTCGCTTGGATCGACCAATAACTTTTCTTTTAATCGATTAAATTTTTTTAGGTTTATATCAGCACCTGTATCCACCAAAAGTCGAACTTTAGAGTTTCGGAACTTGGGGGCTAAAACTTCAATTACTGGGGAGTCGTAAAATTCTCCGATTCCTTGAAATATATTTCGGGGATCTCCAGACATTTGGCAATTACTTAATGCTTGGTTTTTGTATCGCACTGTGTCGCACCATTTCATCGAGCGCTGTTTAAGTTTAAATCACTTTGTTTTTTCGATATTGGGAATGAAGAGCGAGGTGGCGATAGAGAATTGTAGAGTTTTTGATTATAAAACCTATTTCTTTATTCATGAGACGGTGGGAATTATTGTATGTAAAACGGGTGGGGTTTGGATATGGATAATAAGGATAAGGGAATGAATAGTTTTGGTATTAAGGATTTGGGAATTGAAAATGAGTTTTTCCAAATGGTTACTGGGGGTTGTTGGTTTGTGGTTTGATTAAATGTTTGTCTCGGGTTATGATTTATAATTGGTCCAGGACCAATGTTGGTCTTGTCTTAATACACGATAACCACTTGATCCGTTAAGACATATCATCTGAAAGTCCGCAAATAAGGGCTTCTAAAGCGCAATCTCTTATTGGTGAACGCATTGCTTCTGCTGCTGTTCCATATTTTTCCTCCAACGTTGCTTCAGCGCCTGAGCATAGGAGAGACAGCCTATCATAGTATTCATTTACTCCTTCTTCTCTTCTCATCCTAATTAAGGCTATTTCTTGCAAGTACCAGGGGTATGATTTTGAAGTTGAAAATCGTTTCTTCAAGTGCTGTATTAATTCTTTTAATGTGTCAATTTGGAGGTCACCTTCGCACAGTAATTCAAAATTTAAAAAAAGTGGCCAAAACTCAAAAAATGAAAGTTGTTTAACTGTTAAAAAACTTAACACACATAAAGCTAAATATGTTGCCCACAATTGAACGAAAGGATTTAGATCTAAGTTTTATTTATTTCTCAACAGCAACGGTTCAAAGACGCAAATATCAGGTAATTAATCGAAACACGTTTTTTCATGAACTAGTGTAGTTACTTTAAAATGTTATAAGTTGCAACAAAAGTAAACTATTCAAATTTTCCCAGAATTTTTGGTGTTGAACTTTATTTGCCAATCATGAATAGGCTCGTGCACAAATCGTGCACCTCAGAAACCTACTATATCGACACTGAGTTCGAAAATTCAGGATGATTTTCTTGATATTTAAATCAAATTGAAACACGAAAATTTAAATGAATTTTCGATCTTTCAAGATTAAATGATTTGAAATTAGAAAATTCTGTGAAAAAATATCGGACATCTGTGAAATTATATCCGACATAGACCTCTGTAGCTTAGTTGGTTTAGAGCAGTCAAGCGCCATTTGAAAGACCCGAGTTCGAATCCCGGCGGACCTAAATGTCCGATATTTTTTTACAGAATTTTCTAATTTCAAATAATTTAATCTTGAAAGATCGAAAATTCATTTGAATATTAGTGTTTCAATTTGATTTAAATATCGAGAAAATCTTCCTGAATTTTCGAACTTAGTGTCGATATAGTAGGTTTCTGAGGTGCACGATTTATGCACGAGCCTACTCATGATTGGCGAATAAATTTCAACACCAAAAATTCTGGGAAAATTTGAATAACTAAAATTAAGTTTAAAATATATATGTGTCTATATATATGTCATGACCGAATGAGGCGATAAATCTGTGAAATTATATCTGACATGGACCTCTGTAGCTTAGTTGGTTTAGAGCAGTCAAGCGCCATTTGAAAGACACGAGTTCGAATCCCGGCGGAGCTAAATGTCCTATATTTTTTCACAGAATTTTCTAATTTCAAAAGTAAACTGGTATGTTAAATTTGTAAAATAAAGAATTTTTCGGAAGGTGTGTAAAACATTGTGACAAAGATTAATTAACAAAAAATTAATATTTTTTTTTATTATTGCTATAATCTTAGAATGGAATTAATTTATACTTAATTAGATAACACTTAATCAGAAAAAAAGCATACCTTAATTTTACCACCTATCACCACCTTAGTATTTTTTTTCTGAGTTGATGGAAACACTTTATGAAACATATCAAAAAATTGACTGCTACCTCTTGCTACTTTGAGTTTAACATTAATTGTTCATCTGTGTAAAAGGCGCGTAGTGATTATTTGGAAGATCATTAGTCCAAACAAAGAAATATATTAAATTTTTTTTATCATCGTGCAGTTGTTTATGATTTTAATTTTGTCAAATGAAAGAGTTTTGTGGAAGTCAAATAGTGCTCGTTTTTCAAAATGGCGAATTCATCATAGCGGGAGATTTTAAAAAAATTCGATTGTAACTCGATTGTAACTCGGTACTCAGGGGTTTTTAGGATTCCTGATTACGAATCATATGTTCGTTTTTTTAAAATTTAAAATCGCTAATTCAAAATGGCGGGTGATTCGTAAAAAAATTATCGGGTTGATTAAAAAAGTGATTCTATTGAAACTGAATCTTCGGGGGTTTTCGGGATTTCATGTTCGCCATATTGGATCCGCTATTTTGTATTTTCTAAAAATAATATCAAATTCGAAATCAGTGACACTAAAAACCCCCGAGTAACGATTTTTAGAAAGATATAAGCACTTTTTGCATTTCATGTCCGCCATATTGGATCCGCCATTTTTTTCAAAAATAATATCAAATTCGAAATCATTGACCCCAAAAACCCACAAGTAACGATTTTTAGAAAAATTTATGCACTTTTTACACTTTTGACCACGTTTTTGTCGATTTGAACCACTGTGCTTCGGTTTTAGTTCCAGCGTTAGGCATGTTTGTTTGAGTGTATGAATCAACGTATTCTGTAATACTAGGTAAAAAGCGCGCGCTAAAGCGCACGCCAAATTATGTTATTTCTTAAAATAGTTTTTCATGAATATACAGTTATGTGAAATGAGAGAAATAAATAATATAATAAAGAAAGAAGATTAATAATATTTTAAGGGAGTCTTTTGGAAACTTCTGTACCTCCCGGAAAATGGGGGGCTATCTGGGAAGTAAAATTTTAAACGTTAAATGTAAGAATTAATATGAGGAAAAATTGAATTCTTTTGAGAGGAGATTTACTAATGATTTGACTGAGATTCAGTTCTAAATTTGTTAAATTTGTAAATAATAATTGAAATGAAGTCTTGTGAAATATATTTTAAACAATGAAATAAGTGGTCTACATTACATGTCCAAAACCCTTTGAAAAATAAAGCTGTTTTTATATGTTTATATATTTAAAAAAGTTTGGAGTGCAATGAAAGTGATGAATCACTCATTGTATATTACCAAGAAAATATTCATAAATACATATACCTTGTATAGAAATATATGTTGAAGAACAAATTATAATATATTTCGTAATCTTTAAGTGAAGAAGTATGTTTTGTTCAAATTGCCAAAGTTCAATGATTTTAACATTTAGCCACATTGCGAAGCTAAATATTAAAACGTCTTTCTAAACTCCTGAAACTATTTTTCAACCTCTTTAGAAATAGAAAATCTTATTTGTTATATAAAAAAGTTATTTTTAAAACAGAAGTGTATATAACTATAGATAAAATTAATGATAGTAAACAATATAAAAGTTATAAATTTTAATAATAGAAATTCGAAAATAAAAAGTATATTTATTTCTTATTGATAAAAGTTCTAAAAAGATTATGTATGTATATTAGGGTGGTCCAAAAATCCAATATTTTGGAAAAAAAATTGGACTTGCGCACTTTCATAATGTAAAAAAATCTACGAGACTTAACTATTTTTTAAAAAATTTTTAAATTCAAAATTGAATGATCGCAAGGCGTTTTTGTCTCTTATGGGAATTAACACGTAAAAGGAGCAACGAAATCTAAAAACCTTTGTAAACTTGTTTATAATTATCGCAAAATTCTGACCAACTATAACGTAATAGTCATTCATGTAAGTAAGTTATAAAAACAAAAAATCTCCTCAAAATTTAATATGAACAATTAATATTCAGTGTCAAAAAACACCAAATTGGCTGTTTTCAAAGTCGGTTTTCTACCATTCAATATTAATAGTTTGACTTGTAAATTCAGTGAATTAAAATATATTTTATTGGCAGCAGGTACATGAAAAATCAGATTTTTCCATTAATATTTAAAGGGTGAATTGTTCAATTGCAGTTTGGTGTTTTTTTGGCATCTTAGGTTTATAGCCGTCATAACGATGAAATTTGACAAGGGCCTACTGAATGCTACTGACGAAAGTGAAAAGGGTTGAGGACTAAAGAAAAAAATTCTTCAGACTTTTTTTTCTTCGTAACGCATTTTAACCCAGCTCATAAAATTTGTTTCCATTATGCTTAAACTTTTCGAAAACCATTTTGGATTAAAGGAAAAATATAATTTCGGATTTTCGGAAAAGTTATTTATAAGAGAGAAATTAATTGAATAGTGGATTATGCATAATTTTTCCGCCTGCATTGCAAAATTTAAATTTATAGAGTGGTATCGTTTTAGAAAATTAATAACGGGGAAAAAGGGAACCTCCGGAATGTTTGGTATTTCTTAGGCACGGGGGGGAGGAGGGGAGTGCTGACATCCAAAAAGATCAAAACCAAGAAAGTCACATAATTTTAGTTCATAAATAATGGTCTTGAGGATCACCCCCCAGAGTGTATTCTTCGGGGGGGAGGGGGGTCACCCAAAAACATAAAAATCAAAAAAGTCACATCATTTTATAGTTATCAAATAACAGTCTTTAGGAATATTCTCAAGAGTGCATTTTTTTCGGGGTGTGGGGGGGGGGGGGTTCTCTCACTTAAAAAATTAAAAACTTAAAAAGGGACAACTATTTTAAACGATGAAGGCCGCGTCTAAGGATGATTTACAGGGGTTCAGTCACCACCCCTCCCCCATTTTTGCTCTTGAGAATATTCTCTTATTTCATAATTTAGAGATACTTGGTCGTATTCATTCGACAAAACTTATAACAATCTTTAAAAAGCATCCGATTTTTGTCGCTCTTTTTTTATTGTAATTGTATTGAAAACAATAAAAATATTTTCATATTTAAATTTTTTAGTTCGCAATTTCGTAAAAATATTTTTACTTTACGAAAAGTCATATAACCGTTAACAAAAGAAGGGTTCCAGCAGGTAATTTGCTCGAAAATTTTAAGTGGACCTCGAAAATCAACTTGACAAATTTATGACTTTGCGCTTTAAAATGCGTGAAGAATTGTAGGATACCTAGATGATTTTTCAATAGACCATTGTCCTACTGTAAGTTGCCGTTCTTCTATTGTAACTCACAACGATTATAACCAATAAGTGAGTAATAAAATTAATGAGATAAAAGTACAAAAATCTTTTAATGCCTTGCGATCATTCAATTTTGAGTTTAAACAAATTTTAAAAAATGGTTAAGTCTCGTAGATTTTTTTAGATTATGAAAGTGCGCAAGTCCAATTTTTTTTCCAAAATATTGGATTTTTGGACCACCCTAATGTATATGGGTGATTCTCCCGAAATATTACTTTTGTATGTCCTCAAGATTTTCTCAATAATAATAATAATTTATGACAATTTCTCTCTATACGACAATAGTTTACCACTTTTTCTCAAAATCCTGCAAAAGAATTTATTTATTTTATAACTTTAAAGTACTTTTTTTTGTAATTTTATCTACTAAAAGTGAGCCTTTTAACCTGTCCTATGTCAATTTTTCATTCTTTCAAAACGTAAAACAACTATTTAATATTTGAAAAACAATACTTTACAGATATTTTCTAGAAGCTAAGGGATTGTAGAATATTTGTACAAAGTATAAATAAAATAGATCTTATAGATTTTCCATAAATGGAAAATGAATTTTGTCCTCTGGTTTTGCATCATTCCTCTGGCTTCTGGTATATTATTCAATATGTTTTATATTAGTTGAGTTATTTATTTGTTTTCATACTTATTAAATACATTGACATCCCTAATAATAATTTGTCAAGTGGGTTTTGTAAAAAAATCATTATTTAAAGTTAAAAATATATAAATTGAAGCTTTTACAGCGATTCACAACCTGAAGCGTCATTACTCTGGCTCAAATTAAAAATAGAACGCCAGTAGATAAAATATTTTTGCAATTTTTCTACAATAAAGTTAACTTATACAAACATGCTAAACTATTTGAAGTTTAAGAAAAATTGCTTAATTTTAAATAAAATGTAAAAAATGTTAAAATCATCATTCCTCTGGCTCGTCATTCCTCTGGCTCATATTAAAAATTAATATGAATATCAATTGTTTTTGAACTGTCAACGTAAAATATACCTTCAAATCTTGACAAATAATTATTGGTGGTCAAAAGATTTCATATTTTGGTAAGAGTTTTAAAATCTACAATTTTTTTAAATTATAATTAATAAGAAATTTATAATATTAAATAGCTTTCTAACTATAAAAAATATTGTTTAAAATAAATTCAAATGACATGAAGTTGTTGTTTACTTTAAAAAAAAACACCTGCTCTACATTTTAACATTTAGATTTTTCTATAAATTTTAATATTAAAAATCTTTTTTAAATGCTACAAATTAGCATGATCAAGTTATGAAGGTGTTAAATCTTTAATTGCTTAACACGTTTATAAATTTTAGAGGTCCTAAAATGTATTTAATAAATTTTCATTTCCGATGCACAAAAAGGAATATTTCTGGAGAATCACCCATATGGTTTAATTTATCAAATTTTTATTACATCATGCTAATTTTCAAGTAGAAAGGTATATAGTGTAGGTCATGAAATATGTCAAAATAATGTATTTAAAAAACAACGTTAATAATTAGGATAGAAAAATTAATTTAAAAATACAAAATTGAAGAAGTGTTTTTCAATTATGATAAATTGTTCAATATCTAAAATAATAGGAAAAGATCAGAAATTTTATTTAAAAGTAAATACAACCCTTACGAAAGTTTATGACATAAAATGTATGTCATACGCGCTTGACGTAAATTACATGACGTTTTTTCGCAACGTCAAGTAAATCACGTCAGAAAAATTACGTCAAAAAAAAATGCCACAAATCGCTAAAATAAATGATTTTTTAAGAAATAAACGATTCTAAACAGCAAAATACAAAAAACAATGAACAGCTTGGGTTGTAAACTACACATAAAGGTTATGTGTAGCTTAAAATTAATAAAAGTTACATTTCAGTTAATAAATACAATTTTTAAATTTAATAAATTAAAAAAGAATTTTAAAAATACAAATTACTATAAAAGTGAACGAATTAAGATTAATTGTTGCTACAATTAACTGCGAGAACCTCACATAATGAGGATATTTTTTAAAAACAAATTTGGGGGGACAGGGAATCGAACCCGGGTTCGCCGCACGCAACTAACTAAAACCTAACGCCTAACCAAATGAGCTATCTCGATTAACTTCTAGACAAACAACAAATCTTTTTCTTAAACTGCAAGTCCATATTATGTGTTTTGCTGAAAAATATGTAAAAAAGCAAAAATCTAAATTCCTAAACGACTTATTATGATAAAACTTATTGTTTTAAAGAAGCCAGACAATAAACAAAGAAATAAATAGTTAATTTCTAAAAGAAAACATAAAGAACTGAATTCCGTCAACCCAAAGCAAAACAACAATATAAAATGAGTTCAAAATTATTGCAAAAAATGAAAATTTAGTCAATTTTTGATTTGCCAGAAAAATTTGGCAAAATACAGTAAAAAATTTTCAGCCAAATATTTCAAACTTTTTCATATATTAACGAACAAAATTGTACAAAAATTCACCCAGTGCGCATTAGTTTCAACTTGTCAAAAAATTAAAATTCCATCAATTTTCGCCTTGCCAGAAAAATTTGGCAAAATACACTAAAAAATTTTCAGCCAAATATCAAGTATTTTCCGTGTTTCTAGATCTAATTTCAAACTTTTTCATATATTAACGAACAAAATTGTACAAAAATTAGGCGACTACGCGTTACATTCAAATTGTCAAAAAATGAATATTTAGTCAATTTTTGCCTTGCCAGAAAAATTTGGCAAAATACAGTAAACAATTTTCAGCCAAATATCAATTATTTTCCGTGTTTCTAGATCTAATTTCAAACTTTTTCATATATTAATGAACAAAATTGTACAAAAATTAGGCGACTGCGCGTTACATTCAAAATGTCAAAAAATGAAAATTTAGTCAATTTTTGCCTTGGCAGAAAAATTTGGCAAAATACAGTAAAAAATTTTCAGCCAAATATTAATTATTTTCCGTGTTTCTAGATCTAATTTCAAACTTTTTCTTATATTAACGAACAAAATTGTACAAAAATTAACCCAGTGCGCATTAGTTTCAACTTGTCAAAAAATGAAAATTCAATCAATTTTCGCCTCACCAGAAAGTTTTAGCAAAATACACTAAAAAATTTTTAGTCAAATATCAGTTATTTTCCGTGTTTCTAGATCAAATTTCAAACTTTTTTATATATTAAAGAACAAAATTGTACAAAAATTAAGCGACTACGCGTTACATTCAAATTGTCAAAAAATGAAAATTTAGTCAATTTTTGCCTTGCCAGAAAAATTTGGCAAAATACAGTAAACAATTTTCAGCCAAATATCAATTATTTTCCGTGTTTCTAGATCTAATTTCAAACTTTTTCATATATTAATGAACAAAATTGTACAAAAATTAGGCGACTGCGCGTTACATTCAAAATGTCAAAAAATGAAAATTTAGTCAATTTTTGCCTTGGCAGAAAAATTTGGCAAAATACAGTAAAAAATTTTCAGCCAAATATTAATTATTTTCCGTGTTTCTAGATCTAATTTCAAACTTTTTCTTATATTAACGAACAAAATTGTACAAAAATTAACCCAGTGCGCATTAGTTTCAACTTGTCAAAAAATGAAAATTCAATCAATTTTCGCCTCACCAGAAAGTTTTAGCAAAATACACTAAAAAATTTTTAGTCAAATATCAGTTATTTTCCGTGTTTCTAGATCAAATTTCAAACTTTTTTATATATTAACGAACAAAATTGTACAAAAATTAAGCGACTGCGCGTTACATTCACATTGTCAAAAAATGAATATTTAGTCAATTTTTGCCTTGCCAGAAAAATTTGGCAAAATACAGTAAAAAATTTTCAGCCAAATATCAAATATTTTCCGTGTTTCTAGATCAAATTTCAAACTTTTTTATATATTAACGAACAAAATTGTACAAAAATTAAGCGACTGCGCATTAGTTTAAACTTGACAAAAAATTAAAATTCCATCAACTTTCGCCTCGCCAGAAAAAGTTTGCAAAAAACACTAAAAAATTTTTAGCCAAATATCAATCATTTTCCGTGTTTCTAGATCTAATTTCAAACTTTTTCATATATTAACGAACAAAATTGTACAAAAATTAAGCGACTGCGCGTTACATTCAAATTGTCAAAAAATGAAAATTTAGTCAATTTTTGCCTTGCCAGAAATATTTGCCAAATTACACTAAAAAATTTTCAGACAAATATCAATTATTTTTCATATTTCTTGATTTAATTTTAAACTTTTTTATTTATTAAACACAAAATCGATCCAAAATTAAGCTACTGCGCATTGGTTTCAACTTGGGAAAAAATGAAAATTCAATGCGATTTTGCCTTCCCAGAAATATTTAGCAAAATACACTAAACAATTTTTAGTCAAATATCAATTGTTCGTTAATATATGAAAAAGTTTGAAATTAGATCTAGAAACACGGAAAATACTTGATATTTGGCTGAAAATTTTTAAGTGTATTTTGCTAAAATTTTCTGGTGAGGCGAAAATTGATGGAATTTTAATTTTTTGTCAAGTTTAAACTAATGCGCAGTCGATTAATTTTTGTACAATTTTGTTCGTTAATATATGAAAAAGTTTGAAATTAGATCTAGAAACACGGAAAATAATTGATATTTGGCTAAAAATTTTTTAGTGTTTTTTGCAAATTTTTTCTGGCGAGGCGAAAATTGATGGAATTTTAATTTTTTATCAAGTTTAAACTAATGCGCAGTCGATTAATTTTTGTACAATTTTGTTTGGTAATATATGAAAAAATTTAAAATTAGATCTAGAAACATGGAAAATAATTAATATTTGGCTGAAAATTTTTTACTGTATTTTGCCAAATTTTTCTGGCAACGCAAAAATTGACTAAATTTTCATTTTTTGACAATTTGAATGTAACGCGCAGTCGCTTAATTTTTGTACAATTTTGTTCGTTAATATATGAAAAAGTTTGAAATTAGATCTAGAAACACGGAAAATACTTGATATTGGGCTGAAAATTTTTTAGTGTATTTTGCCAAATTTTTCTGGCAAGGCGAAAATTGATGAAATTTTAATTTTTTGACAAGTTGAAACTAATGCGCACTGGGTTAATTTTTGTACAATTTTGTTCGTTAATATATTAAAAAGTTTGAAATTAGATCAAAAAACACGGAAAATAATTGATATTTGGCTTAAAAATTTTTTAGTGTTTTTTGCAAATTTGTTCTGGCGAGGCGAAAATTGATGGAATTTGAATTTTTTGTCAAGTTTAAACTAATGCGCAGCCGATTAATTTTTGTACAATTTTGTTTGTTTAGAGATGAAAAAGTTTGAAATTAGATCTACAAACACGGATAATAATTGATACTTGGCTGAAAATTTTTTACTGTATTTTGCCAAATTTTTCTGGCAAGGCAAAAATTGACTAAATTTTCATTTTTTGACAATTTGAATGTAACGCGCAGTCGCTTAATTTTTGTACAATTTTGTTCGTTAATATAAAAAAAAGTTTAAAATTAGATCTAGAAACACGGAAAATAATTTATATTTGGCTGAAAATTTTTTACTGTATTTTGCCAAATTTTTCTGGCATGGCAAAAATTGACTAAATTTTCATTTTTTGACAATTTGAATGTAACGCGCAGTCGCTTAATTTTTGTACAATTTTGTTCGTTAATATATGAAAAAGTTTGAAATTAGATCTAGAAACACGGAAAATAATTAATATTTGGCTGAAAATTTTTTACTGTATTTTGCCAAATTTTTCTGCCAAGGCAAAAATTGACTAAATTTTCATTTTTTGACATTTTGAATGTAACGCGCAGTCGCTTAATTTTTGTACAATTTTGTTCATTAATATATGAAAAAGTTTGAAATTAGATCTAGAAACACGGAAAATAATTGATATTTGGCTGAAAATTGTTTACTGTATTTTGCCAAATTTTTCTGGCAAGGCAAAAATTGACTAAATATTCATTTTTTGACAATTTGAATGTAACGCGTAGTCGCCTAATTTTTGTACAATTTTGTTCGTTAATATATGAAAAAGTTTGAAATTAGATCTAGAAACACGGAAAATACTTGATATTTGGCTGAAAATTTTTTAGTGTATTTTGCCAAATTTTTCTGGCAAGGCGAAAATTGATGGAATTTTAATTTTTTGACAAGTTGAAACTAATGCGCACTGGGTGAATTTTTGTACAATTTTGTTCGTTAATATATGAAAAAGTTTGAAATATTTGGCTGAAAATTTTTTACTGTATTTTGCCAAATTTTTCTGGCAAGGCAAAAATTGACTAAATTTTCATTTTTTGCAATAATTTTGAACTCATTTTATATTGTTGTTTTGCTTTGGGTTGACGGAATTCAGTTCTTTATGTTTTCTTTTAGAAATTAACTATTTATTTCTTTGTTTATTGTCTGGCTTCTTTAAAACAATAAGTTTTATCATAATAAGTCGTTTAGGAATTTAGATTTTTGCTTTTTTACATATTTTTCAGCAAAACACATAATATGGACTTGCAGTTTAAAAAAAAGATTTGTTGTTTGTCTAGAAGTTAATCGAGATAGTTCAGTTGGTTAGGCGTTAGGTTTTAGTTAGTTGCGTGCGGCGAACCCGGGTTCGATTTCCTGTCCCCCCAAATTTGTTTTTAAAAAATATCCTCATTATGTGAGGTTCTCGCAGTTAATTGTAGCAACAATTAATCCTAATTCGTTCACTTTTATAGTAATTTGTATTTTTAAAATTCTTTTTTAATTTATTAAATTTAAAAATTGTATTTATTAACTGAAATGTAACTTTTATTAATTTTAAGCTACACATAACCTTTATGTGTAGTTTACAACCCAAGCTGTTCATTGTTTTTTGTATTTTGCTGTTTAGAATCGTTTATTTCTTAAAAAATCATTTATTTTAGCGATTTGTGGCATTTTTTTTTGACGTAATTTTTCTGACGTGATTTACTTGACGTCGCGGAAAAACGTCATGTAATTTACGTCAAGCGCGTGTGACATACATTTTATGTCATAAACTTTCGTAAGGGAAAATAATCGAAGAAAATTGATATAAAAGTTTAAGCAATGAAAATATTTTGAACAAATATTTTTTTAATGCAGCCTGTTTAATAGAACCATTAATCACTAAAATATGAATATATCGTTTATTAAAATAAAACTTATTGTTATAAAAATATGTTTCTTATTAAGTAGGTAGTATTTAGTTAATTAGTTGAATAACAGTAATATTATGAAAGAAACAAATTGAAGTGTAAATAAAAAGGAAATATAAAAAAGGCAGTAAATATAGACTCGAATGACGTAACAAATATATAATAATAATATATGAATGTAATTGTGGAAAAAAGTGTTAAGAGGTATTAAATCCTGAGGGTTATATCGATAAATAGAAGCCATAGCGTTCTTTGTTTAATAAGTTTAAGAATCATAAATGAAGTTATATTGACATAAGAGCCTTAAGTGTAAAGTTAAATATTCTCACAATTTGAACGTTAAGTTCTGAAGACAATAGAAAGAATATTAAAATGTAATAGAAGGATATGTTGCAGGTGA
Organism: Ganaspis brasiliensis; assembly: GCA_037103525.1. Lineage (NCBI taxonomy): Eukaryota > Metazoa > Arthropoda > Insecta > Hymenoptera > Figitidae > Ganaspis > Ganaspis brasiliensis. The sequence continues at coordinate 266,906 of JAZKLR010000280.1, read as the reverse complement.
CAGCAGTAAATGAAAAAAATTTGAGAACAAAATTAATCCAAAATTTCACGATAAACATAATTTTTTATGTACTTAATGTTTCTTTGATTTCCCAAGTACACTTTCACTGATGAAAAGAAACGTACTCTTGACAATGCGACGTATAATTGCCCATGATTGAAAACATCTTTCTTTAAATCTACAGCAATTTTTTGGAAAGTTTGTCCCTGTGATTTATTGATGGTCATAGCAAATGCTAATTTGATAGGAAATTGTCTTCTTCTGAATGTAAAAGGATACACATTCTCACAATATAACGTTACACGATGTAAAAAAAAGATATTTCCAGTTTTGTCACCAGTTAATATTTTACATTTTATAACATTGTTCAATAAATCCAAAATTAACAATCTTGTGCCGTTACACAAACCTTCACTAATACTAAGATTTCGAATCAGTATAACAACAGAATTTATTCGCAAACATAATTCGTGTGGAGGCAACCCGGAGGGTGAAAGTGTATTTAAATATTCTGGTAAAATGACTTTACTAAAGTTGTCGTTATCACAATTTTCTGTGGAATCGATGCTTTTATATATTCTTTCTCTACTATTTTCTAATAATAATACAACTCTTTTATTTATGTCATTAACATCTGCATTCCTCGGTGCTAAAATTGCACAGTTCCTTAATTCATCAAATTTACCCTGTTTAATAAAATCAACATATACATCTCTAGCGATATCAACATTACCTTGTTCAATTATAGAATCAGGTAATTGAACATTATCATTTGAGACATTAATTTCACAATTTCCTATTTGTAGTAAGAACTTTGTAAACTCCAATTCTTCAGGTAATGCTCTCATATTTTGAGATAAAGAAAATTTAGTAAAAGATTTCCAAAGCAAGCTATTTTTTATAGATAAACTAATAACTTCGTTTCTTGTACCACGTTCTTTAATCGGTAAAACTTGTCTAAAATCGCCTCCTAAAATAACAGCTTTACCTCCAAATATAACGTCTGATTTCATTATGTCTCTTAAAGTTCTGACCATAATTTCCAAAGCATATTTAGGAGCCATTGGTGCTTCATCCCAAAAAAAGACATCAACATCTCTTAGATATAAACCATCCTTAGACTGTACTTTTATATTAGATGATGAATCACTATATAGCGGTACCGGTAAACCTAATACTTTGTGAACTGTTCTACCTTCCGGTAATAGAGTAGCTGCTATTCCTGTAAATGCCATATTACAGACTTGTTTTCCCTTGCTTCTTAATAAATGCCATAAAGTAATGTATGTGAAAGTTTTTCCAGATCCACCAGGTCCATCAATATAAAGACATCTACATTTTTCTTTGTTAGAATTTTCAAGGATTTTTAATACAAAATCAACAACAATTTTTTGTTGAAGATTTAATTGTACATATTTTTCTTCACCTATTACAGATTCTTCTATAACATTTATATCATTATTAATAGGAGTGATACTCTCATCATCTTCTACGTCTACTAAACCTTCAAAATCAGTTAATTGATACCCTTCTTTACTAAGCATAGATTTTATATTTATATAAGCTCTACGCAAAGCTTCTTTCTCTTCATATTTTCTCTGATAATCTTCAGACATTTCTTTCTTGAATTCATTCCAAAGTTCATTGGGGTGTACTGGATGGCAGTGAATTAAAATTCTAACAAATAACTGTCGAAGCATTTGTGGCATCATCCATACAACTGCTTCTCGTAAAGAATTTCTCCATTCATTATCATCATCAATAAGTCCCAGAGCTAAACAGGCAGATGTAAATGTCTTCTGTACTGCCCCATCAACTGTTTTTAATGAATCAAATGAAGTTGGACCTTTTGTTGTTAGTAATAATAACACAGGCACACAAAAAAAATAAAGTTGTCTGAGCTGGGTATGAGACTAATATTTTCCTATGTATTTTGATACGCTGAATCCGAATCCGTCATCAGAATTGAACCATCACGTCACGTTTTGACCCTAACCTCAAAATTAATAAAATGACAGTTTTTGTTCATTAGAATCTGAACCCGACTTAACTTTAATGTATGCCTGGGGCCAATAGTAAGCTTGATTTATGACCTTTAAAATTCTTTTTTAAAAATTGTTCTACGATGATTTTTGACGGAGATATGGTATGTTTTTCATAAAATAATTTTTTTTCATAATTCACTATTCACGCGTTTTTAACATTTTAAAAAAATCATATGTTACGTAAAACATCATATCTCCGTCAAAAATCATCGTAGAAAAATTTTTAAAAAAGCATTTTAAAGGTCATAAATCAAGCTTTCTATTGGCCCCAGGCATACATTAAAGTTAAGTCGGGTTCAGATTCTAACGAACAAAAACTGTCATTTTATTAATTTTGAGGTGAGGGTCAAAACGTGACGTGATGGGTCAATTCTGATGACGGATTCGGATTCAGCGCATCAAAATACATAGGAAAATATTGGTCTCATACCCAGCTCAGAGAACTTTATTTTTTTTGTGTGCCTGTGTAATCTAAGATGGAATAATTCCACATGCGAAGGATTAATGGAATACATTCTACCCAATGCTTTTTCGCTTCGTTGTCTTTTAATCCATTCACGAGATTCATCAATCCATCTGTAATGTTCAGGTATTTGAGTATAATAATATTGACATGCATCAGGATCACGCTTATTTAACTGAAAATAGTCTATTAATTTTGTTTTCATGTCTAAGTTAAATGAAATATCACGTCCTTCACGAATGGTAATATTTTGCTCATTCGGTAAATGAGTAGGTAAACGGTTAATGCTATGACTTTTTTTCCCTAAAGGTTTACTTAAAATTCTTCATACTGCCTCAACAGGTCCAACGTATCTATTTTCTTCATAATGATTTATTTCATCATGAATAATAGTAGATTCACCATTCACATTTGTAATAAAAATTGAAGCAGCATCATGGCCTTTATAAATATACTTGTATAAGTATTTAACCGACTTAATGCTGAAAACAATTTCTACATTAATATGACAATTAAATAATTGTGACAGAATCGGATTATAAGGAACAATATAACTATTATCAACCCACCTGGTTTTTTATAAGTTTTACCGGTATATATTTTGCAATACTTAACATAATAGTCGTCTTCAATTGTAGTTTGTTCTTGAAAATTGTTGGGAAAGTTTTTAGAACATTTTCCATCTACTAAACACCAATCTCCACAAGGTCCATGAATATTATTTTGCATTATAATTTTATGTAATGTAGAATTAACATGTTCATCTGGAATCTCAGCTGAAATATACCGATCAACACATTCGGCTCTTAATATTTTAGAACTTTCTTCCAATATAACCAATACATGAATGTGTGGTAAACCGCGCTTCGAAATTCAATAACATAAACATAAGACTTCACTTCTCCAAATAGTTTAGCACTTACTATAGTTTCGATTAATTTTTTTACTTTTAAATGAAAGACTCTTGCTACAATATCAGGTCTATCAGAACCTGACTGATTAGGTAATAAATTTTCTTCAATTTCTTTCCATTTTGAATTACATGTCATTGTAATAAATAAATCCGGTCTACCATGAAAAGATACTATGGTCATTGCATCTTGGTATTGTTCTAACATGTTATGAGGTGATCCTATAAATGTTGAAGGCAATATCAACATCTTGCCAACATGTACATAATTTTCAATTTCCTGATTATGTAAATGATCAATTAATCCTTTGTAAGTTTCACTTCTTAATTTTGTTCGGTTAGTTTTACAAAACTGTAACCTATCTTTTTCAACTTTAACATAATTATCAACTAACCATTGCTGAAACAATCTTCCACCATATAAAAATTGATTGAAGATATTATCTCTTACTCCCATTTTATATTTTATATAAGCAGATCTGGACACAGTTTGATTTCTGGTACGTTTGTCACTGTCAGTACGAATCATATCGATACTATAACCCTTGCTTCCTAGAGGATAAAATATAGGATATATCCAAGGTTCATTATCAATACTAAATAATATATCCACATCTAAGTTGTCATGTTTGTTTAATCTATAGCGAATTGCATCTTCCGGATCGAATAGAAATAATTGACCAAAAGAGGGATCATTATCAATTTCAGGAAACAATGAATTGTTGATTTGGTAATAAATTCGACCTTGAATTTTATAACAAAATGGTCCTCGCCTTCTCTTATTGAAATTAACTACATTGGCATTTAAAGATGCAAAAGCAAATGAATTATTGTACACTCTTATATTATTCCTAAAATAAAAAGATTTCTTATGAGATCCATCTAACAATTTTCTTAATTCGATAGGGTATTTTTCTAAAGGCAACGATACACCACCATGACTGCAACAGTCATTATAAGTTAATTCATTTTGAAATTTCTCTTTCTCAAAATGTTTAGCCTTACATTTTTTGCAAGCAAACGACATTTTACCAAGATAATGTTCGTCACAACTTAAAAAATGTATATTATTAATATTATTTTCTGCATACGCAATATCATGAATATCAATGTTATTAACATTCTCATAAATGACTCTATTTCTTTTAACTATATTTTTAGAAACATTTATTTCTTTCTCTTCGGTTAATTTTCTTTTTAATTTTAATCTTTGACGATATTCTTTTTGATAATCTGCTCTGCTTTTTTTAATTTTCTGTTTAGAGGTTTCATCACATTCCTTCTGGATCAATATTTTTTGTAATTTCTCATCATTATTATCTTCTCTTACTTCTTTATGATACTTTAACTGATTTTCAACATTTTCCTTTCTACAAACATTGAAATCTATTTCTGTACTTGCATCTTTCAGAATTAACGTGTCTTCTTTTCTTTTATCAATTATTTTTTGTCGTTTTAATTTTAGCCTTTGACGATATTCTTTTTGATATTGTGCTCGACTTTTTTTACTTGTCTGATTACAATCATTAAGAACTATTAATTTTTCAGAATTATTATCTCTTTGTACTTCTTTAAGATAATTTATCGCATTTTCTATGTGCTTATCATTAGAAACATTTAAATCTGTTTCACTACTTAAACACACATTTTTCAGAAGTAATATTTCTATTTCTTTATTATCAATTACTTTTCGTTTTAATTTATTCCTTTCACGATAATCTTTTTGATATTCTGCTCTACTGTTTCTTCTTTTCTCATTAGAATGGCTAAAAATTATCTTTTGATCCCCTATTGTTTCTAATAATTTATCATTATTACCTCCCTTTTCTACTTTCATGAAATTCGACGCACTTTCTACATGTTCTTTATTGCAAATATTTACATTTTTATTACTATTTACACTTTCGATATTTGCTATTTCTCTATCTTTCCCATCAATTAATTCTCCTTTTAACCAAAAGCATTTACAATACCTTTCTTTATATTCAGTAGTCTTTCTTTTAGGTTCCTGTACAGAAATATTAACCAATTGTTTCTGACCTGAAATTGGCGGAAAAGGTGATAACACATTTTTTGAAACATCATATACAAATAAGTTCTCATTAATGCATGATTGAATACAACATTTTCAGGTTTAATATTAAAATATAAAGAAACTGCAAACGCAATCGTAAATACACCACAATCAACAGAATTTGGTTGCTGCTGTACTTTTAGAAAAACTACATTAGGTTCAAATGGATATAATCTGCATAAATATTTTCTTTGATCTTCATTTAAGTAACCTTGGTTAAGACTATCATAAACAAAAAGCTCATTTCCATCATAGAAAGTACAAATCCAGTGACCTCGAAGTTGGTTCCCACTAAACAATATTTGAATATGTGATTTGTTCCTATTAACTGCTTTTATTTCATCTAACATTTTTAGATATGCTGTAATTTGCATTTTTAAATAACCATCTGATGCAAGTTCCAATAATTCTTGAAACTTATACATGTGATTGTCATTGAACATATCCCCAGTACGATTAATATCCCAATCTTCATCATTTAAATTGAAATATCTCCTCTTTAACTGAGAGCTCATTTTTCAAAAACAACTTGCAAAAAACTATTAACAAAAAATGAATCTTATTTTCTATGTCTCACGATCTAACTCCATAGTCACCTCTTTATCTTACATGTTATTAAAGTATATTTATATTTATAGGCTTAATGTTTTTTTTGTTTCTGTATCTCATATGTTTCTCTCATATCTATTTATCTCATCTCATTACCTGATCTCTATCATTGTTTCACATGTTTATCTCATCTCATTGTCTCATGCTTTTGTCTCATATTTTTACCTCATTTTTCTCATAGTCTTATCTGTTTATCTCATATCATAGTCTCATGTTATTATCTAATAACTTAATCTCACTTATTTTATATAATTATATTATTAAAACTTATTTTACACTGTAACGACTATAACGACGAATTATAATGTTTAGAAACATTATAATCACTTTATTATTTATTAAACATTTACAATTAATTTATTTATTAAACAGTTATCAATCACTTATTTAGTGAATTTATTTATTTACATCAAATAAACGGGTATAAACCCAATACATAAACATAAGAGAAGATAAGAAAAGCTATATAAAATTAATTTAACAATTAAGAGGCCTAGTTCCAAAAGTTACTTTTTTCAGCGATGAAATGAATAATTGTAAATTTTTGTTAAAAAAATCCACCTCGTCACTTAAGAGATTTGCCCGATTTAATAATCTGCTAAAAGTAGCATTTCTACTAAAATTTGTCCTATTGCACGATTCGTAGAACGGAGAGATGCTACACAAGGACCTTTGTGGCGCGTGAAAATTAATTGCAAATAATAAATTAGGTACATCAATGTAATTATGCATTATCTTATAAAAGAACAGCATATCGTTGAAAAGCAATCTAGATCGTAAACTGGGTATATCAAAGCTACGTCTCAGTTCAGAATAGTCATGCGTAAAGTAATCAAAGTCAATATGTAATTGAGACGCAGCAAACCTTAAAAAACGATTCTGTACACGCTCGAGTCTGAGAGTGTGAAGACTGTAATACGGACACCATACCACAGACCCAAACTCAAGAGTCGAGCGCACAAACGAAAAATATAAAACTCTGAGAGTTGTCAAACTTTTGAATCCACAAGCGTTACGCTTAATAAAGCCAAGCGATCGTAGAGCCTTACGGACAGTGTAGGAAACTTGATCAGTGAAATAAAGATATTAACAAAAAATAACACCAAGATCCTTGATAGCATCCGCACGATTAACCACGATACCGCTAAGTGCATAATCAGTACAAAGAGGAAGTTTTTTACGTGAATAAGACATAACCAAACACTTTTTAATATTTAACGACATACCATTGTACATACACCAATCAGCAACTCTGTTTAGATCAGATTGAAGTTTTAAACAATCATAAATATTTTTTATTACGTAGTACAACTTCAAATCGTCCGCATAAAACAAAAAATGACAGAAGTGTATAACCGTTTTGATATCATTCATATACAACACGAATAGTAAAGGGCCTAGGTTGGACCCTTGTGGAACACCAGAGACTAAGAGAAACTCGGAAGAAAAGTCGCAACCAACACGCACGGACTGATATCTGTCAGACAAATAAGATTCAAGCCAAGCAATCACATGGTGACCCACACTGTAAAATTTCAACTTAAACAGCAACAAATCGTGATTAGCTCTATCAAATGCTTTTGAAATATCGGTGTAAACCGTGTCGACTTGAAGTCCAGAGCTTAAATTCGGAAAAAGAGTGAGCATAAACGTGGTTAAGTTAGTAAAAACTGATCTTGACCTGACAAAACCATGCTGTTCATCGATTAGTATATTCCGAAAAGAATTGTACAACCTGTCGTAAATGATGCTCTCGATCAATTTTGAAAAAACATTAAGAATGGATATTGGTCTGTAATTTTCCACGTTTGTAACATTACCGGATTTATGTATTGGTGTAATGGTTGATTTTTTCCACATTGTTAGAAAAAAGCACTGAGACAGTGACATGTTAAAAAGTAAAGTTAAAGGAATAATCATAGACAAACAGCATGTGCGTACCAGTAATGGTGGAATACCGTCAGGACCCGGACCAGTATTTACATCCAATTTGAGAATCTTATTTTTAACATCATTTTGCCCAATTACTATATTTTCCATATCAACAGCATTCTGATAAAAGTTTAAATCATATCCGTTGTAAGTATTATTATCAAAAACAGTATTAAAATGCTTCGCAAAAAGATTTGCGGATTCCAAATTGGACGAGGATATATTGTCCTTTAAAAACATAGATGCCGGTATGCGACTTCTCTTCCGCTTCCTATTAACGTAAGACCAAAAATGTTTCGGGTTATTAATTAAATTAGCTTCAACACGGCGTAAATAATCTCTATAACATTTAATAGACAGCGCTTTACACTTTGCTCTAAGCGAAGAAAAAGTGTCATAATTGGCTTGAGTAGCTCTAATTTTATAATTAAGATGTGCAATTTTTTTTTCCCGTACACAAACCATTAGTTCTTTGGAGAACCAAGGCGGAAACTTAGAGGGATGAAAAAATTTTAAAGGGACAAAAGTGTCAAAAGATAACAGTAAATAATCATAGAAAATGGAAACCGCGGAATCAACATCCTTATTAGCAAATAAATTGGTCCAATCAGTAGATAACAGAAATGTATTGATGGAACTGAAATCAGCCTTAGAGAAGTCAAACTTTGCACCAGTCGTAATGTTGTCATTGTTATTATTACTGTTTATATCGAAAAAACTGTATTCAAAACACAACGGTGGATGATAATCGTCCACTGCCAACAATACGTCTGTCGCTAAATTTATTATAAAATTTGTAAAGTTAACAGAAAATAAGTCCAATAATCTTCCCATGTGATTTTGAATAAAATTAATTTGATTAATATTTAAATAATCCATCATATCAGACAATATATCAGTGATCAATCTTTGTTGACGAGACGCTCCGGAAGCATAAGAACAAGAAGAGACAGAATCAGAATTTTTTTTCCAATTGACAAAAGGCAGATTAAAATCACCAACAATAATAATTTTACCTAAAGGATATTTTAAATAAATTGTTTCAACTATATTGCAAAAATCAGTATAAACCTGTAAGCTACTATTAGGAGGTAAAAAAAATGTACCGATTACAAAATTAGTAGATCGATAATTAAAGTAAACAAAAACATGTTCAAAAGAGGTATTAACTGTTTCGATAAGCGAAGCATCTAAAATTTCATTTGTGGAGATGAGAACACCACCTCCTGCCTTTATCACATTGGAATTTGCCAAAATACTACTTCTGTCACATCTAAATGTATCGCAATTAAAAAAGCCAATTTCAGAATTATGTATGTTGGCGTTAAGCCAGGTTTCTGATAATACAAAAACTACATAAGACAATAAGGGAAGAGTTATAGAGATTTGTTTTAATTTAGAACGCATTCCCCTAATATTCTGATAGTAGACAGACAAAATATCTTTCTTACATTGACTAAGACGATGCGAATAGTGTGTATTCATGCCTACTGCTGGTGTTGAGTGATAGTGACTGGTAGTGGGAGCTGTGGTGGAATCTGAGACGGAGGGGAGGCATCTTGCTGAGGGGGTCTGCCGTGCAAGGTGACAATCGTTGGTTTGCCACGTCGATGAGTCAGTAGTAGATTCGATTCCCCTTTCATTCGTCGATCTTGCATCTTCTTCTTTAATACGGCAATCTCTCTCTGCTGGGACTTCGTTTTGTCTGGCGCTAAAGTGATTCCCTTTAGGGAGATCAACGTGTTGGAACTTTTTTTTGCAACTAGGAACTTCCTGTGTGTGTCTCTCGCCAATGTCTCCGATGGGAAAACAATTCTTATTGGCCTGGGCTCATTCTGTTCCTGGAATGAACCAAGACGACTAAATTTAAGTGACGTTAAGTCAGAGGGAGAGACAAACGATCTAAAGAAATTATTAAAAGCATTGGACTGAGCGATATCATGCATGCTTTTATCTAGGCCAGGATCAGATTCAGAAAAGCCAAACAGTATTAGATTTCTCTTACGGTAATCTCTCTCCTCTATTTCTTTCATGCAGGTATTCATTAAGGTGTTGACATCCGGTTGAGCAGCAATTGTCACGTTCTCCGGTAACTTAGTCATATTTTCTTCTATGGACGTGACACGAGCAGAGAGGTTATCCACCCTTTCGTCCGTCTTCATAATCGAAATAACAGCCTCTCCCAATTTAGAGGTTAGGGTTGCTATCTGCGTGCAAATACCAGAAATTGCAGTATTTAAAGTTTCAGAAAATTTCTTATGCCAATCTTCATTAGCAACCCTAACAATTCTATCAATATCAAGCGCAGTCAGAGGGTGTTCATCGGTAGAAAAGGCGGAAGCACCAATGTCACTAGATGAATGAGCACGTTCTTTACAGCACTTTACAAAAGCACCATTATCCAACTTATCAACCAGCAATGTGCATTCCTTGTGATAAGGAGAATTGCATTTAGGACAACGAGTAGCACGAGTAGTAATCTCTTTCTTACACCAAGTACAAATTTTCTCTACAGGCATTGTGAATATCGATCCGTGATCCAGAATGATATAGAAAGAAACACTTGGTCACAATCACAGAAAAAGCCACTGTACCGGAGAAGTTCAATTAATAAATAGTTATGCAACAAACACACCACGAGAAAACACAAAAAACTGCTAGTCGTAGTGTCAATAAACGTATAAATAACTGTCAAAAGACGGAGGGTTGAGCAAGGCGATACTTAACGGTCGGCCATCTTATCTCCACAATTACATTTTATGGACACTTTTAACATTTCATAACACTAACTTTATTGAAAATAAGAAGAAAATATAAAATTTAAACACTTTTTAAACATTGTTTCTTTAGTCAACACATTTTGCACACTTTCATTTAAATCATTATCACTTTTTAAGAGTCACTTTATTATTTGTTATTGAACACTTACAGTTAATTTCTTTAATAAACACTTTTCATTCACCGTATTAAGAACTATACAACAAAAACTCTTAATTAACAAAGCATATTAATACTATACACTTTCACATTAAACACATTATAGAATATTTGAATAATGAGGTAAAATTTCAGAATTTAATTTAATTTCTCTCTTTTCAATAATACTCGAAAATTTATCTCTTTTCCTAAAGCCATTAGCCCTCATTATACAAAGGTTTGCTCCGTTTGCTTTTAATACTTTTAACAAATACCTTCTCTCCCAACCCAGGAACCAGGTATAAAATATCCTTTTTCGTTAACTGTTAACGCTTTTCCCTTAAACGTTTAACGCTGACCTTCAGTACTCGTTTCTTATATAGGATGCTTATTTTTTCTTCCACGGGGTGACATAAATTAGAAACGCATAAAAAAAATGTTCTTGTATTGTTAATCGGATAAAGGATATAACTGAATTAACTGAAAAATTATTTTTTTGCTCTATTAAGGTTGCGTTTGTATTTACGACAAGATGAGAGGGTGTGACCACGTAGAAAGCAAAATTCGCAGCAATTTATCCCCCTCACAGCATGGGATATCTCGTGAATATCCCATTATGATCCCGGGACCTCTCAGGGATAACCCTGGGATATCCCACGGGATATCTCACGGGGCGGAAATTTGGATGACCCAGGGACATCCCAGGGATATCCCGGCAGGATATAGCATTTGCAATATCCCATCAAGATATCCCAGGGTCATCCCAGGGATATCCCGTCGAGATATCCCAGGAACATCCCAGAGATATCCTACGTGGGATATAGTATTTGCAATATGCCATCGAGAGGACCTCGGGCTACTACATATTGTTTATTATAACAATAATATTCATTACTTGTAACCAAAATGTATCATAAAATAATTAGCAGTACCAAATATTTGTATTTGTTTAAGATAATTACTAGATATGTTTAGGTTTTTTTAAATAAAAATTTTTTAAGTTCAACCAATATTCTTTGCATCAAGTACTAATGTTTTCCTCCACTGCCTATAACAACCTTCAGTGGCTCAGTTGGTTAAGGCCGCGCTTGCTATGCGCAAGGGCGCGGGTTCGAATCCTCAAACCTCCAAATTTTTGTTCTAAATTATTAGAGTATATCTCATGAGGCGGAAATTTTGATAGACTGGGGATGTCCCTAGGATATCTCAAATTTTAGCGGGATGTCCCTAGGATATGTCAAATTTCAGCGGGATATCCTTTTGTTATGAGGGTCCACTTGTACAAATTAATTTTGGGTTTAATTGAGTTTTGATTAAGGGCAGATATCGCGAAAATTTTAACTGGTTTTTCTGATTTTTCCTCGATGAAATAGTAAACGTTATTTGAGAAATCTAAAATTTTTCTAGCAACCGAATGTTCCGAGTGAATAATTCGCCTTCCGCCGTTTCCTATTTCTTCAAAAAAATAATTATAGTAAAAATCTTCGACTACGCACTTTACGAAAAATGCCCTTTCGTGTGCGGGACCAGTTTTGTGGTGTATGGAATAAATTGGTTTTGATAAATTGTATTTCGCTTTCAATTCTTTAAGGGTTGACTTAGGATTTTCTAAAGTTTTAATGTCACCCTTTGGAACATCAAGATTAGGTACAATCTCTATTTTTGGAAAATATGATTTTATAATAGTTTTATTTAAAAACATGTGGTAAAGAAAAATTTCATGTATTATTGAGAAGCTTATTTTGACTTAAAAACAGTATATTTCAGAAATTTTTTAAGAAATTATTGCTGGTTTGAAACTATTTTAAAAATTTTTGAATTTATCAAGATGATTTCTAGGGAGAGAAACTTAAGTTTAAAATTAAAACAATTGATTAAAAAGTTCTTTATTTATTCTGTGAATTTAAATTTTGTGTTTGTTCTTTAGTTCCTGTTCTAACTCGGAAATTAAAGTATTTAACTCTTGTTCTCTACTGGCTACTTTTACGGAGTCTGTTTTCGTTAGAAATTTCTGAACAGTCTGAAAAAAATTCATTTTTAATTCTTTTCCATTTTCGTTTAATAGCTCTTTTCTTGCTAGTTTCACTATATCTTTTCCTTATGTTTGTTTCCATGTACTTCAATTACAGCCTTTCTCTTTCTGTGGGACTGCTCCAAAATGAGTAGACGTATTGACACAAAACGACAAGTTTAATTAAAAATAAATATATTAATTGCTTGGTTTTCATCACTCTCAAACATACAATATAAAAGTAAGACACAAGCGTAGTTCGGCTCGAATGCCTTACAAAAAATAAAAACTTATTCATACAATTTATAAACCAATTTAAGATTAATACACAAACATTTAAAATATCTTAATATTTGTCTCTGATTAATTTGATTAGTAAACGATTCTTAGATATTTTCAAACACACAACTTAAAACTAACAATAAGACATAAGTGATTGCCGTACTTAAATGTCTTAAAGAAAAATAAAAGCGTATTTTTCACACATACAACTTATAAACTAAATTAAAATCTATTACTTAAAAAAGTACGACACAAGGGTAGTTCGGCTCAAATGTCTTACAAAAAAATTAAAAAGTTATTTAATCATACGACTTATAGACTAATTAATATTAATACACAAGCATTAAAAATATCTTAATCTTTGTCACTGATCAAGTAGTTGAGAGTAAGATTCTTTGATTTTTTCAATCATATAAGTGCACTGACAAATCTCCAAGCAATAAATAAAAAAAAATATTGTTAAAAAAATTTTGTAAAATCGCGTATATATTTTGTAATTATTTTCAATAATTTGCACAAGGGTTTAGATAATGTGAGTTTAATATTGTATGGCTGAAATGACGAAGTTCACTGCATGAACAACACCTTATATAATAATGGTTAATCCTATATAAGAAATTACTTAGCTGTTTTCTGTAGACGCTGTGCAAGCGAGAGACACAAATGCATTAGGTAGGTTAAGGGGAGGCACCAGCTTTATTTTGACCTCCTTAAATTTAAATGATCAAAAAATTTGAAAATCTATTTTTTGCATCATTTTGCACCTAAAAACATATAGGGTAGTCAAAAAAAAAAAAAACATTATTTTTAGCGGGTTAAAACTTTTATTTTTTCGAAATTTCAAAATTTTTTAAAATCCATACGAGAAGTTGTTTGAAATTAGAAAAGAAGCATAGAAAAAAGTTGTCGTTAAAAAAAATTGAAATTTGTAAAACTAGATCCATTTTTTCGATTAAAATTTTTGAATTTTTAGGTTAAATAGTCTCTAAATTGGTCAAAAAATTTTTTGTACTAATCATAATGAGAAAAGTTGTTTTAGATTATAAAATGAGCATAGAAAAAAATTAATTAAAAAAAATATTGAAATTTTTAAAACTAAATACATCTTTTTCAACCAAAATTTTTGAATTTTCATATTGAAAAGTCTGAGTTGGTCAGAAAAATGTTTTTATTACCCAAATTCAAATTCACAACAAACATTATTAACACACGTACACCCATTTATATATACACTAACACAAAGGTGCTTATAAACTTACATAAATATACGTATATACGTATTTAAACTATTAGTTCCAAGAAAAAAGGGGCTCCTTCAAAACATACCTGCCCCATACATTATGCCCTCGTTTTGAAGATAATTTTCCTCTCTTCTACTATTTGCGAGAGCAATAATCTGCCGAGCTTTTTTGAATTTTTCGTTGGACTTTTCAACTCCTCTAGCTAATCTTCGAGAGTCAAATTTGTTTGCCAATCTCAATGTTCCGCTGCCAGCAGATAATCCCAAGTTTCTCTTAATATCACAAATGGTTCTTGTGGTTCCTAGATTATATTTACAAACAGCCAAAGATGTTGCAATTTTTACTCTGGAATTGCCAACAAATATTTCTTTTGGACATCTACTCCAAATTACACTGTGCAGGCTTTCATTGGCATTCTGTGTCAAACACCTTGAGCAGCGCAACAATAGAGAATCTTCCGTCAACCTCTGATATAATGGTAAAATTTTTTTGAAACATAATTGGTTGAGTGGTGTGTGGATGTTCAGATTGTGGGGTCCTGGAGTTTTGTTTTGCGCTTTGGCTGCTTGAAAAAAACACCACGATTTTGGGCTTTCAGGACACAAAGAATGTTGTGGTTTTTTATCCGTCGAAACAGCGTGGTAAATCGAAGCGTTGATTGCATTTCTCATAGCCTGTTGATACATTTTTATAAAATTATAAAGTTTATTCATGTTTTGATATAATTTGTAAAAACGTGATCTCTAAATCTGAAACAGCGAACTTTTGCTGATATGTAGTTATAAGTATACAACTTATTCCAATCAACGAACATACAATGATAAATTAGTGAGAAATTAATGAAATTTCACTAATACATTAGAGCATATACACTCATAAAAATGGGCAGGTATCGCTAATTCAATTTTAGAGTGCAAAATTCACACATATACTCACATGAATGTCACCCTTATTCCTGTAAATTGCCTTTTTGTAGTATTCTGCCAATTTTTGAATAGTCGTATTTTTCAATTCTCCATGGCCTCTTCCACCAAGTGTAATCTTACGCGCCTTTTCCTCTTTTACTATGTTGCACAGTCCAGTATACAATCTAAAATACAAAAGATAGAAATACATTATTCCTTTCAATTCACAGAAATAACAAGAAACAATAATTGCATTGATAAATTACATAAATATAATAGTAATAACAATAATAGTAGTAATATATCAATAATTATATATATACAGATGTACGTAAACAATCTCGCTCACCTTTTTCCCACATGATTGAGACACTCTTCTTTGAAAATTTCGCAATCTATCCCATAAATTTTCAAGCTAGAGAGATGATTAAACGTTTTTGCGTCTCCATCTGAGAGAATTTTCGTATATCGGAAACCAGTTGCAATAGAACGCTTCCAAAGTACTTCAGCAATTGCTACTTCCATAGCTCCAGCAGAACCGTCATGATTTTTTTTGCAAATTTCTGCGTGCCCGTCAAACCAGATTTTAAACACTGGTGAATCTTCTCCTAATTGAGCAGCAGCAGTCGCACAAGCATGACAGTATTTTGTCATAATGTCAAAATCCAGAACGAACCCAGTTTCGATATCTATAACGCATCCTACACCGTGCTTCGATTTATACCCACGCGTAAGCCAAGTACCATCCTAGCTGACTCCAATATCTAAGGTTTCATGATTTTCTCTTCTTTCTTCATTTTCTATTTGCATATCCTCATCATCAATTTCGTTCATTTCACTTTCCACTTGCATCTCATTCGATGATCCTGCCTCTTCTTCGACTACTTCAATTTCGATCTCTTCCGTTGCATTCTTTTCTAAAATTTCATTCTTTCTGTGTACTTCTCTCACAAGAGTTCGACATTCATTCAAGATATTTTGTGTGACTTCTTCAATACTTATAGACAATGTCTTTACATAATTGTCAAAAGTTGATTGAGAAAATGGATGAAGATTCATAAAACTTGAAAATTGTTGGATAGATGAATATCCTTTCCCCATATATAAAAATGCAGTTGCCATTCGAAAACTCATTGCATTCTTTTTCACCTACATCAACTGTCATAGAAGTTTCACCACAGTCAACACATTTCACTTTTTTTAGCAGAAGTTTCAGCTGAGAAATGTCCATAATTATATATTTATTACTATTATCAATATTCACTGGCTTAGACATTTCTTCAATTTTATTTTTAATCCGAAAACTTTGTTTTGGCAATTCATCAGGTTCATTTTGAATTTGAACACTATTTTCACCTGCTTCTAGCGGATCTATATTTTCCTCTGGATCATTTTCTTTCCACCGTTTCTCCACCAAATTTTTTAAATGTTTAGATTTCTTATTACGCTTAGGCATTTTGATTAGCTGACAGATTTCATAAAAATTGAATATAACAACACTTCTTACCAGAATAGAATGTCAATAATGTAAAAACACAGAATAACGTCGAGGGCAATTCTTATTGCAGGGTTATTTTTACTTTTCAAAATGTCATGTGAAATTATCTAACAATTGAAGATCGAAATGCCGTAATGAGCCGTAATAAGAAATCGGAACATTTAAAAATTTGGTGGAGAAACGGTAGAAAGAAAATGATCCAGAGGAAAATATAGATCCGCTAGAAGTAGGTGACAATAGTGTTCAAATTCAAAATGAACCTGATGAATTGCCAAAACAAAGTTTTCGGATTAAAAATAAAATTGAAGAAATGTCTAAGCCAGTGAATATTGATAATAGTAATAAATATATAATTATGGACATTTGACGTGAATTTACGAATGGCAACTGCATTTTTATATATGGGGAAAGCATATTCATCTATGCACCAATTTTCAAGTTTTATGAATCTTCATCCATTTTCTCAATCAACTTTTGACAATTATGTAAAGACATTGTCTATAAGTCTTGAAAAAGTCACACAAAATATCTTGAATGAATGTCGAACTCTTGTGAGAGAAGTACACAGAAAGAATGAAATTTTAGAAAAGAATGCAACGGAAGAGATCGAAATTGAAGTAGTCGAAGCAGTGTCAGGATCATCGAATAAGATACAAGTGAAAAGTGAAATGAACGAAATTGATGATGAGGATATGCAAATAGCAAATGAAGAAAGAAGAGAAAATCATGAAACCTTAGATATTGGAGTCAGTTATGAAAATCACAACATTGTTTGTGTCCTGAAGGCCCAAAATCTTCGTGTTTTTTTCAAGCAGCCAAAGCGAAAAACCAAAATCCAGGATCCCACAATCTGAACATCCACACACCACTCAACCAATTATGTTTCAAAAAAATTTTACCATTATATCAGAGGTTGACGGAAGATTCTCTATTGTTGCGCTGCTCAAGGTGTTTGACACAGAATGCCAATGAAAGCTTGCACAGTGTAATTTGGAGTAGATGTCCAAAGGAAATATTTGTTGACAATTCTAGAGTAAAAATTGAAACATCTTTGGCTGTTTGTGAGTACAATCTAGGAACCACAAAAACCATTTGTGATATTATGAAAACATGGGATTATCTGCTGGCAGCGAAACATTGAGATTGGCAAACAAATTTGATTCTCGAAGATTAGCTAGAGGAGTGGAAAAGTCCACCAAAAATTCAAAAAAGCTTGGCAGATTATCAGTGGCGTAACTAGGAAGCTCGGGGCCCCGATGAAAATTCTTTTTTGGGGGTCTTTTGGAAAAAATTAACACGGTTTTGGTTACTAAAAAAAAAAAAAAAAGTTCATATATCTCAAGTTTGGAGGCCCCGATGAATCACATCGGCTACATCCCCTATTGTTACGCCACTGCAGATTATTGCTCTCGCAAATTGTAGAAGAGAGGAAAATTATCTTCAAAACGAGGGCATAATGTATGCGGCGGGTATGTTTTGAAGGAGCCACTTTTTTATTGGAACTAATAGTGTATACACGTATATACGTATATTTATGTAAGTTTATAAGCACTTTTGTGTGCATGTATATATAAATGGGTGTATGTGTGTTAATAATGTTTATTGTGAAATTAAATTTGGGTAATAAAAACATTTTTCTGACCAACTAAAAGACTTTTCAATATGAAAATTCAAAAATTTTGGTTGAAAAAGATGTATTTAGTTTTAAAAATTATATTATTTTTTTTAATCAATTTTTTTCTATGCTCATATTATAATCTAAAACAACTTTTCGCATTATGATTAGTAATAAAAATTTTTTGACCAATTTAGAGACTATTTTACCTAAAAATTCAAAAATTTTAATCGAAAAAATGGATCTAGTTTTACAAATTTCAATTTTTTTTAACGTCAATTTTATTTATGCTTCTTTTCTAATTTCAAACAACTTCTCGTATGGATTTTAAAAAATTTTGAAATTTCAAAAAAATAAAAATTCTAACCCGCTTAAAAATAATGTTTTTTTTTTTTTTGACTACCCTATATGTTTTTAGGTGCAAAAATGCAAAAAATAGATTTTCAAATTTTTTGATCATTTAAGTTTAAGGAGGTCAAAATAAAGCTGGTGCCTCCCCTTAAAGATTGAGAGAGACACTAGACATTTCTGTAGACACTACGTCTACAGGAAAAGAGACAAATGCATTAAGTAGCTTAAAGATGGAAAGAGACACTAGACATTTCTGTAGACGCTCAAAGGCGTAGGTTCAGGGGGTTTAGAAAAATCGACCAGAATAGACCAATCAGATAATTGCTCTTATTGGAAAGCAAGTTCTGATTCGTTTGTTCTATTTCCTTTATCCCCGAAATTGAGAGAGACGAAATGCAGATTGTTATTATGAGGCACCTATGTGCAAACCTTTGCATGTGTGATGTGAATATCGTTTAGAGTAATTAGATGCACCAACGCATATACATATATGCACATATGCATAAGTGATTGTCATGTCCGAAGTTTATTTTGGAGTAAAATTATAAGGTAAGTGTTAATCTTATAAAATGAAGTAGGTTTGTTTACATGTCAAACGTAACCTTCTAGGTTGCTTATTTTGTAAATGTAGAGGAGAGGGCCCCAAGATGGACAGGGCGCCAAGATGGACATTTCGTATAAAATTTTTGTTCAAGGTGACAGCGCCTTGTGTTTTCTTTCATTCTTGTTGTTTATAAAGACGACGATTTTTATGCGCATTTAAAGAAAAAAATAGTTTCTTTGTTCTACACATACTACCTGATTTTTCGTCTAAAAAAGTTTTGTTGCAGTTTTTCCTTAAGTTGGTATCGTTATTTAAATTTGTGATTTAGAATAAGTACTTAAGGTTATAATATTATATATTTATCGTATAATAATTTTCTAATATGATTTTACTAATATTGTGTTTGTACAAAAATTTTTACTGGGGCTCAAAAAATGATGTCTTGTACTCCAAGATGGACACCTGCCATATTTCAATGTATTTATTTTCATACTAGCAAAAAAAAACGCGCGCCAGCGCGCGATTAATTATTCATACATTTTAGAAATTATAAAATACAATAATAAATATAACAAATCGGTAAATAATATTTATCTAATGAGAAGAAATAAATATTTTAAATATAATATTTAAAAATCAATTAACATAAATGAAATAAATATTTATTTAGGACAAAATTTATAATATTTTAGAATTAAAAAAATTGCAAAAAATAATTGAAATTAAACAAAATGATTGCAAATTTTGCAAATTAATGAAAAAAAAATGAAATCAATTAAAAATTAAGGAAAGTACTTTAAACAATCATAAAAACGTTTTAAACATAAAGAAAATAATTTAAATTTGAGAAAAATTCTTCAGAATCTTAAAAATAAATTAATAGCTGTTATTTTGTATGATAAATATGTAGTTACCCTTATATGGTCCTCTTGGACTGCGAGTGTTTTGTGGTAAATAAATAAATAAATAAATAAATTTATGTATTCATAATTAGATACAAACATATTTTTAGTAGTGACTACATCTTAATGTCTTGAATTGTAGTAATTGATATTAAATAATTAGTTTTAAAACATGTGTAGGGGAGACTTGGCTAAACCGGACTTGGTTTTTTGCAAAAAAAACCATATAAAGACATTGTTTTTGCCAAAGTGTAATATAACATTTTAAAGCTTATTCCTTCATCTAAAAAATAAAGTTGTTCCATTTAAAAAATAAGAGATAGTTTTGTTGGTAAGTCGCTTTGAATATGACCACCTCGAAAACGAAAATCCAAGAAATGGCGGGGATAAACCGGACACCGTATGGGGCTAAGTCGGACACTTTAATTTAGCCAAATTTGAACCACAAATATGCATTATTTTAATTTAAAAATTCAATAAGAGTCTTTACAGATACATATTTAACTTATATAATACAAAATATATTGTTTTCTTAGACATATTATTTCAATTAATGACTGACAGTAACTGTATGAAAAATTTTGTAACAAAAAATGTCATAAATGGCTAAAAAAAGCTTTCCTTGTTTTCAGACTCATTATTTGGATCAATGCAACACTTTTTTTAAGAAATTATATTATTAGCGGTTCACAGAAAATCACTGTGAGTTTTACGTCAACATTCAATATAGCAATTCTGATTTGTCCGGTTATGCCCCACTCGGTCATTTCATAATAAAGGCGCAATATTTTTGTTCTTTTAAAAGTATTTGAAAAAACTTTTTTTTAACTAAATTATATATGCCTTGAGCTATAAAAAACATTTAGCACATAATAAATATACTTTATTTAAAGTGTCAAAAACCCAAAAAGTATAAGAAAAAAATTTTTTACTTTTAGTGAAAAAACACGATTTTTCACACTCTACAGATTTAGAGATATTTGACTTGTCCGGTTTAGCCCCAGTCTACCCTACTGCAAGTAAGAGTTGTAGGCATTATCATTACGTGTCATACTCATTCTCTTGTTCTTTTCATTTCTTTTACTCTCGATCAGTGTTATACGTATAGGTCAGCGAGGCGCTTGACCTCAGATCACCGAGCACAGATTTATAAGTCTATTACAATTCAAATCAATGTGCTGTTTCATAGAAAATAGAAATAATAGATGTGTATATATTAATGCGTTCATTTGTAATATGTGCTCATTAAGATAATAATTTTTTATGTTTAATAACGGGTCGGAAGTTGAAAAACATAGAAAACTCCAATCGGTTGTATTTCTGTTACTCCTTCGTCTTAACGTTTTCATTTTATCGTACTCTTGCACTTGATGAGTGCAAATGAGTCATACACGCATAATTGCACGTACCAAGACGCGCGACATATACTATTTTGTGTTAGCTATTCTTTCTTTCATTTCTTCTTTCTCAATTTTACTAAGTGATTAGATACATGTTAAATCAACTATAAGATAATAAAATATTGCATTCAATAATCGCTATGTAATTCAATATTAGTATAATAGTTAATATTTAATTAATATATTAATTTTGAAAAAAATTAATTATTATGGAATAATTATTATAAAAAATATACTAATATTAATAACAATCATTTGCAATGCAATAATTATTTTAAATAATAATTAATATCAATAACAATCATGCATAATGCAATAATTGTTGTAAACAATATATTAATATCAATGTAAACCATACTGTAATAATTATACAAATTATGCATATTAATTATTTTAATAATAAAAAAAAATATTAGTGCAAACGTTAAGAATATTAATTAAGGCTGTTTGTGCAGAAACCGCTCAACTCAATAAACCGAAATTGTTTAGGAATCAATAAAAACTAATTTTCTTGTAATTGTGAGAATTTTTTTAATTCTGCTTTTTGAATTATTTCCTACTAATCTATAAGGTTAAAAATTTCTATTTAAATTAATATAAGGTATCAAAAAAATTAATTAACTTTTGGACTTGTGCGGTTTCTGCTCAAAATGATATGAAAAACACAGAAAATGTATTGAATCAAGTGAAGTATCACAGTTTAAAAAGTAAATATTATTTCATCCATTTTGCATCTTTGTGCGCAACTTGGAATCTTGGACTTGTGTTGTTTCTGCACGAAACAAAAATTTGATTATTTTTTTTAAGGGTTTAGAGTTTTGTTACTCATGTAATATTTTACTAGATCGTAGAGCTTCACTTAAAAATAAATTTTTTATAAAAAAGTGATTTTCGAAAAAAATGGACTTGTGCGGTTTCTACACAAACTGCTTTAATTAAATTAATTAAGTTTTTATTTTCTACAAAGGTCCCCTTGTGAGTAATATTTAACTGGGTGTAAAGCAGATAAAATGATTCACTTAAAACATTCATTATCCTTCATATTCTGAACACTAATGAATGCTTGTTTATTTTTAATGGGCACTGGTAATACATTAATATAAGAACTTGCGCGCATGGGGTTGTACTTGTTTATATTAAATTTTAATCTTTGTTATTTAATCAAGTTTCCAATTGGAATCTTTTTCCTGACATTCTTCGATTTTTTGTAAAATAATTTGTTTAACGTTATTATTGTACCATTCATCTAACAAGGTTGTACTGAAAATTTAATTAGTTTTCGCGCTTAACGTTTTAAAATCAAACTCTTCCTTTTCATCACTCAAGTCTTTTTTAAATTTTGCGCTTAACATGGTATACACTTTTAAATATCCATATTTGTTAAAAGCTATTTCTACATGATATTTAAACAAAGCAAATGCATCATCAAGGAACTCGTTAATATCTAAATGAGTCAAATTTATAATAGCGCTTGTTTGTAAACGACTATCAAACGCTTTATTAAAATCAATGCATTTAATTTTATCACTCGACATTTGAATACCCTCACCGCTTTCCATAAATGCTTTGAAAAGGCAATGCAAATATTCAACTTATTGAATTAAATTTAAACATCTTTATTTTTGAGAAGAAAACAATTCAGTTCTATGTAAAAGTTTGCTAATTATATTCATACATCGCTAACATCTTTTTTGCCATTCGAATGCAGAAATCGTTCTAAAATCACCAGACCTAAATGCAGTGTTAATTCACTTACTGTAAGCGATTTGCAAGAAGATGTCAGTCCTACCACATACTTCCTTGTACTCCTCGAGGCTGATTTGACGTCGACTTTTCTTCTTCACCTTTCACTTTGACATCTTGAAAAGCTAAACTTAAGAAAGATAACTGAAAATAATATCTAATACTAGAAAACCTAAAAATAAGAATTTAAAACTTAAACCTGAAAATAAAAATCTAAAACTAAACCTAAAAATAAATGATGAAAAAGTATTAGAAAAGGCAAAATCTAAAAAATCTGAATAACCTAATATTAGTTAATTCTATAAGACCTGAAAAGAAAAGGATGACGCTCCAAGCTTGCGCTCCGCAACTTATACCCTGTTTCCCACCACCATAGAAACGCGTACGCACTTTCTACATCTTACTACAAGCCGCAGATTGAAATGTAGTTAAATAATTACCTCACTGACACTGGCGCCAAAATTCCCGCAAAATTGCACAAGTGTTTGGAGAACCACGGTTTGGTCGGTGAGGTAGAACTCTGACATACCGACTGGGTTGAAATTCATGACAGGGATCTGCTTTACTACTTGCTTGTAATACAGAGGTCTACCTTGACGACTGATGGTAATGCAAAACCTTGACACGAGTTTAAACCCAGTTGGTATGTTAGGGATCTACATTACCGACATTAGCGTGACAATTCAAATTCACTTTAGGTGACTCCCCTTCGAAATTCACAAATCCCCACTGAAAACTATTAAAACACGACGGAAATTTAAAAATCCCCAGTAGAAACCGCCTTTTTCTTTCGAAAATAACAAGTGTCGCCATTTCGCTGCGGCCGTCGGAACCAACTCGGTCGATAAAATAGAACATCCTGTAGAAACCACTATTTACACGGTCGGTAAAGTAGAAATCTTCATTACCGACGGTCGGTTAGTGGTTTCAAGCCATCTTGCAATGCTACTTATATTACAGACATTATTTGTACACTTTAAAGTAAATAACCAACTTTTATAGCTATAAACATTTGTATATTTTGTATATTTTTTGAGTTAGAGTAAACACACTTAAAACTTTATTAAACAGAAATAATAATTGATAATAGAGAAAAAATAAATCAAAATAAAATAATAATTTGTAAAAAAAAATCATTATTATTTGAATAAGTGATTTTTTTTAATTATTTATAATTATTTTGGTTTTTATCTGTATCATTTCACTTTTATAGAAAATATCGACCAATCAGAAATTCATTAAGAAATTCTCGAGCATTTAGAAAATTGTTTGTATAAGTACGAATAGTTCACTCTATGTGGCCTTAATGGAGCGGCTATTCGTACAAAAAATTGTCAAAGTCTTTCTTTTTGTGAAAATTAATGTTAGCAGGGTATTTTTTAATAAAAAAACTACTGTACGAAGCACAACAACCCCCCGGTATTTTGTCAAACAAATTTATTAATTTTTATAGACAAAATAAGGTATTACGCTGTCAAAGACAGCATTTAAATTTTTTGTACAAATTGCCGTTCCACCTTGGTCTGGCTATTCTTACAGATTTTCTGTACGAATAGTCACGGCCTTTTAAGTTATATAAAAAAATACGTATTTTTTTAAAAATATTGTCAACGTTATACAGTAAGATTGTGGTAAGTGTCCACTCGTCGGGACCAGCGATTTCAGTAACTGTCCATTCCTTAAGCCACGCCCCAGAATCTTTTCGGGGGATAAAGCAGGAGCGTAATCTGAGTTCGAGCAGGTGGGTTTTGAAATTGTTCAAAAGCCTCGTGCCGCAGCGAAATAGACAGCACTGACGGTAGTAGTAGAGGGAGGGACACTTTCTGAAACATGCTCCGGGTCACTTGCTGAAATGGACAGTTACTGAAACAGACACTTACCGCGACCTTACTGTACAATAGTTTTTATTGACCCCTAATGAAAAAGTATGACATGAAAAGTATGATAGGCCTGTCAGGAATTTTCTGTCATACTTTTTCTTTTTTCTTCGCACTGACAGAAAATTTATGACACGAAATGCATGATAGGAAATGTATAACAGGAAAAAGGACAGAAGTCCAAATTTTCAAAAACATGTTTAATAAAAAGACAGAATTAACAGGTGTGGCCGCAAATTTCCATTTTCAAAAATTCTTGACTTTTCTATGACTTTTACCTAGCTGGTTTTTTATTTTCCGTGACTAATAAATTTATTTACAAATCAAGATTAAGCATAACTGAAAAATTTTTTAGTCAGGGAAAATAAAAAACCAGCCAGGTAAAAGTCATAGAAAAGTCAGGAATTTTTTAAAATGGAAATTTGCGGCCACACCTGTTAACTCTGTCTTTTTATTAAACATTTTTTTGGAAATTTGGACTTCTGTCCTTTTTCCTGTAATACCTTTCCTATCATGCATTTCCTGTCATAAATTTCCTGTTAGGAATTTTCTGTCAGCGCAAAATAATGACCGGAAAAGTATGACAGAAAATTCCTGACAGGCGTATCATACTTTTCCTGTCATATTTTTTCATAAGGGGTACTCTTCAAAACAGCAATATGTTAGACCTATAAACAATAGATTTCATGAACATTGAAGATTTTGAGGTTATAATTTTGATAGATTTTAAAATAAATATTGTATTTGGAAATTGTAATACCACGTGGTAATACCAACTATAACAGTGCGTTTAAAAAAATATTAATATATTACGCGGATGTGACTTTATAAGAAATAAGTTAAATTGTATAAACAAACATTATTAAAACATAATAATAAAATAATCCAAAAGATATATATTTTCCAGTTAATGTTACGTTAAAGAAATTCGGCAGTATAATATTTCACTTAATTGTCATTTTATGCGCAATGAACATTTTATGCGCATGCATAGTAAAGCTGAATATTCCTTTATCAGTAATGAAAGTTCTTCAAGAATCAGGGAATTTTCTCTATTGCCCCAAACTTATGAAGAAGGTCGTACTTATTCATGAATAATTTTTTTCCGTGTATCATATAATAGAGCATTCAACAAATACAATGGTATTTTTTTTAAAGTAGTAATGGGTGATACTTATTAGGATATTTGGGAATGAAGTTTAACCTTCTAACATGGAAGAATGTAGAAGACATCGTTAAAAAATACAATTTTGCTAACCATTCAATGAATTTTCTTTCAGTTTAAAAATAAAACCCACTTAATTATTCTTTAAAATATAAGGAATAAGATCCCTTTTTGAAAAATGAAACTTGCGGTACTAAATTTCGAAAAATATTAATTTGAAATCCACGTTTTGACGTTTTATTCATTTTTTAAAAATAAATACAAAAGAGAGAGACTCTACACCTTAAAGTTTGCGCTATTAATTAAGCATAACAAAATAAGTAAAAAATGACAAATTTTGAGTTGAGAACCACTGATCCAAGAGAACTACCTTAATAGATTTCATCATTAGAACTGTAAATTTGTGTTTTAGTATGGGTGACTATATTAAGGAACTTAAGCTTGTTGTTAGTACCAAGGATAGTTAACAGATAATGAAGAACTATTTAATTGTTGAGAATTAACCCTTGAATCACTAAAATTATTGTGTCTGCGCGTTTTTGGTTTTTTCCGAGTTAGTAGATTGTACATTTATGTTGAGATCGTGTACCAAGACTTTGCAGAGACTGAAGTAAACTATGTAGAAGCTTTAAACAAGAATGTAGGAGAAATGTTTTAGTCTCCATTACTCCAATTGAAGTGGGAATAGCGGTTGGTCCCTAAACACCCTCTCGTATTTCGGACAAACACTTTATCCCTGAGAACAAACTAGTTTTGGTAAGTAAAGATGTATTTTCCTATGATCTTATCATGGACCTTAGGTGTCAAATTATTTATTTGCTATCAGAACATTATTTGTTTTTTTACAATTATCACTATAGTCAAAAATATATTTAATAAAGATAATTTTATTTCCATCAGATGTCGGAGTAACTAGTAAAAATTACAGATACAATTTAAGAAATTAAAAATTTAAATTTGTTATATCGATTATATCAGTTTAATATTTGGAAATAAACAATTTTATTTCGGGAACAAAATAAAAAAACAAAGAACGAGTAAATTTAATAATTTTTCCGTTGATTAGTAGTGTGAAATAAATCTTAATATCAAGCTAACCACTACTAATAAGTTTGATTACATTTACCCTTTTTCTATAAAATAAATTCATTATCATTATATTCTCAGTAAAGAATAAAAACAATCTAATTAAAAAGATAACAGCAGAATGATAAAAGAATAAAATATTGCCTAAATACGTACCACTGAGGTTTTCAACAGCGACACCATTTCCATCACTTTCCATCTTTATCCTTTTTTTATTTTTACACTAATTTATACAACTAAACTTTTCTTCACTAAGTGTTCCCAAGACCGTTTAGAACGACACTAACTAAATCCCGTTAAAAATTAATACAGAATATTATATTATACTAGAACTACAAAAGTGCGCGCTATGCGCGCCAAAGTGAGTGACACAGATCTAAAAGATGACAATGATAAAGAAATTTATAAAAAAATATTTAACGATTTATCCAATATAACTTTTCCAATGTAAAGTCCCAAGGCATGTTTAGTAATTAAGATAAAATTTAACTGAATGATGATGATGATGATGTGACGATAAAAAATTAAGATAAAAACTTGAAATTAAAAAATGAGTGAAGCTTCTAAAAAGCGAATTGAAAAGAATATATTAACAACTGAAGGGTGCGCTAAAACAAAGCTGTAACCGCCAGGACGACACACAGTGCGTAAAAAGTGATTACGTTTGGACAAAAATCTGCCTACTCCTCAATTTTCAACCGATTCAAAAGTTTTTTTTTAAATACTCAGGAAGGTTGGCACTACCAGCCATTACTGCCTAAAAATATTAATGATTAATATCAACCTCAAAAAGTTGCCTTAAATTTGAAATTTCTATTTATATCTCATCAAAATATATGATGTTAATGACTGATTTTTATAATAAATAAGTACTTACAATTCTTTTAACGTCATTGTGAATAAATCTTACGTCATATTATCAAAATGTAAAACAGCAAAATCAATACTTCCGGTTCGGTGAAAAATTTTAAATTAAATAAGAAATTTTTATAAAACCTTTTTTTTGGTAATACCAATGTTTAATATACTAATTATCAATATTCAGCCTGTAAGATTGTGTCAAGAAACACAAAAATTACTTATTTTTTTAAATAGTATTTCTGTAAATTCTGTTTTTGAGTATAGACTGCAAATGTGCTTCAGATGATTACTAAAATTTTAATTTTTGGAATTAATATGACCAACATTTTTTTAGGTTAATATTAATTTTTACCATTTTTAGGCAGAGGTGTCTAGTAGTGCTAACCTTCCTGAGTATTTTAAAAAAAAATCTTTTAAATCGGTTGAAATTTGAGGAGTAGGCAGATTTTTGTCCAAAAGTAATTACTTTTATACCACTGTGCGACACTCAAACTTTTAGAGCTAATTATTTTGCAATAAATGTCGTTGTATTGTTAATTAAGAGTCTTAATCATTATTATAAGAGATATTAAAATAATAATTTCATGTAGTCAACCGAACAAAAAACAAAAAAACTCATGAAAAAACGTCAAATAGGGTGCAAAAGTAACCTAAAAGAAATTGACGGTTACAGCTTTGTTATAGCGCACCCTTCAACAATCTTTTACATTAGAAATTGATTGTATTAGTTCATTAGTAAAAAAAACAAATTGTCCGTATTTTTGAAGATTCGTTTAACATCTATGGCTTCTTTTATAATCCTACAAAAAATCATACAAAAGAGAAGGTATTAAGACATAAAGAAAATGGAATATCGAAATAATTGAAATGCCATTATTCAACACAATTAATACACTCAATGCACCCCAATATACACTATAAAGACAGGTGTCTTAAGGGTGTCTTTTTTTAAAACAAAAGATATTTAGAAAGTGTCTTACATTAATTTCAAATTATTTCATTGCTTAATAATTATGAAAGACGCACCCTCATTGGTTAAAATTAAGACACCCAAAAATGTCTTAGAAATGACCATATAAATGTCTTAAAATAAGACACCTGCTTTACAGTGTAACACTATCAGTAGGGTCCTTTGAAATAGAAGCAGTGTTAATCTTAATATTTTCATTTGTTTTATTGTTTTATTCATAATTTTTTTTAAAATGCTCCTTTCATCAAAAATTAAAGATATCAAAATTTTTGTTTATAAATAGTATGGTATACGACAAGCAGTCACGCATTTTAAATAGTGGTAATTAAAATTCAATCATAAAAAAAGCTAATTTTTTATTATTATACCGAGAATTCTTATATACGAATCATGTCTAGTGGCACATTAAAGTAGATAAAAGAAACCTACAAAACAGCATTGACATTGTTCTTTACAAATACTATATTTTAAAAAAAAGTAGGTACTCCATGTTACCCAGCTACCCCATCTTACCCCACCTTTCCCTAATTATAAAACAATTATTTAAGATTGTTGCTTTTAATAGGATTGAAATAAATTGTAAGAAATATGAATTTTAATTGTTTCGTTATCTTTCAAATTTTTATGCCATTCTTCAATTTTTATTTCCATTTTTCAGTTTTCAATTTTATTCTTCTATATTTATTCATTTTCGGCTTTTTTCAATTACTTTTCTCCAGTTTTCAAGTATATTTTAGAAATTTCAATTCCATTCTTCCATTTCTACACTGAGAAAACTGAATGTTCTAAATTAGATGTTTTAGAAAAGAAAGTAACCCTTAATATCTAAATATTAAAGTTTAACATCTAAGATATTAAATTTTGACATGTTCATATTAAAGCTTAACATCTAGATGTTAACCTTCAACATCTAGATAACTGTCCCTATGTCAAATGATAAATATGTTAAGCGTTAACTTACAGATGTTAAGGGTTTACATCCATTTTTCTCAGTGTAATTAGTTTTTTCAATTTTAATTATTTTTTTCGATTTTTAATCCAGTTCTTAAATGTGCAATTATTTCCAACAATTATTCCATTAATTTTATTTATTTATTTATTTTCAAGTTAACGGTCTTAAAAAAGAAATAACAATGCCCTTTAGTACATAAAGTACTGTAATAAGAATTGTATGTAATATAAAAGTAAACAAAAATTGCGTAAATATTTAATTAATTAAGTTATTTAATTAAATAAATAATTTTTTAATTTTTCAATTTTCAATTATTTCTATTAAATTTATTACTTTCTGATAATTTTTTTACCTATTTTTTTCAGTTGTCTATTAATTTAGTCATTTTTCGAATTTTGTTTTTAATTCACTGTTATTTTCGTTATTTTTCACATATTTTCATTAATTTTTTAATTATTCTCGTCATTTTTCAACTATTTCTTCCAATTATTTATTAATTATTTTCCGCAATTTTCAATTATTTTCTAGAATTTTATAATTATTCTTTGTTCGGTTGCGTATTAATCTAGACATTTGTTTAGAACTTTGTTTTCTATTGTGGAATATTAACGTCATTTCGTAATTTTTGTTTCAGTTATCCGTTTTTTATTGAAATGTAAAAAAATTATTTAAAAAATTAATTAAGAAAATTGATAGTTAGGTATCTAAAACTTACCTATTAAAGAAAAATACACCTTCAACTCAAAATTCTATACTGACATCGCCAGGCCTTAAACTATCTTTAAGCTGCTATTCTCTTTCTCTATCTCTCTCACTCTGTCTCTGTTCTTCCTCTCTCTCACTACGTTACAAACGGACAAACTTTATCTACTATCTTTCTTCCTCAAGCTACCTAATATAATCTTTCTCACTCTTTCTCCGACCAGCGTTACATTCCAAAGGCTACCAGATTTCTTATATAGGATAAACCTCTTCGAGAAATGCTTAAAAGACATAATATTTACATTAAAAGAATTGATACATTAAGTTAAAGTATGCTGTAGTCACGACCGTGAGTTTTCGGGGACGAAAACAAAAATTCCGCGGTGGATTGTTACGTACGTAACATAATTTTATTAAAATTAATTATTTTATAAAATAAAAGGAAAAATTTAAAATAAAGGCAGCGATACATTGTATTACATATATGATATATGGGACAATCTCTGGAAAAAAGCCACCCAAAAAAAACTTTTTTCGTTAAGGGGTTACATGGGGTTTAAAGCCTTAAAAAATCAATTTTTAAAAATTTTTTTTATTTAATAGTATAACATGTCAAGAATATTTTCCCCAAGTTTCAAGTAAATCTGATTAAAACTATAGGTGAGAGAGAGAGAATGAAAGAGAATTTGGAATTTTCTCTCATTATATTCGACTGGCACACAATGGTTTGAAATCGAAAAACATCGTGCCTATCACTCTAAATTTAGAAATTTATAATTTCATATTTCCAATCAGCAAGTATCAATTGATTATTTTTCATGGATAACAAAAAATCCGCCAATATCCTGAAAAATCCATCTTTTTGAACCTTCAACTTTAATTGCTTTTTTCTCAAAACTCGATTTTTGAAGACGGTGGACACGTTTTCTTGAGAACTAATGCACCGATCTTCTTGAAATTTGGTACACTTCTTGTCAATAGCATTGACTTGTGCCTGAAAAACGGATTTTTTTTCTTTTTAATCACAACCAATTTTATAAAGATATATGTAGTCAAAAATTGTGTAAAAAATGATAGTTTTTGCATAAAACCCTGCCAAAAATTCAAAATTCAAAATTTTTTTAATTCCTTCGTTCAGACACCAGCCAGACTCACCTTCTAACAGAAAATCGTTCGTGTTTTGATTTCGGATGAAGCTATATGGAATTATCATGTCCACCGCAAAAACATTTTTTTCCGAGTGGTGTTAAAACGTCAGTCCTCAATAGCTCAATTTTTATAATTTTTTAATGAAATTTTTAAAATTTATTCTTCAAATATTGTACTTTTATGTGATAAAAGGGCTCAATAAATTAATTCGTTTATTATATAAAAAAAAATTATTAAAAAAGTGCTTTTTTTTGCCTTTAAAACCTATGTAACCCCATGTAACCCCTAAATGATTTAATGTCATAATATACATAAAAACAAATATAAAAAGTAGGGTGTTAGGTCAGTGTAATGCGTAGTTGCCATATTATCAGGGGTTAAATTTTAAAGTAGCATAATTTTCATCTGACAAAAACTTTTTTCCTAATCATTCAATTTTAAAAATTTACAAATGTTTTTGATGTAGAATTTTCCAAACTTTTAAATTAAATAACTAACAATTTTGAAAAATTCAGTTTGAACCAGAAAAATTCAAAAATTATTTTTTTAGGCAATTTTTAACACCTGTACCCCCCTAGGGTGTTTTCTAGCATTATCCAGAAATGTTCCTTATTTAATAAGCTTTTTACCTCTTGAATGTCATTTTGGGACAGCAAGGTGTATACGAGCAGCAATTAAATTTTCACTTGAAACAACCCATTAATTCGCATCTAATGTTTTTTAGTAGTCGCAAAAATGGTTAGAAATCATTTTAAAATAATTCTGGAACAGTTTTAAACAATGCAGAAATTATTATAAGTCGACCGAGATCATAAGTTACAAATTAGTTAGTTGTTTCAAATAAAAATTCAATTGTAGCTCGTATACACCTTGCTGTCCCAAAATGCCATTTAAGGTGAGGTTACCCTTCTCAATGATAAAAAATTCATAAAATTTGGAAATTTTTTTTTTCATAGACGGAAATATTTTTGGAATTGCGGTTTTTTTTATTCAAATAGTATATAATTATATAAACTTTTTACATATTTATATTAAAAAAAAATTAAAAATGGCGGCTGTAGCTTAACTTATAGAAGACCCTGCGCGCCGTATTTTTTTATGCGCCGTACGTTCCACAGCCTCGCCAGGTTATCAGAAACAAAAATTCCTGATAAATTATTAAACTAGGATAAATTTAGGGGCCTTATCGTTTTCCTTTTTTAAAAAACGTTTTTTTAGCAAAATGGCGGCTATTTGAAGAGAAAACTTAATTTTTAAACTTTTTTCTTTTTACTTTACTGGTCAAAAAAATATTAAAAAATTTTTTTTTAAAGAAAAGGAAAACGATAAAGCTCTCTAAATTTATTTTAGTTTAATAATTTATCAGGAATTTTTGTTTCAGATAACCTGGCGAAGCTGTGTCACAGCCGCCATTTTTAATTTTTTTTTAATATAAATATGTAAAAAGTTTATATAATTATGTACTATTTAAATAAAAAAAACCGCAATTCCAAAAATATTTCCGTGTATGATAACAAAAATTCCCAAATTTCATGAATTTTTCACCATTGAGAACGGTAACCTCCCCTTAATGGGTAAAAAGCTTATTAAATAAGAAAAATTTCTGGACAATGCTAGAAAAGCATTGCTTGGAGGCTATGTTAAACTATGGTATTCACATTTCTAATGTCACTAATAGAGCAGTAAGGGTCTTGGGTCTCGTTACCAGAAACGCATCGCGCTTTAGAAATTTAGCAGCTTTAAAAATCTTGTATTTCTCTTTAGTAAGACCCATTTTAGAATTTGGTTCTTTAATTTGGTCTCCTTATCAGGACGCCTATATCATTCAAATTGAACGAGTTCAAAATAAATTTTTTCGTTTATTGTCAAGACAGACGAGAACTCCTTTTGATAGATTTAATCACGACTACTCTGAGCTAAGGAGGATTTTTGGCATTCCATTGCTTAAGTCGCGATTTTTATTTTCAGATTTACTTTTCTTATTTAAGATAATCAATGAAATCATCAATTGTCCTGAAATTCTATCACTCTTGATTTTCTGGGTACCTTATAAATCTACCCGAAATCCGTCCTTGCTTAGAGAGTCTTTCCATAAGACCGACTACGGTATGAATTCCACTATAGTAATACTTTGTCGCGAAGGAAACCAATTTCACAATTCCGCTTATTTTTATGGTATCTCTTAAGTCAGTTTTATTAATATACTACGTACGATTATTTAAGATTGTTTTGATACCTAGTTGTCTTCTCCTCGTATCTATCACTTATGTCAATAAATATTTGCATTTTACCCGTTAATTTTAAGTACTTCTATACCAAAGGGCACTGGCCCGTTAAATTGTTAATAAATAAATAAATTGTTAAAAAATAAAAATCCTAGGGGGGCACGGGTGTTAAAAATTGCATTAAAAAATAATTTTTGAATTTTTCTGGTCAAAAATAAATTTTTCAAAATTGTTAGTTATACATATAATTTGAATGTTTGGAAAACTCTACATAAAAAACATCTAGAAGATTTTAAAATTCAATGATTAGGAAAAAAGTTATTGTCAGATGAAAATTATGCTACCTTAAAATTTAACCCCTGATAATATGGCAACCACGCATTACACTGACCTAACACCCTACTTTTTATATTTCTTTTTATGTATATTATGACATTAAATCATTAACGAAAAAAATTTTTTTTGGTGGCTTTTTTTCCAGAGAATGCCCCATATATATATATATATATATATATATATATGTAATTCGAGTCCTCAGATAACCACGTGCGTTGACTGACAGACAACAGCCAAGCCACATGCTTATGTCTTTTTTTAAGGTACAATTCCAGTACTATATAGTGGCTATGTAATGAAAAACTTATTCTTACTATTACTTTTTTTTTGGGTAATGACCGCTAATGTTAATAATAATGATAAGTGCTTCAACCATTTTTGTAAAGTTAATGGTCGTAATGATAATAATTATCATTGTTAGTATTATTGTTATTGCAATAATTATTTATTACAATTATTATTACTATGGTTCTTATTACGGTCATTATTATTATTATTTTTTTTTTTTTACAAAACAAGTTTAGGAGAAAAAAAAATGCATTTACGCACTTGTTCGTGTGGGACTCGACCACATCTTGTGGCAATACCGCACTAAAACAACCTCTCCCAATTCTTGCTTTACATACTCTTATCAACTTTTGCTCCTTCCGTCCTGGAAGGTGAGCAAAAGCATCATTTTTCTTTACTCTGAATGGTTTCAGCATTCTGTTCTTTGGGTCTTCATGTCCATTGCCGCCGATGTTCTAATGCGGCCGATATGAAATTGTGGGATGCTTTTTTATAGCTACCTTTAAAGATGTTTATTTATATATTTTTTTTTATTTTTTTTTACAAAGTACGGTGCTTATTCTACCTGCTGACAGCCGAAAACTCAACCACATAAATGATCTTACTTTTATGATCTTGGAGGACCATATCAGGCTGGATGGCACTGATATGATGAGTGGTGGGGAAAGAAAAATTCCAGTAGATCTTGCACTAGTCATTTTCTACAACGGACTCTTGATCCATTTGGGCATACAGCAGAATGGGCTCCTTATCTATACCGTACTGGTGACGAAGGTGGTAATACAAAACCTTTAGTGCAGCATTGTGTCTCTCTATATATCTGTTACATGCATAAATCGGACAGGCACTTAATATATGACTAAGTGTCACCGCGTATTGTTTGCATGCACGACAGTTGGAATCGTCAACAGGTATATGCATCACACGGCTGCGGTGCACCAAAGTATTAATCACTCCATCCTGACAAGCGAACAAAAATCCCTCTGTCTCCGATTTTAATCTAGCCGATTTAAGGAATGCAAAAGACAAACTTACAGACAATCCCATTTCTCTGACGATATTTTAAAATTGTCCGTGAACAGGCTTAATAACATGTTTTTCTAAAAGAAGTACATGTTCTGCATTCTTTACATGTTTTTTAGCATCATAGGTGGTAATGACGCTATTGCATATTCGGTATTATTTGTACCAAATCAAAGATTAAGTTCTTTTGCCGCTCTATTTGCGGCTTGATATACAAATGCTCCATTATTTGCAACTTCATGATGAAGGACAAATTGCATTAAAGGATCCGTACTATTAATCACTGAGTATCCCGCAGCCAGTACAAAATAATACATTACATACATAATACATTTGTGGCCTGTATCTTATTTTTCCTTGATAATTTGGATGACCAAATTTTTCTGAGAAGACCTTGATATTAAATTTAGAGATGATCTTTAAGCCCACGCACATCTTGAGTTTCCGATTGTGGAATCCACGATATGCGTAAGTTTTTCCTTCACCAAGATGATGAATGGTGTTGCCACCAATAAGCTGAAGATCGTCTAAATCGCCTGATGTTTCAAATGTTTCCAGTCTTTCTCTATTCATATGGACAACAGCACATTTATCAAGTCCAAAGCTCATTCCAATTGCACTGGAATACTTATTATTATTATTTTTTTTTTAATTTTTTTTTACAAAACAAGGTTAGGAGAGGAAAAAATGCCTTTACGCACTTGTTCGTGTGGGACTAAACCACGTGATGTGGTAATACCGCACTAAAACAACCTCTCCCATTCTTGCCTTACGTACGCTTATCCGCTTTTGCTCCTTCCGTCCTGAAAGGTGCGCAAGAGCGCGATTCTTTTGCTCGAGGTGTTTTCAGTTTACTGTTCTGTAGGTGTTGCTGTCCCTTGCCGCTGTTGTTCTTACGCGGTGGCCAGGAACGCTATTGGATGCTTTTTTTGAGCTACATTCGTGATATTAAATTATGAAGAACAGTGCTGTCGGACCAGATTAAGTGAACTCAGAAGGACAGATTTTAGCCTACGAACCGTCAATGCTTTAACTTGACGTTCGCAATTTGGTATCTTTTTTAATTGGCTTACAAATGAAGCTTTAATCCCTCCCAAACAGCCTAGTATGAGAACAATTAATCGGATTTTATAACCTGGATACATTCGGCTCAGTTCCTCTCTTACGTTCAGAAGAACAGCCTTTTGCATGCGAACCACCAATGCATCGGCTCGATGCTCGCAGTTAGGTATCTTCCTTAGTTGGCTCACAAATGAAGCTCTCATCCCTCCCAAACCACCGAGTAAAAGAACAATTAGTCGGACCCTGCAGCCTGCATGCATTCTACTGAATTCAAACAGAAGGTCTTGATATTTCGTCCGTTTCTCATCCTCCTTTTGAATCATGTTGCTCTCAGCAGGAGCCGAAAACTCTATCACACAGATGATCTGACTTTTATGGTCCTGGAGTACAATATCAGGCTTGTAGCACTGATACGATGAGTGGTGGAAAAAGAAAAATACCAGTAGATCTTACACTGATCATTTTCCACAACGGACTCCTGATCCCCTTGGGCATACGGCAAGATGGGTTCCTTATCTATACCATATTGGTGTCGAAGGTAATAATACAACACCTTAAGCGCAGCATTGTGTCTTTCTATATATATGCAACATGCATACTTCAGGCAAGCACTTAGAATATGCCTAAATGTTTCCGGATATTTTTTGCACGCACGACAGTTGGTATTGTCGACAGATATATGCATCACTCGACTGCGGTACACCAAAATTATTATTATTATTATTATTATTATTATCATTATGATTATTCCTTATTTACAATTTTTATTTTATTATTGTTATTGTTACAAATATTATTTGTAAAATAATATTTAATGTAACCTATATTATGCAAATGTAATAGCCAGAGGAAAGGAGGATATCTTTGCCCTTTTTTTCGCGCTTTCTTTTTCGTCTCTCTTTCGTCTCATTCTTACGTCGTCAGGTACATACATCGAGACTTTGGTGCGAGCGCAATATGCAGCAAGCATACAAGCGTAAATTTTCCATGAAATCTTCAATGTATTTATCTTCTGCATTATGGAGTGTCGCACTATGCATATATTCCTTTCTTTCTTCTATGATTCCTTCCCCCCTCTATCTCGATACATAATTCTCAAAAGAAAACAATGTCGGCAGGTATAATATGTCATATTCTCTTAATACACGCAAATGCGTGACAAAATTGGACTTATGAGGATCGAATCTGCAAAAATAGAATTTATCGAATCCATGCAGATCAACGATCGCTCTGAAACCTAAGAAGGGCACAAGTCATACTTATTAAAACTTGTATGGAAGATATTATTCTAATAATGCCAACAAAGAAAAGAGATATAGAAA
Source organism: Ganaspis brasiliensis (assembly GCA_037103525.1). NCBI lineage: Eukaryota > Metazoa > Arthropoda > Insecta > Hymenoptera > Figitidae > Ganaspis > Ganaspis brasiliensis. The sequence goes on along the minus strand of JAZKLR010000280.1, from coordinate 228,447 downwards.
TCTCAGATATCAAGGTTTAATTATAACCTAATGAGTCAATCATCTTGTTACATTTGAGCAAAGGATCGAACATAATTTGGATTGAATCGAAATTATTCAGGAATTGTAACAGATTAATCAACTAAGTAATACCTAGTCTTTATATTTATGTTTAGGGGTTGTTCACTTTATAAAACCTATAGGGTTTTCGTTAAATAAATCTTTGTGTACTTACTATTAATCTCGTAGCTTCAAACCTCGATGTCAATATACAAGAATATCAGAATTTTAACAGTAAAATAAGCAAATCTTTATAAAACAATGGCTAGCCAGTACTGGGTAATTATCAGTAATAAGAAAACTCACAATGAATTCTGGATTTTAACTTATTTATTCAGAAAACGGATCAAGGTTTATGGAAATTACAACGTTAAAGTAAATTACATTTAATATTCGTCATTGATTATTCGTTATTTGTTAATTTTAATTAATTCTCGTTATCCATTAATCATTGATCATTTGCCAATCGGTATACGTTTTTTGATTTTACTTAAGTTCAACATGAGCAATAAAATAATAACTTACATGTAGTTGAAGATTTTTGGGGATTTTACGATTGAGAATATCGCACAGCTTTGGCGGCCGATTGGCTCAATCGATTTGAACGGGATTAAAGCGGCTGACAATTTCGTACAGTTGGGACGGTTTACGTGTCCATACACGTAAATGTGAAACTGTCTTTCTCGAACACGTTTTCATGTAAAAATGTAGTTATCACGTTTTCATATAAAAATGTATTTGTCACGTTTTCATGCAAAAGTGTAGTTTCTACATTTTTGGGATTTCTCCTAACTTCATGATTTGAATATATTCTGAAATGTTTCATGATCGATTCTTCGATTAATTGATTCATTGATCGATAGATCCACCAATTAATCGATTTATCGATCGATCGATTTTACTGAATTTGTTCGAGAAGTGATCTTGAACGCTTTAGATGTCCGGATAGGTGCATTGATTGGTTTGTCGGCATCGATACTGGCGTAATATTGGCATTTGCCAATTATCGTGATTTACTCATCAATACATGATACAATTGAATGTAGTTTCTAATATGTTACCACCCAATATATTAATCATTCCCTTTAATAATATCAACATTTGTTATTTAAAAATAATTATTTTACTTTCTATCTTTTCTACACTCATTTGTATCATGCTATGTTTTTACAGTTTTTTTATCTCATAAGCTACAGTATGATAAGCGATTCTGTATTCTTTCATGGGTAATTAGTTTTTATGATAAATACTTTCTCATTGTTAAATGAACTTATGGTAGCTATCGCATTGCGATACATAAGTATTACAAGGCGACGGGCCTCACGGCCGTTCTACTTTATCCTTACTTGAAATATTATTCTATTATCACTAGCGACAATACAGCGCGCGATCGGTACAGATATCCATAGTCAAAAGCATACAGAATCGATTTATATTAATTTCATGCTGTTCGATCACAGATACCTATGACCTCACTATTCGCATCTTGGCCTTCCGTATGATTTAAACACTACCATTTTTAATTATTTATTAAATGTTTTTATAAATCATAATAAACTTGAGTTTACCAATTCATCGTCATTAAATGTCCCTATTACGTCAATAAAATGTGAAACATGTGAGGGATGCAATACATGCCAAATACAGACAATGATGATCAGCATCAATGATTTATTTTAGTGTTTAAAACTCCCCATAATTCAAGTAATTTCTGAAGTTTCCTCATACGGAATGGTTGCATACACTCAGGCGCTGCCTCTAGTATTCACTCCACTTTTCTTATTTGTTATCAACAAACGAGTTTCTTATCATTTACGCTTATTTAAGTTTGAGTAATATTCAACGATATATGTTTATGTACTTCAGTTGAACACAATGCATTAAGATGGTTTTTTTTTAATTAAACTTTAACATTGTGGTAATTTACAATAACAATTGACTCCCCAATTAAATCCCTATATAGTTAATGAATGATTATCTTAAGAACAATAATTTTTTCGGGTAATTCTCCCTTTTATATTTTATTCTTTGGTATGCCTTGCATGCTGTGAGATTACATATCAACCTATTAAGTTTTGAATTTATCTATGAATTTAATGTTAAATGAATTTTAAAAGCCTACATGGATGCTGGGCTGCCTAATTACAGGCTCCTCTTTTCATTCGGATATTGTCTCCCTTTTAACTAATTATTCAAAGTAAAATATAAATATATATAATTTTTTTTTTTAGTTTGAAATATTATTATGTTTGTTACTGACATGACAGTCCCGTATGTTTGGTTATAGGTAAGTTGCAATTTAGTAACAAAATTAATGTGATTCTAAGGAGTCATAATTTATCCTCCATCAAGTAAATTGAGATTAGAACAATTTATCTCTTTCCACGTCCTTTTTTGCTGTTGTCATCATTTTAGTTTGGGCCCTTGGAGTAGAGGTGTAATTTCATTAAGTGCGTCTTTAGTATAATTGCAACCATGAGCAGTGATAAATCTGTACTCAGTGACACTACTACAATGCATTTTGAAGAGGATCTTAACGAAGTTCACCCCCTTCCTTTAATATGGAAGAACTTGGCTGACCACGGTAAGTCCCCAAATAGCACATTTCTTTTCAGGAAGCTCACGGGAAGCTAGCCGTGTTAAGTTCGGAAGTTAACGCGTTTAGCTTCCTGTGAGCTTCCTGAGAGTTTTAAATGTCCTCCCGCTGTGTAGCTTTCGATGTTAGCTTCCTGAAAGTTATCGATATTAGCTTTCTGAGAGTTATGGAAGTTAGCTTTCAGAAAGTCATTGATGTTAGGTTTCTGAAAGTTAGGAATGATAACTGCCCGAGAGTTTTCAATCTTAGTTTCCTAAAAGGTTTTGATGTTAACTTTTTGAAAGTTATGAATATTAACTTCCTGAAAGATTTCGATGTCAACTTTCTGTAAGTTTTTGATGTTGACTTCATGAAAGTTTTCGATGTTAACTTTCTGAAAGATTTTAATGTTTACTTCCTGAAAGTTATTAATGTTGAAAAATATTTAAATTTTTTAATATAAAAAAAAGACAAAAAAAAATTTTTCATTAGGAGATTTTACTCTTTATTATTTACAAGTCTTTGCTCTGATAGACGTTTAGAAACTTAGAATTATGAAAGTAATTTTGAAAACAAATTTGGGGGTAAGGGGATTCGAACCCGCGTTCTACGCACGCAAACCTAACTAACCCTAACGCTAAACCCACTGAGCTACGCAACCTAACGGCAATAGAAATAGAAATCTTTCTCATAAGCTGCAAGTGATGGCGGGCTTATTTGAAAATATTTTCATAATTCATATTTTTCTCTGGTAAATAAAAGTGGAAAACAAATAAGGATTGATAAATAAATAACAGAAGAGCTAGAAACATGAAGCAAATGCTAATTTTATTTTTAATAAAATGATAATTGTATTTACTAAGGAGACAATATATTTTCTTACTTACCGATAGTGGATATCGTAATAATTCAAATTACATTTAAATTTAAAAACAAATTAAATAACATTTGAATTACTTGAAACACATTAAAAATGTTTACATTAAATTAAATTATAGATTTTGTTTAAAAAAACCAGCAAAGTCTGTATTACAATGAAATAAAAATATTCCAACTTAACCTTAAATTTAAATAAAATTATACATGTTTTTTAAATATTAAAATTAAAATGTAATTAAATAAATTCAATTAAATTAGCATTGTAATTAAAATTTAATATTAAATTACATTACTTCTCAATTACAAAAAATCTATTTTTTTTATAAATAACTTAAAATGACTTAATTAAAAAATTCTTATTAAATACAATTTAAACGAAAACAAAATTAATTTTAATTTTAACCAATTTAAATATATTTACTTTAAATTAAATTTAAATATAATTACTTTAAATTAAATTTAAATATAATTAAATAAATTCAGTTAAATTAAGATTTAAATTAAAAATTACACAGCCCTACAAAAAAAAAAAGTGTCATGTACTTTTGACCGGAATACCCCAGCCCTATGTATTTTGACGCGCTGAACACGAATCCGAAGTCCATTTTGCTCCATCACGTCAGGATTTTTTTCTAACCTCAAAAAACATGTCGAATTTTGAGAGGTAGGCGATTTTTTAAAAAAATTTATGGATTTACTTCAAACTTGGTATCTGGGGGTTTTTTGGGTCGCTGAATATGAATCTGAAGTTAGATTTTCAAAATTCAAAATGGCGGATCCAATATGGCGGACGAATTTTGAAAAAATTTGAAGATTTACTTCAAACTTGGTATCTGGGGGTTTTTTGGGTCGCTGATTACGAATCTGAAGTAAGATTTTCAAAATTCAAAATGGCGGATCCAATATGGCGGACGAATTTTTAAAAAATTTGAAGATTTACTTCAAACTTGGTATCTGGGGATTTTTTGGGTCGCTGATTGCGAATCTGACGTCATATTTTCGAAATATTTATGAAATTTGGTATCTTAAGGTTTTTAAGTTGCTGAGTGTAATTTCGAAGCGAGTTTCTCACATTTTCAAATATGACTTCTATTACAATTTTATCATAAAATATTCCTTGGTAACAGATTGGATATGTTTGGTGCAGAAGCCAAATAAGAAAGTACATTGTTCCATTCTGCATCTTATTCCTAATAAATCTTCAAATTTTTTAAAAATTCGTCCGCCATATTGGATCCGCCATTTTGAATTTTAAAAATCCAACTCCAGATTCGTAATCAGCGACCCAAAAAACCCCCACATACCAAGTTTGAAGTAAATCTTCAAATTTTTTCAAAATTCGTCCGCCATATTGGATCCGCCATTTTGAATTTTGAAAATCTAACTTCAGATTCATAATCAGCGACCCAAAAAACCCCCAGATACCAAGTTTGAAGTAAATCCATAAATTTTTTTAAAAAATCGCCTACCTCTCAAAATCCGACATGTTTTTTGAGGTTAGAAAAAAATCCTGACGTGATGGAGCAAAATGGACTTCGGATTCGTGTTCAGCGCGTCAAAATACATTGGGCTAAGGTATTCCGGTCAAAAGTACATGAAACTTTTTTTTTTTGTGGGGCTGTGTTATATATCGCATAATACTTTATTTACTCTCCCTTTAACGGGTTCGAGGGCTCTACTTCCTTTACATTTTTTATTACAATATATTTCTTATAACTACCTTTTTACAATCTTAATCTACTTAAATCTAAACGCCATCTTAACTTATTTTAACCTATTATTCACCATGTGCCTGGGCTTCCATTTCCCGTTCCTTTTGACAAATCTGTCTTTATCCCTTTTATCGACCACCATTTTATCTTTTACTATACTCTCTCACTCACTCCTTACTATCCACTCTTTTTCTCTCTTCTCCATTTATTCCACTTTCGTTATTTACCCCCACACTTTCTTCCATTCCTAACATACCCATGCACTCCATACCTACACACAATCACACTTTTATAACCTCTCCTGTCTCTTCCCTCACTTTCCATCTTATTCCATCCACCCAGACACAATCTCTCCCCATCCTTACCTCACACCCTTTTTTTCTTTCTGTCCACGCTTTTTCTTCCAAGTACCACCCTATCCTTCTCTCTCACCATGTTCTATCCTCATCTTTCGTCTTCCCACTCCCTCTCAACCTTCTTTTTAATTTCATGACTTCCTATTTGTCCTCCTCATTTTCCAACTCCACTATCCACAATTTTATTGTCCACTGATCTACTCCTCTAATTCCCGTAACCTTTTTAATTTTTACCTTGGCCCCAATTCCTGTAAGCAATCTTTCTACTTCCTCTTTGCCTTTCCTACACCCTACTTTCAAACCTCTAATCACGATGTTCCGCTTTCTTTTTTCCCTCTCGAGCAACTCAACCTGACTCGCTAACTCTTTCATTTTCCTTTCTAAATTATCATCCCTTACTTCTCCATTCTTCTCTCTACTTCCTTCCTTTTCCCCTATCTCTACAACCTCCAATCCACCCTTCTTATTCTTCCCATCTCCCTCACTCCAATACGATATTTCTTTCTCTAACTTGTTCATTCTCTTCCACATATTTTCTTTTTCCATTTTCCAATTTTCCTACCACTTTTTTAAATTTCTTTCCATCCCTTCTATCTCCTTTTTTATTACCTCCGTCTGCTTATCTCTTTTTTCTTCTATGTCCCTATCAATCTCTATTCTGTCCCACACCTCCATCTTTTTGTCCAAAGACCAAAGTCTTTGGTCTTTTTACCAACGACTTGACAAACTCAAGTAAGTCGATGCAGTCCTGACACTTCATAATTTCCCCGTCTTTTCCCTTTCTTATTTCGCCTATAATATTTCGTATCTCCGATATTTTCCCGCGTATACTACTTGAGTCAAATTTCGCCAATTCGCTCTCCTCGTCATTCACTCTACCTCTCGCACTCACACCCCACTCTTTCCACCTAACCTCACAATTCACGCTTTCCTTCTACCTTCTTTATCTTTCCCATTCACACTATTTTCTACTTACATTCTTTTTCAACCATTCCCATTACTTTGCCCATCACTTTTCACTCACACCACTACCCACCCTAAACTAATAATAACCAAATTTTCTGAAAAACAATTTACCCTTCACAAACGCGTGCACTACTGTACGGTACCGGAAACGGAAGCCTATATATCGCATAATTTTTTATTAAAAAATGTAATAAAATAAATTAAACTTAAATAACAGATATTTTGACTGGAAATTAAAAAAAAATTAATTAAATAAATTCAATTAACTTAAGATTTAAATTGGAATTTACAAATATATTTAATTATTTTTTTAATAAAAAAAATGTACGAAAACTTTTATTTAATTTTAATTTAAAATAAATCTAAAGTAAATTAACTTAATTTGTTTAGATAAAATAGCTTTTATTAATTATTTTCAATTTTAATTACCTTAAATGTTTACTTTCAATTAAATTAAGTAAATTCAATTGAATCAAGATTTTAATTTTGAATTTAAAAATATAATTCATTGTTTTTAATTTTAAAAAAATAGAAACAAATTTCGATTACAGTACATAAAATACGTTAAATTACACTGCATTTAATATTACTTAAAGGTGTAATTAAGAATTTAAAATTTAAACTATTAAATTGAGCCATATTTAAAGTTTGAATATTTTAATTATAGATTAAGTTAAAATTTTCTTTTTCTTTTTTATTGAAATTAAAATTTTAAGAAGTAAATTGAAGTAAATTAAATTAATTTACATAAATTTATTTCTAAAATATTAAATTTTGATAAGAATTGTAATTAAAATTTTGTCTAATTGCAAGTTTATATTTAAATGTTTCGAAATGTAGTTAAGATTAAATTTTATTCTTTAAATTTTAGTTTCTTACTTACAAGTTTAAGTAATTTTAAATACAGTTTAGAGTCATGTATGTACTTAATTTAATTTTTTCTGTTTTTCGTTACATTTTAAAATCACAAGGAATTTAAAAAATAAAGAAAAGTGACTGGTTTTAGGAAATTATAATTTTCTGAACACAAAATATTTATTGTAACTTTTATCTTAAAATTAGCTTTGAATACCATAAAAGTAGAATTACAATAATGTATAAATAAAGTGACATTTTTCACGCATTTATCAAGAAACAATTTTTCAGAAATAAAAATAAAACGCCGCAAAAAAATAATATATTTTTCAGTAAAGTAATTGGAGTAATAATTTTTAGTCGAAGTTTAAAAATCAAGGTTAAGTATAGCGGACATATGGCATCTCAGCAAAATTCAAATACCAACGTGTTTACATCCAGTTTGAACTTTCTTGTTTTTTGGGAAACATTTTACAATTTCGGACATTAGCAATCACATGATTTTGATGCATTTTACTTTTAACATGTACGATGTGTAGATCAAATTCATTTCAATTTAAGCAGGTTGGACATTGTTGGAACTGAAAATCAATTTTATCTCTAAAAATTTTTTTTTCAAAGAATTTTAGAAGACACATATTTTTTTGTTTACCTAGCTTAAAAAATTTTTTTCATGAAGTTACATAGATTTGAATTTTTAAAGTCCGAACTCTCGTTTATTTAAATTTAAAGAAAAAAACCTTATAAGTTTAATAACTTTTTAAATAATTAGGATATATTTTTTTACAGCCTAAAAGACTCCTTTTAAAAAATCCATTGAAAATTTTTTTAAATGTTGTGAAATAACAAAATGGCAGCCGTTTTACTAAAAAATGTTGAACTCTGATTACTTAAAAACCCCACCGTTTTTTTTTTCTTTTTAAATTGTCGTCATAGTAAAGATTATTTTCATCAGAACTTAACTTGTGCCAGATGTTGGTAGAAGAGAAAAAAATGATTTTTTATTCTTTTAAAGGAAAATTTCATTTATCTCAAAAAATACACTAGACATCAAAAAATTTCCTAAATAAAATTTGTTACTCTTCAAAAAATATAAAAAAAATTATTGATACTTTTCTCTATTTCCTCTTTTTTTAAACAAATTTTGTCAAAATTCGATTACAAGTTAATTTTTCAAAAACTTTGCAGTTTTTTTGAATGGAAATAAGCAAATAATTCTTAGAAAACGTTTAATTTATCAGAAGCGTTTATATTTTAAACGTATCACATTTCTACCCTTATGGGATTTTCTTCATTGGCATAAACTTAAACTAAATAACGGCTTTTTTTAACATCAAAATAATAAAAATGTTATTATAATTAAGTTCACCAAATTTTGAAAAAAACTTGGTATAGTTAAACATATTTCCACTAGATTCAAAGAAAAAACAGAATGTTAAATAATTATTATTTGGCAACAAATTTTGACGCCACCTAATTTTTTGTGAGAAATGTGAAACTTGATATTTCAGAATTTGGTCCATTTAATTTTAATAATATCTTTATTTAGCTAAAAGACCGCACTTTAAAAATTAGCTTATAATCGATTATTGACGAAATTTCTTGAAAAAAGGGAAAATAGAGAAAAATATCAAGAAAAACTTTTGAATTTTTTGAATTTTTTGAAGAGGAACAACTTTTATTCAGGAAATTTTTTTATATATATGTATAGTGTAATTTTTGAGAAAAATGAAATTTGCCTCTAAAAGAATAAAAAATAAGTTTTCTCTCTTCTATCAAATTCGGGCACAAGTTACATTCTTATGGATAATAATCTTTACTATAACGACAATTTCCAAAAAAAATTTCAAGCAACAAAAAAATTGTGAATTTTGAGTAATTGCAATTAAAAATTTTTTAGAAAAAAAGCTGCCATTCTTTTATTTTACAACAAATTTAAAATTTTCAGGCCGTAAATAAAGAATAAGATATCCCAATTACTGAAAAAGTTAATACACTTATAAGGTTTTTTTTCTTAAAATTTAAATAAACAAGAGTTCCACTTTAAAAATTAAAATCTTTATACCCCCTGAAAAAATTTTATTTAACTAAACAAAAAAATACGTAGCGTCTAAAATTCTTTGAAAAACAACTTTCTGTTGATAAATTTGAGTTTCAGTTCCGACCATATCCAGCCTGCCTGCTTTAAAATGAATTTGATCTGTACAATATACAGATGCCCAGTTACATAGTACAAAAGAGTAATTTTTATCCTGTCTTTTTTGACAATGAAAAGACCTTGATATAAGAGAACTTGAAAGAGAAAATAATAATATCTACATGCACAACGCATAAAATCTTTTAAAATACAAAATATTTATTTTATAGAACGCGGAGCGAGTAGAAAAAATAACAATTCTACAAAGTTAAATATATTCGCACGTGTCTTTAAAATATCTCCCCTTTCCGGTGGGTGAGCCTTAATAATTATATTATTTATAGATGATGTTTTCTCTCCTGCTCTTCATCCCTTTCTGATTCCGACGAACTTTCATCGTTGTCACTTTTCTCACAGTTTAATATCTCTTTCTGTTGACTTCGACGTTCCGCTGCAGTTTTTTCTCTGAAGTAGAATAATTTTTTTTAATAAACAATAAAAAATTGTAATTTACTTAACAGAATAATGAAGGGGTTAGTCGGTGTGACGGGGTCAAAAAATCTATTTTTTTTACATATTTCGAAAGTAAAATATTCTGAGAATATACTGGCCAAATTTCACACTCAAATTCAAAGTATTACCGAAGTTACAATCCGTTTACAGAAGGTTTTTCTCGAAACATCATTTTCTAAATCGGTCATGGGTCTAGAAAAAAGTCTATTCAACCAACTGCTTTCAAATTTGAATTTGTTATATTCACATGAATAGTTATTGTCTCCAGCAAAATCAATTAATTTTAATATTTTCTTATTTATTTAAACACTTTAAAAAAACAAATGCAATCTTTAATAACTGTCTTTCAAAATTCGCCATTTTTTTTAAATAAATTTTTCTAAATCTGCTACCTAGAAAAGCGACACGTCTAAAAATTAATAAGACATTCGAATTTTTTATTTGAGATATTCCAAACTGACGTTATCACCATCACCAAACACCTGCCTTTTTTAAATGTCCTCAATAACCATGGAAATTAATATTAAAATATAGTATAATAAGAAAATTTTTTTTTATTTTTTCTATTTTCAAGCAAACACGTTTCTAAACCTTTTTGCTTCCACATGGAGGAACCTTCGTTTTTTTTAAATTAAATTTTTTTTTCGAATTGATCCAATTTAAGTTGTCAAGTAAAACTTAAATAGTTATTTCTAATAAAAAAAATAATGTGATAAATGAAACAGCTTAAACAAAAGTTCTGGTAAAACAAAATTCAAAGAGTTAAAACTCCCATTTATAACAATATCCGCCAAATAATAATTTTGCTTTATTGTCCTGATTTTCTTAAAAGAAAATAAAAAATTGCCTAATTTTTCCTTGACTAATTTTTCATTTTCCCTGATCACCAATGTTACAGATTTTTTAAATCTTGCTTTGTTTATTAGGAATTTAGAATAATAAAATCATGAATTTCTAATTGTGGTTCCTTTAAGAAAAAAATGCCTGACTTTTAAAGATGTTTGTGAAAAATTCCCGACTTTTCCCTGACCTGTGGCCAACCTGCACCCGAACAAAAAATATATTTTACGTTTAAAAATTTTAATTAAAACTAAATAATAATAATGATAATTATAAATTTTAATTTACATTTGGATTATATAATTAAAATTCCAATTAGATAAAATTTTATTAGACACAGAATTAGGTATGTACATTGAAGTTTTTATTAATTGAAAGTTGGATTAAGTTTTTATTAAATTAATATTCAGATGTTCTGAAAACCAAATGAATAATTCAATATAATTCGAAGTGAAATTTAGATTAATTAAACTTCACTTTTGTGTCTTTTTAATTTTTTTATAAGTATTTTTAAACGAAAAGCTGACATATTTTATAATGGAAATCTTGAGTTTCAAAAGATTATTTTTTTTTAAAAATTTAATAATAATGATTGTGCAACGCGATTTTTCGAGAACAGAAGGAATACGATGTTTTGAAATACAAGATGTTCAAAGAAAAAAATCTCAGCTTTCGTTTAAAAATATTTGCAAAAAAATGAAAAGGCCCATCTTTAAGGAGGTTCTATCGTAAAAAGAATTAACATTACCATTTTAATCAAATTTGATTCACTTGTAGATAATGGTTTTATAATGATGCAGTTTAACTTGTAATACCTCAAGTTACTTGCGAGAAAAGTTATGAGGGTTTTCGTTTTTAATATATGTGTCGATTCAGGGTGAAAGGGATCTTAGCTGCAAAACATTTGATTTTTAGTTTTTATTATGAAACGATAGAATTTGAGTTGCTCTTTCACATACATTAATCAAAACTTGTTTATGTCTATTAGTTTTTGTGTTATTAGAGGTGAAACATAGGCATAACCTAACAGTACCATAAAGATGCTCAACTTCAAACGCCCGTACGCGTAAAACTCATTTCTGCAGCTAAGGTCCCTTTCACCCTGAATCGACATATATATATATATATATATTAAATATATATTATATATATTGTCATATATATCCATATTTCTACATGTATTTTCAAAAGTACATTGAGGTCTCAAAAATTTAACTACATCATTATAAAACCATTATCTTCTAGTGGACCACATATGATTAAAATGGTAATGTTAATTCTTTTTACGATAGAACCTCCTTAAGAAAAACTCAAATTTATTTTTAATTTTAAAAAATCAAGGTCAAATTACAGAAAAAATTACAGTGGACCTAATCAATCAAAAGTTTTAAAAAATGTATAAAAATCATTCCCCATACATTTCATTATCTAGCTGTTTATTAAATCAGAATAATGAAAAAAGTAGACGGTGTCACCAAATAATCCAAACTTTCACCCCCTCCAATTTATTACATATATAATTCAAGTTTAAGTTCTTTTTAATGACAAAAATTACATACCACTAGTTGCAATATGTCTTCATCTTCAACATCGTTTATTTAATGTAATAGAGGAAACATATTAAAACCTTGGCCAGTTGGTACTCTCCAGATCTTGCTGTGAATATTGATTTAATTGGCTTCACTATGAAGCAGAAGCCTTTGTCGTTTAGTTTTACAATATTTAAAACTTTAGCAAACATTCCATCCTTTAAAAGAATATATCTGTCTTTGTCATTATTACAATCAATTTTAAAATTTTCACATTTTATATGTTTAAACTGGTCCAAAACATTTTGGCAATCTATCGTTAACGGCCCTGAATTATGAGATTGTTCACAAAAAGACTGTTGCTTTGGCAGTGAATTTTTCTCAGCAGCTTCCCTTTTAGAGTACCGACTTGCAATCTGGTCCAGAGGCTTGTCTCCCTTTCGTACCATTCTTTTAATGGAAGTCATATAATTTTCGAACTTAAAGGCACTCAACTGATCCAATAGTCCATATTTTTTTCCATCAGCGCATAAATGTAACAGATTGTGTACATTATGAGAAACGAACTCTTTGCCATATATCCTTTGAAAACTAACTACAAATTCCTCTAACATTTCGTGAGCGCAATCATTGTTACTCGGCGACTGCATGTGCAATTTGCTTAGTAAAATTGTTACTGCACTATGAAGTAGTATGAAATTTTCATACTGTTCTTAAGGTAAAATATTTTTCAGTGCCATTGGACCAGTGTAAAGCAGAAAAGTCCGGAATTCTGTTGCTTTTCAATGAGAGAAGTGAGTTAATGACCTGGGTTTCCTTCCAAACTCACAGGGAATGCTATAGCGTAAAGTCAACAGTCTCTTAGAAATTTTATTAACGTTTGAGGCACACAATCTGGTCTTTAAAGGTCCCATTATCCATATATGAAGCAATTTTTTCATCACACCTAATAGTATTAAGTGCATATAGTCACGCTGTACTGAAGAAATACAGCCAAAATTAGGAACTCGTTTGAAAATAGTTTCATTCCCTATCTCAAGTTCATTATATTCATTACGGAGAAATCCCTCATCAGTCTTTAATTTGAACGGTCCAATCCCCGGAAAATAAATCCGTCCTTTCTGTTTTTTCCCGTTCTTCTTTTTTTAGATACTTCATAACTTCCGGATGTAAGACATTTAGTACAGCTGTCGTAGCCACTATGACCTTTTAAGAAAAGAACAAAAGCCTTAGCTGGTGTATCGCAAATTAAAGCGGAACAAAAAATCCGAACACTTTCGCCATCTAATCCATTTTTACATAAGTCAATTAATTCATTCACGAGTTCTTTAAAAAAGTCATTTGCGTCATCAGGTTTGTTCAAGCCGAAATAGGCTCCGACAGGATATACCTGCTAAGCATTACTTTCCGAACATAATATTAGCCATAAACTCTCCTTCGAAGATTTAAAAATCGGCAAACCATCAATATTGAAGGTTAACTTTACATCCTCTATTTCCTTTCCCATTCTCTTGTAATCTCTAAGAATTGACTTGACAGCTCGTTTAAGTCCAAAATGATAATATTCTCCACCGTTCATTTTAGATATATGGACTTTTCTCATAGTACCCAATAACGTTCGTGCATCCAATGGTAATTGTAAGCTGACAAATGGTTGTAGAAGCAACAGTAATGCACTTAGAGCAATTAAGGTAATGTGAAACGTTAGAGCCCATTGGCGAAGTTTATTTTTAAAAAAGTCTCCAACAGTTAAACCATTATCCGAACAGTCGTCAAAAACGTCTTCATTTTTATCTTCATTTTCATCTTCCTCTTCCTCACTGCTACTCGGGAACGATTCACTGTCCGAGGATGAGCATTCATCGTTCACATCGGAGTGTAAGAACTCTTCATTCGGAAATGCATAGTCATTGAAGTCATGATGATTTTCTTCATCAATAGTAGATGGGTCTGCACTGTAAACAAGAAGATGAGGGAAGTTTTGTAATTTTGTTAATAAAAAAGTGTATTATAAGTTTAAATGACCGTAGCGTCAATTAATATATGCACACCTAATAGAAACATTACGAAGGGCACACTTGGCAGAAAACGTATTTGAATTTATAGGAAGCTATTGGCTATATTTGAAAACATTTTTTGAAAACTTAAAATTTCAATATATTTAAACTGTTTTGAGTATGTGAAGCAGACACTTTTTTTTATACGACAAAAAATAGTATTAGAATAATTCTAGAATTTGTTCAGAAACTGTGGACAGCATAAGATTTCAGGGGTTTTTATTATTAATTCCTTGAAATATTCCAATGAGTTTCCTTAGAATAGAATTTCAAGAAGATTTTGGAAACATTTATCAAGCATTCTCTACAACACTCCTAACTTTAAAGCAAGAAATTTTACTGCAAAGGCAAGCCGTCACCTTTAAATAGCGACCGTTAGAGATCCTATAAAGAGAGTTGAGACACAGTTGGTTTCTGCGCATCGCGATTAAACCGGAACCAGAAGTTCCAGTCAAAGGCGCAAAATATTTACATGGAAAAATTTGAATTGATTTAAATGGACGCGATTTGAGGTTATGTTGCAACATTACAAAATCACTTCTGGTTCCGGTTTAATCGCAACCAATCACTGTACGAAAGTTTTTTTTACCTCTAACGTTCACTGGCCTACAAACTGCTAGTTCTGCCCCGCTTAAGGCGAACGAAAACACGAGGTTTTCGTGCAAGTATGATAGAAAATTAATTAAAAATTGAGATGGGTGATTCTCCTAAAAGGGACCTGTTTCAAAAAGAAAAACACAAGTTGCGCAAAATTAATTTACTAATCTACAGATCACAGAAGCATTCTATTGTCACATACCTTATAGGTTAGACAGACTGTGGAAATACATTATATTTCACCTAAAGTTGTTGCGGCTTATTTATAGAAAAATTTGATAATTCGAAATAATGATGTTTAATATCCGTACAATTCATTTTTCGCAACTATTTTATAAAATTATTAGTATTTGCTCTGAAATGGGTGTTGCAAGGAGAGAATTAACATAACCTTAAAAATATTTTTCCAGGCAGAGTTCAATTTTGACACTTAGCCAATTTTTTTAGAAACAAATATGTAATTAAAAATTTGTCCATGTACCCATAATTTAAATTTTATGCAGATTCTGAAACCAATTTGACATTTGAGAAATATGTACTATTTGGGTTTTAGTTTCTAAACAAAATATAGAAAATTATGAACAAAAAAAGTACATAATTTATAATATTTTGTTCAGAAACTGAAGCCCAAATAATACATACCTATTTCTAAAATGTCAGGTTGGTTTTAGAATCTGCATACAATTTAAATTATGGGTACACAACTATATTTTTCATTAGATTTTTTGTTTCTGAAAAACATTGGATAAGTAACGCAATTGTACGCTGCCTGGAAAAGTATTTTTAAGGTTATGTTAACTCTCTCCTTGCAACATCCTTAAGGTGCACTAAAAAAATGTTATTTTTGATTTGATTTATATTTGTTCAAAATAGTTTACTTTACGTATATTAATTGATTGCTATGTAAAACAGCTAAAATAATAGTTAAAAATAGATTTTTAAACTTTCCTCTCAATTCACTTCTCTATAATATAAAAAACAGTTTTTGTATCTGTTTCCTCGTACTGAATAAAAAAATTTCAAATCTGCATAACTAGTTTTCAAGAAATCGTAAAATAATTTGCAAAAATGAGTCTTGAAGCTTAACAATAGTAGTATACGATACCATTTAGGAAAATGAAAATAAAAATTTTGGTAAGCCACAAAAAATTCAAGAAATTGGCAAAAATTTTTCTCCATTTACAAAGCTCGAACCGGTAAAAGTACTTAAAAATACGGACTTCACAGACCAAAAATTCGAAATTACGGACTTTTACGGGCTAATTACGAATAAATATTTTGTTACCCGAATGACTACTTTAAGTGTGAAAGAATAAAAATACAATAGAAAAGTAAAAGGAAATTGTATTTTTTATATTTAAAATCATTTACTTCTTTGAAAATTATAGAAAATTTTATTAACATGAAATAGAAAAATATTAATGAGTCTGAGGCAAATAAGAGAACAATTTTTTTTGTCCAACGCCTTCGGTGGAATTGAACTATTGTACGCTAGGCACCAATGGAGGAAAGTACCTCATTCCTCCACTGGTGGTTTGGCCAGTGGAGGAATGAACAAAGACTGTAAAAAAAGGTTTTATTATCACATTGCCATAAAAATAACTATCAAAACTGCACAGTTTTGTCGATTTAAATGTTTTATACACATTTACCTCTTTTTAAATTTGGTTTTTTGTAGCAAGGGGCTTAGCCCCCTAACCAGTGGTGACTCAAGGAGGCATGGGTGACTTGACCCCGAAAAGGGGGGGGGGGTAGAAATTGAAACCAAAATCGTAAAAAAAAACTTTCTTGACGAACAAGGCGTTCAAAGATGATTTTCCGTTAGGGTGACAGTTTCCTCTCTCCCACCCCGGGGGTGAAGGGGGGTGCTCCACATAGAAAATCCCCCGATAACCACTTCTACCCAGGGTCGAATTTTTAGTTTATTTTGGTAAGTGACAAAAAAATTGTTTCTCCTGAAATTCGTTTAAAAGCTTTAGAAGCAGAACAGGCACAGTTGGGTTCTTTCAACTTTTATTGCGACATTATTTCTGATGCTAAAAAATCAAATTTACCATTTAAATATTAATTAAATATATGGGAAAATCCACAGAACCGGTCGATTTTCACTTATAGAAATAAAAATTTTCAAATTACGAGCACACCTTTCATTTATGTTTTATTTTATTTGAAAAGTATTTAAGAACAATTACCTTCTTGCGTGATCCATTTTATTTTAATGCCGTTCGAGTTAAAAGCCAAAAACGAAAATACCTATGTAATCTTTGTTCAGAAAATCTTAATGAAAAATGTGTACTTCTTTCTTTTGTTTTTTGCATATATATGGGTCATTCCATACGAAAAGGCAAATGGCTGAGTCCACTCGTAGTTTTAACCAATTTTAAAGAAATATAGCTCAAAATTTAGCATTTTTTATAAGGAATCGAATGCCGTGTGGTACTTTTTGAAATATTCAAAATGGCGGCTACCACAGCTGGATATATAACCAAACTTTTTGAATTTCTGGGTTTAAGCGATTATTACTTTTATTATCTCGGATTAAAATTGCTCAAAACAAATTTTTCTTATGTTTTTGAGATCCCCGAGACAAAAAAATATGACTAAATAATCATAAATAAAAAATTCAAGATGGCGGATCCAAAATGGCGGTCAAATTTTTAAAATGCTATTGGATTTAACTGAAACTTGTTACTCGGGGGTTTTTGAGGTCGTTGATTACGAATATGATCTCAAAATTTAAAAATTCAAAATGGCGGATCCAATATGGCGGACAATATTTTGAAAATTGATCAGATTTCTATGAAACTTGTTAATCGGGGGTTTTTGAGGTCGCTGATTTCGAATCTAATGTCAAAATTTAAAAATTCAAAATGGCGGATCCAATATGGAGGACGAATTTTTAAAAATTGGTCGGATTTGTCCGAAACTTGTAACTTGGGGGTTTTTGGGGTCGCAGATTACGAATCTAATGTCAAAGTTTAAAAATTTAAAATGGTGGATATAAAATGGCGAAAAATGTGTCAAGAGACGTAGCCTTTCAACTGCCATCAGTATTTAATTCTTGTTTATTGTACACCTCTTTTGAATTTTCTAATTTTGACATCAGATTCGTAGTCAGCGACCTCAAAAACCCCCTAGTAACAAGTTTAAAACGAATCCGACGGATTTAGAGAAATTCGTCCGCAATATTGGATCCGCCATTTTGAATTTTGAAAAACTGACTTTAGATTCGTAATCTGCCACCCCAAAAACCGCCGAGAAACAAGTTTCAAGCGAATCCGACCAATTTTAAAAAATTCGTCCTCCATATTGGATCCGCCATTTTGAATTTTTAAATTTTGACATTAGATTCGAAATCAGCGACCTCAAAAACCCCCGATTAACAAGTTTCATAGAAATCCGATCAATTTTCAAAATATTGTCCGCCATATTGGATCCGCCATTTTGAATTTTTAAATTTTGAGATCATATTCGTAATCAGCGACCTCAAAAACCCCCAAGTAACAAGTTTCAGTTAAATCCAATAGCATTTTAAAAATTTGACCGCCATTTTGGATCCGCCATCTTGAATTTTTTATTTATGATTATTTAGTCATATTTTTTTGTCTCGGGGATCTCAAAAACATAAGAAAAATTTGTTTTGAGCAATTTTAATTCGAGATAATAAAAGTAATAATCGCTTAAACCCAGAAATTCAAAAAGTTTGGTTATATATCCAGCTGTGGTAGCCGCCATTTTGAATATTTCAAAAAGTACCACACGGTATTCGATTCCTTATAAAAAATGCTAAATTTTGAGCTATATATCTTTAAAATTGGATAAAACTACGAGTGGACTCAGCCATTTGCCTTTTCGTATGGAATGACCCATATTTGTTATATTTACAAAACATTTTTAATAATAAAATATGATAAAATACAATTATTTATATACAATTCATATTTACAATTAACATAATAATTAATAAATTATAATTTCATTTTAGCATTTATTTTTTTATTTTGCAAATTAAATTATCTGAATCAATAAAGAGACATTATTGAGATTGATTTTGATACAAGTTTGAAAATAAAACAAATGAATGGTTATTTCATTTTTCATATTTATAAATACCTTCATTCAGTTAAATTTCTTTTAATTTTAGTTTTATTTTTAATTTTTAGACTTTATAAACTGAAAATAGAATTTGGCGTTTGTATATAAAAATTATAATAATGTCTTTAAATAATCACACATGTTTTCAATCCATAATATTTTAATTTGTAGTTGTGCTCCTGAAAAAAGGCTAAGTTTTGAATCGTTCACGATCAAACATAGAGTGTTAATTTTTGTAATATTTTCTTTAATTCTAATCGCACACTGTTCTATTATACCTAGATTTGTTCATCTGGTAAAAAACAACAAGCACCAATTTGAAAAATTCAAATCGATTAATCGCCGTAAAAAATATTTATAAAAATTTATAGGTATTTTATTATTTTAAAGTAATGAGTAACGCTACTTTCAGCGACTACCATTTCTTTTTAATTAAGGGCACATATTTTTTTCTGCCTTC
This sequence comes from Ganaspis brasiliensis, assembly GCA_037103525.1. Classification (NCBI taxonomy): domain Eukaryota; kingdom Metazoa; phylum Arthropoda; class Insecta; order Hymenoptera; family Figitidae; genus Ganaspis; species Ganaspis brasiliensis. Next base: position 208,837 of record JAZKLR010000280.1, on the reverse strand, counting down.
AATAAATTCTACACTAAGTAAAGTATAATTCACCATCATTTGGAATTGTTTCAATCTATGCTAAACAAGTTATACCCATAAGAATTAAAATTGATACCTAGAATAACACGACAATTTTGAATTTTTAAGTAACTTAACTCTATTTTATTTTTTATATAAGACGAAAAGGTTTGCATTTACTCAATTTTCTTAATTAAATTGGTTATCAGGGATACTATAAATTGGTAGAAATTTGAAAAAGATTAATATGATACTTCTAAAATAGAAAAATCTGTGAGTAACATGAAATCGACCGGTTCTGTGGATTCGCCCATATGTGGCAGTTGTTGGACAAAGTTGTATGTGCACTTCGCAGAGAACAGTGATTTTCGCTCTTTCGATTGCTGCGCTCGCTACGCTCGCGCAGCAAAGTTCGAGCTCGCAAGAAATCAACCTTGTTCTCCACTCGTTGCACAATCTACTATAGGTATACTTATAACATAGGCACACAAAAAGCTTTTTGTGCATTAAAATAGACCTATAAATCTTATTATAGTACTAGCAACATTAACGCGCGCCAAAAACTTTGCATTGTTATTTGTTATTGAAAGCTATAAATTTTTGCAAATTTAAATAATGAAAATCAGGAGAATAATTACAAAATTTAAGAAAGTAACTGAAAAATAACGAAAATAATAATTGACAATTGAAAACAAAACTCAAAAAATGGCTAGATAATTATACAATTGAAAAAGTATAATTTTAATAATTGAACAATGAACTTTAAAATTAAACAAGAAAATAAAAAATAAACTGTTGGAAATAATTGCAAATTAAAAAACTGAATTGAAAATCTACAAAATAATTAAAATTGAAGAAAATGATTCAAAACTGAAGAAAATAATAACAATTTCAAGAAATAAATTGAAAATTTAAGAACTGAATTGAAATTGGAAAAAATAATTAATAATTTGGAAAAAATTACAAAAGGACGAAAAAAAAACAAAATTTTAACAATGACTAGATTAATACACAACCGAACAAAAAAAATTGAAGAATAATTATAAAATTTTTAAGAAAATAATTGAAAAAAGTGTGCAAACAATTGAAAATTGGTTAAAATAAATAATAATTGAAAGAAATAGTTAAAAAATATATAAATTCACAATTGGAAAAAATACTTTAAAAATATGAAAATTATATGAACAATTGTTGGAAATAATTAAACATTGAACAACTAGATTGAAAATTAAAAGCAATAATTAGCACAAAAAAAGGAAAAAATTGAAAAATTAAGAAAATAATTAGAAATTGCATTAAGGAATTGAAATTCAAAGAATAAACTTAAAATTGAAAAAAAAAGATAATTATTGAATATAGAAGAACATAAACTGTTTTTAAAATTAAAAACATTTATGGCCATACTCGAAAAAAAAAATTAAAAAAAGGCGAGAATTTTTTAATTTTGAAGACAATAATTGAAAATTGAAAAATGAAATTTGAAGAAAATAGTTATAGAACTAAACAATTGAATTGAAAATTTAAAACAATTTTTATGAATGAAAACAATAATTGCAAATTGAATTAATCAACTGAAAAGTTAAAAATTAAATTGAAATTTGAATAAAAAAATGTAAAATTGAAGAAAATATTTAAGAGTTTAAGAAAATAGTTGTAGAATTAAAAAACTGAATTTAAATTTAAAACAATTTTTAGAATTGAAAACAATGATTGAAAAAAATCGAGATTTAACGAAAAATTATAAACAAAAAAGTAAAGTGGAAAAATTATTTAAATTTTTTAAAAATAATTGAAAATTAAAGATTAAAATCAAATTTGAAGAAAACAGATAGATAATTAAAAGAAAAATTACAATTTGACAACATTTTCAAATATTAAAGAAAATAATAGACCATTGAAAAAAATTCGAAATCTGTCAAGAATAATAAACAAGAGAACAGAATATTTTATAAGTTAAAGAATAATTAGAAAACTTCAAGAGAATGAATGAGAATTAAAAAAATTGTTGAAATTCATTGAAAGGTGCGGAAAATGAATAAAAATTGAAAGAAACATATCTGAAAAATAACGAAAATAATTCACAACTGATAACAAACTTCGACAAATCGCTAAATTAATACACAATTGCAAGAAATAATTAAAAATATTAAACAATAAATATTTAATTAAAACAATATAATTAAAAAATTATGAAAATTATATGAACAATTGTTGGAAATAATTGTAAATTTGTGAACTGGCAAATAGAACTGGATTAAAATTTCAAAACAATTTCATAATTCGAAAAATCATTTAAAAATGAAAAAATGACTGTAAGTTGAAGAATGGAATTAAAATTTATAGAATTTAATTGAAAATTCAAAGAAGTAATTTATATATACGGTGATTTATTAAATATAGTAGAAAATAATTAAAAACTGAAAAAGAGAATTGGAATTTGAAAAAATTCAGAATTGAAGAAAATAATTGAACATTAAAGTTATAGTCATAGAAACTTATTGATAATCGAAAAAAATTTACGTTGTAATATCGTAACACGTTATGAAAGAAGTAAATAAATGTTGAGAATTTACTACGTTAAACGTGATCCATTTATTTCCAACGTCTAACGATGTAAAATATCATCAACTTTTTTTACAGTGTACTTTTCATCCGACTTTTTCGTATATCGTTGATAAAAATAATTAAAAAAGTGTTTGATTTTATTTTAAAAATTATAAATAAACTATAGTTTTTAAAAGAAAAAAATATGAATTCAAAATTTAAAAAGTAAGAATTTTATAATAATAACCTGCAATGTTCATCCAGTAACACTTCTTCTCTAATACCGCCTTGGTCTGTGGTTACATTTTCATCTTTTAAAGTAGAATCTTGAATGTCCGTTGGCAAGCACTGTGCAGTATTAGGGGTAGAAGACGGTCGATTTGCGTTAGAACTGAAAACATAATTTTATAAAGAAGGCTTTACCCAATAATATAAAAAAAAAATAAAACTTAAAGATATTACTCGCTCCGAATCAGCGACCATAAAAAGAAACACAATTACTAAAAAATAGGTATATAAGATGCACAAAGTAAAGAAATAAAAAAAGATTAATTTTAAGGGTTGTCACCGGCAGTTGAAGGAAATGAGCTAGAAGTATAACATTTTGACACATTGTTCCTCAAATCAATTCAAGAAGCCTTGATTATTTTCAAAATTTTTCACCACGTAGTTTTTCTTTAAAAAATTAAAATAAATATGCAACTTAACATAGGTTCTTATGAAAACTTACCTAAATCTTAGAAAAAAAGTGTAATGGAAATGAGCTTCAATTCTAAAATTTAGTTTAATAGGAAGAAAATGTCGTCAAACTTCAATTAAATAAGTTTAGAAAAAAATAACCATGGGTTTATTGAATAAATAATTATGAAAGTTGTATTTCTCCAAAAATGAATGATAACCTTGAAACTAGCACTTGCGCGGTAACATTATACTTTTAATTCAAATGTAGGAATGCAAAAGCCATAAACTTTTCTTTTACACTAAGAAATGTTAAATTTGTTAATAAAACAACTTGTATAATTGTAACCTTTTTAATATTCAAGTCACTTTTATATTTTAAAACTTCCAGTCTCATTGATTTCAAGAAATATAAAAAATTTGAGGTTAGAATCACATAAACACTACGTCTAGGGTTGGAAAGTTGACAGATAAATTTGTAGGCGCAAAATTTAAATTCTACCACCTCTATTCAAAGTTTCATGAAACTTTGAAACTTTCTTCCATGAAACATTGAAACTTTCAACAATCGCTTACAACCCTAATTCTACTAATTTTTGCAGAAAGCTTATTTAGCAAAATTTATAGTATTCAAATAGAAAAAATGTATACATTGTATATTTTTCCAATTTTTTCAAATAAATCAATCGACAAATATTATATTTTAATGGTTTTTTAGCAAGTTTGAGAAATAAATATTTTACTTTCTTTAGGTTAAAACAAAATTTAAAATATTTTTCATTGATTTACCAAATTTCTTTTTTAATGTCGGTAAATTTTATTAAGTTTTTTACACGTACTGGAGCCTAAACTAGAGAAGATATTCATTTAAAATTTTAGGAATCATTTTCGAAAGTCATTAAAGTGTGTCATGAATCTCCGGCTTATTAATAATTTTGAAAAATAATTAAATTATTAGCAAATTAAATATGGGAGATATGATAGAATTCTATATTTTAGTTCCAAGATCTGGGACATGCCCTCAATTAATTATACTAAGTTTAATATCATTCCTTTAAACATAACCTACAAAGTAAGAAATAAAAATGTTATAAATTATTAATAAATGTTTATATTATTATGAATTAAATTAAAAGATAAATTACTTACCTGTCCACATTTTCATTGCCGGGTTCCTCAATTGATGAACATTCTGGACTTTTCGAAGTACATTTTTTAGTCTTTTTCAATAAACTATTACAATCTTTCTCCGTAATTTTTTTAACTATTCTCCTCAGATGACGTTTAGAATATCCTCCCTCACGATCTGTTTTGAATTGGCTGGTTTTCTTCATAATTTTATTATTGGTATAAAACCACGTGTCTTCTGGTAAGGCGAAACGGTCAATCAAGAATAGGTTAATAAAATCATGATCCACGAGAACGCACATTGGCTAAACAGACAGAATTGGTACACTAAACACTTGTTCTCTCTTTCTATCTGATTCTTTCGTTTCCAGGCCTCTAGAATACTAGGCGCGTGAACCCTGTCGATATATTGTTCGATATACCGACTGGCGGGATTCTGCACCACATGAAGTCGGCTTTAATTTTTATCAAAATTTTATTTGGCAATTTTTTCGGGTTTTTTTTGACAAATATCGATGATGCTGATCAGAGTAACAAAAATATATTAACAATCAAATATAATAATTATTATGCATTTAATTATTCTTCGTATATTTAGGAGAAAGAATGAAAATTAATTGGAGCACGTGGTGCCTACGAGTCCTCGAGTTGAAAAGCGACGCATTAAACACTTTAGCGAGATACGCGCACGTCACGTGATACTTCTAGAGCCAATAAGATTCTTTCTTGTAACGTTTCTCTTTGCTTTTCGTCTGAAGCCGGTTATCGCCTTGTTCCCTAACAAACTATTGCGTTTCTTATTAATTTTTTTGGAAATTAACCATGGAAAATCCCTATGTCATCGTTTTGTTTGAAGACGGAGTTGGTGTTATCAGAAGTGAATGGTCAATTATAGAAAATGGAAGGATTGTGAGCAGCTACTTTCCCGTGAACGCCAGTCAAACGCAACTTAATAACTTTTTAAGAACATCAAGTACTACTTCGGACTTTGAAAATAAAGCAGAGTGGTGCGGAAGTGATGGGAAACCATTTAGAATTCTTCGAATATTTGATTCAGCAAGTAAGTAATTTATCTATTTTTATAGGTTACTTATGTTTTTATTCATGAAATTAGTAGGGTATTTCTACTTCTTCATAACATTTTATGTATTTTTTTTTACTTTTAAACAATTTATTTTATATAACTTTGCCTTTATAACGAAGTATCTAGACGTCCAGCTAGCCGGATAAAATAATTGTGTCCATGTAGACAATTTTTTTTATGCGTCTTGCCAAACGTATAGTCACTGATGCCTTTTTATAATCTGAAAACAATTTTCTTGTTTTCTTCTTGATTTTACTTTTGCTTTTCATAATTTTTAAATAATGTCTCCGTAATTTTTTTTCGTCCCTTTGACAATTTAAAATTTTTAAATTTTCTTATTTTTTTATTTTCTTTTTCTTCAATCCTTCCGATTTCTTTTAAAAGCACTCATCGTTCCATAAATCCGTTTGTTTTTACATTTTCTCAATTTTGTCGACAATTTTTTTTATTTTACAAAATTTCTAAAGGGTCTGAATTTTTTGTTTGCAATTGGATTTCATTCCCTTGAAATTTTTTTTTTAAATTCAAAACTTTCACAGACACAGGCTATTGAAAATCGGTCAATATTTAAAGCAACAAAATTTTGGAAATTAATATCTCAAAAAGTTGGCCTTTTATAAAAAAATAAAAAAATACATATATAATATTTTTTACAGGGCTGTTACTGATTTAAATCACTTTGATTTAAATCGTGATTTAAATCATTAGAAAATTTGCATTAAAATCATGATTTAAAACAAAAAAACTTAAATATTCTCCGGATGTCTAATACTGCATGTAAAACATCGGCAACCATAAATAAAACTTAAAAATTTGTGGATAAATCTCCAAAATTTCAATTTAAATATTTTAATCTGTATAAAATTTAAAAAATTATACCTACTAATCAAGGATGGCATCGAGCAGGTCGTGTTGTATCGTATCGTGGCGAACCACAACACGATAGACTTAGTCGAGTAGTATCGTAGCTCGCCACGATATGATGCGTCTGAAGCCATCGTGTTGAGGCTCGATACGATACGATGGAACTTGTTCCATCGTATCGTGGCTTGACACGATACGATGGACTGAGTTCCATCGTATCGTGTCAAGCCAGGATACGATGGACTGGGATCGATCGTATCGTGTCAAGCCACGATACGATGGAATGAGTTCAATCGTATCGTATCTAATCACGATGCGATAGACTGAGCTCAAACGTATCGTGTCCAACCACGATACGATGGACTAAGCTCAATCGTATCGGATCAAACCAAGATTCGATAGATTGAATTCCATTGTTTCGTGGCGAGCCTACTACTTTCGTCGTAAATCGCGGAGCTTCGTTCAAATTCAAGCCCTCCTTATTATTTCATTTGGCCCTTTTATAGCATAATAAATGAATAAATAAATTAAAACAATAAATAATAAAATTTTTATCAGAAAGAAAGATTCTGTAAAGTGGAGAATATTTTAAATAATTAAATTTTACATTATAAATTGTTTAAACAAATTGTTATAAACAAATAGACAAATAAATTTAAAAAAAAAGATTCTGAAAAGTAGACAATGTTTTAAATAATTAAATTTTACATTATAAATTGTTGAAACAAATTGTCATAAGCAAATGGACAAATATTAAATTTTTCATCAGAAAAAAAATTCTGAACAGTAGAAAATGTTTTAAATAATTAAATTTTACCTTATACATTGTTTAAAAAATTAATTGTTTAAACAAATTGTTATAAAAAAATAAACTCATACATTTATAAAAGAAACAAAAATTCTTAAAAGTAAAAAAGCTTTTAAATAATTAAATTTTACATTATAAATTGTTTAAACAAATTGTTATAAACAAATGGACAAATATTAAAACTTTTATCAGAAAAAAGATTCTGAAAAGTAGAGAATGTTTTAAATAATTTAATTTTACATTATTAATTGTTTAAAAAATTAATCGTTTTAACAAATTGTTATAAACAAATAGACAAATAAATTTTTATAAGAAGAAAAAATTCTGAAAAGTAAAGACTGTTTTTAATAATTAAGTTTTACTTTATAAATTGTTTAAACAAATTGTTATAAACAAATGGACAAATAAATTTTCATAAAAAAAATACATTCTAAAAAGTAGAGAATGTTTTAAATAATTGAATATTACATTAAAAATTGTTTTTAAAATTAATTGTTTAAACAAATTGTTATAAACAAATGGACAAATAAATTTTTATAATAAAAGAAAATTCTTAAAATTAGACAATGTTTTAAATATTTAAATTTTACATTATAAATTGTTCAAACAAATTGTTATAAACAAATGGACAAATATTAAAACTTTTATCAAAAAAAATAGATTTTGAGAAGTAGAGAATGTTTTAAATAATTAAATTTTACATTATAAATTGTTTAAAAAATTAGTCGTTTTAACAAATTGTTATGAACAAATGGACAAATAAATTTTTAAAAGAAGATCTGATAAACAAATTGTGACAGCAGCTTAACGTCACGTAATGTTTCACTACAGAAAACGCTGAAATAACGTTAATATATGTTACTATATGATAAGCGGTAAAATATGAACGATTAAATAGATAGATATGAATTATATTTTAATAACGATCAACAATAGATTTTCTTTATGTTCTTTAAATCTTTTCTCGAATATTCATTAAACCTTTATAATCTTGAAGATCCGAAAATGTCACGTTTTCGACCAAAAAAAAGGGGTTTCAATTTTACGACTTGAAAATATTCGGAAACAAACATATGGTATCATAATTCCGGACCGCGGGTCTCTGCGCCTTTCTGGCAATAAAACATGAAATTTACCGATAGGAAAAAAAAAAAAATTGTTATAGAAAAATGTAAAAATATTAAAACCGAAAAAAAAGGATTCTGAAAAGTAGAGAATGTTTTAAATAATTAAATTTTACATTTTTAATTGTTTAAACAAATTCTCATAAACAATTGTACAGATATTTAAACTTTTATCAGAAAAAATGATTTAGGAAAGTGGATGTTTTAAATAGTTATTTTCAACATTATACATTTTTTAAAAATTTAATTGTATAAAATTTAATTGTATTATTTCAAACATTCCCCACTTACCTCAATCTCTTTTTCTGATGAAAGATTTAATATTTGTCAATTTTTTTATAACAATTTCTCTAAACAATTAATTTTTTCGACAATTTTGCATTCTTTATAGGTTTTTCCTATCGGTAAATTTCATGTTTTATTGCCAGAAAGGCGCAGAGACCCGCGGTCCGGAATTATGATACCAGATGTTTGTTTCCGAATATTTTCAAGTCGTAAAATTGAAACCCCTTTTTTTTGTCAAAAACGTGACATTTTCAGATCTTCAAGAATATAAAGGTTTAATGAATATTCGAGAAAAGATTTAAAGAACATAAAGAAAATCTATTGTTGATCGTTATTAAAATATAATTCATATCTATCTATTTAATCGTTCATATTTTACCGCTTATCATATAGTAACATATATTAACGTTATTTCAGCGTTTTCTGTAGTGAAACATTACGTGACGTTAAGCTGCTGTCACAATTTGTTTATAAGATCTTCTTTTAAAAATTTATTTGTCCATTTGTTCATAACAATTTGTTAAAACGACTAATTTTTTAAACAATTTATAATGTAAAATTTAATTATTTAAAACATTCTCTACTTCTCAAAATCTATTTTTTTGATAAAAGTTTTAATATTTGTCCATTTGTTTATAACAATTTGTTTAAACAATTTATAATGTAAAATTTAAATATTTAAAACATTGTCTACTTTTAAGAATTTTCTTTTCTTATAAAAATTTATTTGTCCATTTGTTTATAACAATTTGTTTAAACAATTAATTTTCAAAACAATTTTTAATGTAATATTTAATTATTTAAAACATTCTCTACTTTTTAAAATGTATTTTTCTTATGAAAATTTATTTGTCCATTTGTTTATAACAATTTGTTTAAACAATTTCTAATGTAAAATTTAATTATTTAAAAGCTTTTTTACTTTTAAGAATTTTAGTTTCTTTTATAAATGTATGAGTTTATTTGTTTATAACAATTTGTTTAAACAATGTATAAGGTAAAATTTAATTATTTAAAACATTCTCTACTGTTCAGAATTTTTTTTCTGATGAAAAATTTAATATTTGCTTATGACAATTTGTTTCAACAATTTATAATGTAAAATTTAATTATTTAAAACATTGTCTACTTTTCAGAATCTTTTTTTTTAAATTTATTTGTCTATTTGTTTATAACAATTTGTTTAAACAATTTATAATGTAAAATTTAATTATTTAAAATATTCTCCACTTTACAGAATCTTTCTTTCTGATAAAAATTTTATTATTTATTGTTTTAATTTATTTATTCATTTATTATGCTATAAAAGGGCCAAATGAAATAATAAGGAGGGCTTGAATTTGAACGAAGCTCCGCGATTTACGACGAAAGTAGTAGGCTCGCCACGAAACAATGGAATTCAATCTATCGAATCTTGGTTTGATCCGATACGATTGAGCTTAGTCCATCGTATCGTGGTTGGACACGATACGTTTGAGCTCAGTCTATCGCATCGTGATTAGATACGATACGATTGAACTCATTCCATCGTATCGTGGCTTGACACGATACGATCGATCCCAGTCCATCGTATCCTGGCTTGACACGATACGATGGAACTCAGTCCGATGGACTGCATCATATCGTGGCGAGCTACGATACTACTCGACTAAGTCTATCGTGTTGTGGTTCGCCACGATACGATAGGATACAGTCACATCGTTGTAGATCGTGGGCGCGCCCATCCTTGCTACTAATATAGATGATCAAAATACCTACGATTTACAAATTTTTTGTATGAATATAGCAAAAAATAGTATTACATTTTTATACCTTTAAGTCATTATAATTATATCAATTTCAAACGTCAATTAAGTAAAATTCCAATTTGTTTCTTTTAAATTTCAATTAATTCAAATTTAAATGCATATTAATTAATGCAAAATAATTCAATAATATTAATTATTTTCCATATTCACAATTATTCTTTTTTCTTAATTTCTTACAAGATTTCTGAGAGATTTTAATTTGTCGAAACTGTTTAATTTTTATTTTATAATTTATTATTTTTACAAAATTTAAAGTTTTTTTCTACTTTTACTTTTGATATTTTTTCTTTTCTTTATTTGTCTTTTTATTTTTGGATTCTCTTTCATTTTCCTCCTTTTATGCAAATTATTTATTGAATATTATTTTACACAATTTCGTTATTAAAACATTCACTAAACTTTTTATATCGTTTATTTTCATAATTATTTCCATATTTTTTAAAATAGATACTCTCATTTTCTTTTGTAAGTTTATTCAATTCTTTTCACATCTTGTCTATTTTTTGCGAGACTTTTTGCGAACTTACTTATTCTTCCATAAAGTTATTATATTTTCTTTATTTTTCTAAATTTATTGTTGGACTTATTTTAAGTGTAATATTATAAAAATGTGTTTGGTTTAATTTGCTTAAACTTTTTTATTTTTAAAGGATTTTTAAGTAGGTAAAAAACATTTCTCTATTTTCTTCCTATCTCTTTAATTTTCTTGATGTTTAACTATTTTTGCCTTCTTATAGAGGAAGTATTTTAGTTCTTCTTTGCGTTTTATAATTAGTTCTTTAATTTTTGTCCTCATTTTTCCACTTCTAAGAAGTATTTTTCCTTCTTTTCAATTGTTTTGTTTTTAACTTATAATTACGAATTATTGAAAACATTTACTTGGTGCTTTTATCTACATTTTTAAATTGTCCAATTTTCTACTTTTTTGAAAGCTTTTTTTTTTATTTTATATTATGTGAATTTAATCTTTGTACTAAATATTCTTATTTGAACATGGATCTTGAATTTAACAGAATTTCTTTTCTTTTAAAATTTTTTTAAATTTTACAAAATTATATAAATTTTTTTACATTCTCATCCTAAATGAGAAAGTCTTCAATTTGTGCGATTTTGAACTTTTGCTAAAACATACATTTCTCGACGTTTTGAGACCTCCTGATTCCAAAAAAATGGGTTTTACGAAGATGTCTGTCTGTCTGTCTGTCTGTCTGTCTGTCTGTCTGTCTGTCTGTATCAAAATTTTGAAATCGGATAACTTGAGTAAAAATTGTCGTATCAACTTCAACTTTGGTATACTTTTTTTTGGTACCAAAATACAGGACGAGTTCGTTAGCCAGCAATTTTCGTCCAAAATTATCAAAAATAGAATATTTTCAAAATTCAAAAAAAAAAAAAATTTCAAAAAAAAATTTTCTCTAATTTTTTTCTTAAACTACAAGTAAAATCGAACAAATTTTGTTTATAAAAGTTTCCGATATAATGCAACCCCACAAAGCTATGAATTTTTTAAGTTTACATGTGCAAAAAGGGGTACTGAAAGTGGATAAATCCTATACAAAAACTCTATTATTTAAAAAAAAAATGAAAAAAGTTCCGGTTTTTTCTTCCTGTTTACTTCCATTGATCACAACTAATAAAACTGCATCAAAAAATATTGACTTTTCTAAAAATTTTTGGAAATTTTGAATAAATTCATTTTTACATTCTCATCCTAAATGAGAAAGTCTTCAATTTGTGCGATTTTGAACTTTTGCTAAAACATACATTTCTCGACGTTTTGAGACCTCCTGATTCCAAAAAAATGGGTTTTACGAAGATGTCTGTCTGTCTGTCTGTCTGTCTGTATCAAAATTTTGAAATCGGATAACTTGAGTAAAAATTGTCGTATCAACTTCAACTTTGGTATACTTTTTTTTGGTACCAAAATACAGGACGAGTTCGTTAGCCAGCAATTTTCGTCCAAAATTATCAAAAATAGAATATTTTCTAAATTCAAAAAAAAAAAAAATTTCAAAAAAAAATTTTCTCTAATTTTTTTCTTAAACTACAAGTAAAATCGAACAAATTTTGTTTATAAAAGTTTCCGATATAATGCAACCCCACAAAGCTATGAATTTTTTAAGTTTACATGTGCAAAAAGAAGTACTGAAAGTGGATAAATCCTATACAAAAACTCTATTATTTTAAAAAAAAATGAAAAAAGTTCCGGTTTTTTCTTCCTGTTTACTTCCATTGATCACAACTAATAAAACTGCATCAAAAAAGATTGACTTTTCTAAAAATTTTTGGAAATTTTGAATAAATTCATTTTTACATTCTCATCCTAAATGAGAAAGTCTTCAATTTGTGCGATTTTGAACTTTTGCTAAAACATACATTTCTCGACGTTTTGAGACCTCCTGATTCCAAAAAAATGGGTTTTACGAAGATGTCTGTCTGTCTGTCTGTCTGTCTGTCTGTATCAAAATTTTGAAATCGGATAACTTGAGTAAAAATTGTCGTATCAACTTCAACTTTGGTATACTTTTTTTTGGTACCAAAATACAGGTCGAGTTCGTTAGCCAGCAATTTTCGTCCAAAATTATCAAAAATAGAATATTTTCAAAATTCAAAAAAAAAAAAATTTCAAAAAAAAATGTTCTCTAATTTTTTTCTTAAACTACAAGTAAAATCGAACAAATTTTGTTTATAAAAGTTTCCGATATAATGCAACCCCACAAAGCTATGAATTTTTTAAGTTTACATGTGCAAAAAGGGGTACTGAAAGTGGATAAATCCTATACAAAAACTCTATTATTTTAAAAAAAAATGAAAAAAGTTCCGGTTTTTTCTTCCTGTTTACTTCCATTGATCACAACTAATAAAACTGCAACAAAAAATATCGACTTTTCTAAAAAATTTTGGAAATTTTGAATAAATTCATTTTTACATTCTCATCCTAAATGAGAAAGTCTTCAATTTGTGCGATTTTGAACTTTTGCTAAAACATACATTTCTCGACGTTTTGAGACCTCCTGATTCCAAAAAAATGGGTTTTACGAAGATGTCTGTCTGTCTGTCTGTCTGTCTGCCTGTCTGTATCAAAATTTTGAAATCGGATAACTTGAGTAAAAATTGTCGTATCAACTTCAACTTTGGTATACTTTTTTTTGGTACCAAAATACAGGTCGAGTTCGTTAGCCAGCAATTTTCGTCCAAAATTATCAAAAATAGAATATTTTCAAAATTCAAAAAAAAAAAAAATTTCAAAAAAAAATGTTCTCTAATTTTTTTCTTAAACTACAAGTAAAATCGAACAAATTTTGTTTATAAAAGTTTCCGATATAATGCAACCCCACAAGGCTATGAATTTTTTAAGTTTACATGTGCAAAAAGGGGTACTGAAAGTGGATAAATCCTATACAAAAACTCTATTATTTTAAAAAAAAATGAAAAAAGTTCCGGTTTTTTCTTCCTGTTTACTTCCATTGATCACAACTAATAAAACTGCATCAAAAAATATTGACTTTTCTAAAAATTTTTGGAAATTTTGAATAAATTCATTTTTACATTCTCATCCTAAATGAGAAAGTCTTCAATTTGTGCGATTTTGAAATTTTGCTAAAACATACATTTCTCGACGTTTTGAGACCTCCTGATTCCAAAAAAATGGGTTTTACGAAGATGTCTGTCTGTCTGTCTGTCTGTCTGTCTGTCTGTCTGTCTGTATCAAAATTTTGAAATCGGATAACTTGAGTAAAAATTGTCGTATCAACTTCAACTTTGGTATACTTTTTTTTGGTACCAAAATACAGGACGAGTTCGTTAGCCAGCAATTTTCGTCCAAAATTATCAAAAATAGAATATTTTCTAAATTCAAAAAAAAAAAAAAATTCAAAAAAAAATTTTCTCTAATTTTTTTCTTAAACTACAAGTAAAATCGAACAAATTTTGTTTATAAAAGTTTCCGATATAATGCAACCCCACAAAGCTATGAATTTTTTAAGTTTACATGTGCAAAAAGGGGTACTGAAAGTGGATAAATCCTATACAAAAACTCTATTATTTTAAAAAAAAATGAAAAAAGTTCCGGTTTTTTCTTCCTGTTTACTTCCATTGATCACAACTAATAAAACTGCATCAAAAAATATTGACTTTTCTAAAAATTTTTGGAAATTTTGAATAAATTCATTTTTACATTCTCATCCTAAATGAGAAAGTTTTCAATTTGTGCGATTTTGAACTTTTGCTAAAACATACATTTCTCGACGTTTTGAGACCTCCTGATTCCAAAAAAATGGGTTTTACGAAGATGTCTGTCTGTCTGTCTGTCTGTCTGTCTGTATCAAAATTTTGAAATCGGATAACTTGAGTAAAAATTGTCGTATCAACTTCAACTTTGGTATACTTTTTTTTGGTACCAAAATACAGGTCGAGTTCGTTAGCCAGCAATTTTCGTCCAAAATTATCAAAAATAGAATATTTTCAAAATTCAAAAAAAAAAAAAATTTCAAAAAAAAATGTTCTCTAATTTTTTTCTTAAACTACAAGTAAAATCGAACAAATTTTGTTTATAAAAGTTTCCGATATAATGCAACCCCACAAAGCTATGAATTTTTTAAGTTTACATGTGCAAAAAGGGGTACTGAAAGTGGATAAATCCTATACAAAAACTCTATTATTTTAAAAAAAAATGAAAAAAGTTCCGGTTTTTTCTTCCTGTTTACTTCCATTGATCACAACTAATAAAACTGCATCAAAAAATATTGACTTTTCTAAAAATTTTTGGAAATTTTGAATAAATTCATTTTTACATTCTCATCCTAAATGAGAAAGTCTTCAATTTGTGCGATTTTGAACTTTTGCTAAAACATACATTTCTCGACGTTTTGAGACCTCCTGATTCCAAAAAAATGGGTTTTACGAAGATGTCTGTCTGTCTGTCTGTCTGTCTGTATCAAAATTTTGAAATCGGATAACTTGAGTAAAAATTGTCGTATCAACTTCAACTTTGGTATACTTTTTTTTGGTACCAAAATACAGGTCGAGTTCGTTAGCCAGCAATTTTCGTCCAAAATTATCAAAAATAGAATATTTTCAAAATTCAAAAAAAAAAAAAATTTCAAAAAAAAATGTTCTCTAATTTTTTTCTTAAACTACAAGTAAAATCGAACAAATTTTGTTTATAAAAGTTTCCGATATAATGCAACCCCACAAAGCTATGAATTTTTTAAGTTTACATGTGCAAAAAAGGGTACTGAAAGTGGATAAATCCTATACAAAAACTCTATTATTTTAAAAAAAAATGAAAAAAGTTCCGGTTTTTTCTTCCTGTTTACTTCCATTGATCACAACTAATAAAACTGCATCAAAAAATATCGACTTTTCTAAAAAATTTTGGAAATTTTGAATAAATTCATTTTTACATTCTCATCCTAAATGAGAAAGTCTTCAATTTGTGCGATTTTGAACTTTTGCTAAAACATACATTTCTCGACGTTTTGAGACCTCCTGATTCCAAAAAAATGGGTTTCACGAAGATGTCTGTCTGTCTGTCTGTCTGTCTGTCTGTATCAAAATTTTGAAATCGGATAACTTGAGTAAAAATTGTCGTATCAACTTCAACTTTGGTATACTTTTTTTTGGTACCAAAATACAGGTCGAGTTCGTTAGCCAGCAATTTTCGTCCAAAATTATCAAAAATAGAATATTTTCAAAATTCAAAAAAAAAAAAAATTTCAAAAAAAAATGTTCTCTAATTTTTTTCTTAAACTACAAGTAAAATCGAACAAATTTTGTTTATAAAAGTTTCCGATAATGCAACCCCACAAGGCTATGAATTTTTTAAGTTTACATGTGCAAAAAGGGGTACTGAAAGTGGATAAATCCTATACAAAAACTCTATTATTTTAAAAAAAAATGAAAAAAGTTCCGGTTTTTTCTTCCTGTTTACTTCCATTGATCACAACTAATAAAACTGCATCAAAAAATATTGACTTTTCTAAAAATTTTTGGAAATTTTGAATAAATTCATTTTTACATTCTCATCCTAAATGAGAAAGTCTTCAATTTGTGCGATTTTGAACTTTTGCTAAAACATACATTTCTCGACGTTTTGAGACCTCCTGATTCCAAAAAAATGGGTTTTACGAAGATGTCTGTCTGTCTGTCTGTCTGTCTGTCTGTCTGTCTGTCTGTCTGTCTGTATCAAAATTTTGAAATCGGATAACTTGAGTAAAAATTGTCGTATCAACTTCAACTTTGGTATACTTTTTTTTGGTACCAAAATACAGGACGAGTTCGTTAGCCAGCAATTTTCGTCCAAAATTATCAAAAATAGAATATTTTCAAAATTCAAAAAAAAAAAAAATTTCAAAAAAAAATTTTCTCTAATTTTTTTCTTAAACTACAAGTAAAATCGAACAAATTTTGTTTATAAAAGTTTCCGATATAATGCAACCCCACAAAGCTATGAATTTTTTAAGTTTACATGTGCAAAAAGGGGTACTGAAAGTGGATAAATCCTATACAAAAACTCTATTATTTTAAAAAAAAATGAAAAAAGTTCCGGTTTTTTCTTCCTGTTTACTTCCATTGATCACAACTAATAAAACTGCATCAAAAAATATTGACTTTTCTAAAAATTTTTGGAAATTTTGAATAAATTCATTTTTACATTCTCATCCTAAATGAGAAAGTCTTCAATTTGTGCGATTTTGAACTTTTGCTAAAACATACATTTCTCGACGTTTTGAGACCTCCTGATTCCAAAAAAATGGGTTTTACGAAGATGTCTGTCTGTCTGTCTGTCTGTCTGTATCAAAATTTTGAAATCGGATAACTTGAGTAAAAATTGTCGTATCAACTTCAACTTTGGTATACTTTTTTTTGGTACCAAAATACAGGACGAGTTCGTTAGCCAGCAATTTTCGTTTAAAATTATCAAAAATAGAATATTTTCTAAATTCAAAAAAAAAAAAAATTTCAAAAAAAAATTTTCTCTAATTTTTTTCTTAAACTACAAGTAAAATCGAACAAATTTTGTTTATAAAAGTTTCCGGTATAATGCAACCCCACAAAGCTATGAATTTTTTAAGTTTACATGTGCAAAAAGGGGTACTGAAAGTGGATAAATCCTATACAAAAACTCTATTATTTTAAAAAAAAATGAAAAAAGTTCCGGTTTTTTCTTCCTGTTTACTTCCATTGATCACAACTAATAAAACTGCATCAAAAAATATTGACTTTTCTAAAAATTTTTGGAAATTTTGAATAAATTCATTTTTACATTCTCATCCTAAATGAGAAAGTCTTCAATTTGTGCGATTTTGAACTTTTGCTAAAACATACATTTCTCGACGTTTTGAGACCTCCTGATTCCAAAAAAATGGGTTTTACGAAGATGTCTGTCTGTCTGTCTGTCTGTCTGTATCAAAATTTTGAAATCGGATAACTTGAGTAAAAATTGTCGTATCAACTTCAACTTTGGTATACTTTTTTTTGGTACCAAAATACAGGTCGAGTTCGTTAGCCAGCAATTTTCGTCCAAAATTATCAAAAATAGAATATTTTCAAAATTCAAAAAAAAAAAAAATTTCAAAAAAAAATGTTCTCTAATTTTTTTCTTAAACTACAAGTAAAATCGAACAAATTTTGTTTATAAAAGTTTCCGATATAATGCAACCCCACAAAGCTATGAATTTTTCAAGTTTACATGTGCAAAAAGGGGTACTGAAAGTGGATAAATCCTATACAAAAACTCTATTATTTTAAAAAAAAATGAAAAAAGTTCCGGTTTTTTCTTCCTGTTTACTTCCATTGATCACAACTAATAAAACTGCATCAAAAAATATTGACTTTTCTAAAAATTTTTGGAAATTTTGAATAAATTCATTTTTACATTCTCATCCTAAATGAGAAAGTCTTCAATTTGTGCGATTTTGAACTTTTGCTAAAACATACATTTCTCGACGTTTTGAGACCTCCTGATTCCAAAAAAATGGGTTTTACGAAGATGTCTGTCTGTCTGTCTGTCTGTCTGTCTGTCTGTATCAAAATTTTGAAATCGGATAACTTGAGTAAAAATTGTCGTATCAACTTCAACTTTGGTATACTTTTTTTTGGTACCAAAATACAGGTCGAGTTCGTTAGCCAGCAATTTTCGTCCAAAATTATCAAAAATAGAATATTTTCAAAATTCAAAAAAAAAAAAAATTTCAAAAAAAAATGTTCTCTAATTTTTTTCTTAAACTACAAGTAAAATCGAACAAATTTTGTTTATAAAAGTTTCCGATATAATGCAACCCCACAAAGCTATGAATTTTTTAAGTTTACATGTGCAAAAAGGGGTACTGAAAGTGGATAAATCCTATACAAAAACTCTATTATTTTAAAAAAAAATGAAAAAAGTTCCGGTTTTTTCTTCCTGTTTACTTCCATTGATCACAACTAATAAAACTGCATCAAAAAATATCGACTTTTCTAAAAAATTTTGGAAATTTTGAATAAATTCATTTTTACATTCTCATCCTAAATGAGAAAGTCTTCAATTTGTGCGATTTTGAACTTTTGCTAAAACATACATTTCTCGACGTTTTGAGACCTCCTGATTCCAAAAAAATGGGTTTTACGAAGATGTCTGTCTGTCTGTCTGTCTGTCTGTCTGTATCAAAATTTTGAAATCGGATAACTTGAGTAAAAATTGTCGTATCAACTTCAACTTTGGTATACTTTTTTTTGGTACCAAAATACAGGTCGAGTTCGTTAGCCAGCAATTTTCGTCCAAAATTATCAAAAATAGAATATTTTCAAAATTCAAAAAAAAAAAAAATTTCAAAAATAAATGTTCTCTAATTTTTTTCTTAAACTACAAGTAAAATCGAACAAATTTTGTTTATAAAAGTTTCCGATATAATGCAACCCCACAAAGCTATGAATTTTTTAAGTTTACATGTGCAAAAAGGGGTACTGAAAGTGGATAAATCCTATACAAAAACTCTATTATTTTAAAAAAAAATGAAAAAAGTTCCGGTTTTTTCTTCCTGTTTACTTCCATTGATCACAACTAATAAAACTGCATCAAAAAATATCGACTTTTCTAAAAAATTTTGGAAATTTTGAATAAATTCATTTTTACATTCTCATCCTAAATGAGAAAGTCTTCTATTTGTGCGATTTTGAACTTTTGCTAAAACATACATTTCTCGACGTTTTGAGACCTCCTGATTCCAAAAAAATGGGTTTTACGAAGATGTCTGTCTGTCTGTCTGTCTGTCTGTCTGTCTGTCTGTATCAAAATTTTGAAATCGGATAACTTGAGTAAAAATTGTCGTATCAACTTCAACTTTGGTATACTTTTTTTTGGTACCAAAATACAGGTCGAGTTCGTTAGCCAGCAATTTTCGTCCAAAATTATCAAAAATAGAATATTTTCAAAATTCAAAAAAAAAAAAAATTTCAAAAAAAAATGTTCTCTAATTTTTTTCTTAAACTACAAGTAAAATCGAACAAATTTTGTTTATAAAAGTTTCCGATATAATGCAACCCCACAAGGCTATGAATTTTTTAAGTTTACATGTGCAAAAAGGGGTACTGAAAGTGGATAAATCCTATACAAAAACTCTATTATTTTAAAAAAAAATGAAAAAAGTTCCGGTTTTTTCTTCCTGTTTACTTCCATTGATCACAACTAATAAAACTGCATCAAAAAATATTGACTTTTCTAAAAATTTTTGGAAATTTTGAATAAATTCATTTTTACATTCTCATCCTAAATGAGAAAGTCTTCAATTTGTGCGATTTTGAACTTTTGCTAAAACATACATTTCTCGACGTTTTGAGACCTCCTGATTCCAAAAAAATGGGTTTTACGAAGATGTCTGTCTGTCTGTCTGTCTGTCTGTCTGTCTGTCTGTCTGTCTGTCTGTCTGTATCAAAATTTTGAAATCGGATAACTTGAGTAAAAATTGTCGTATCAACTTCAACTTTGGTATACTTTTTTTTGGTACCAAAATACAGGACGAGTTCGTTAGCCAGCAATTTTCGTCCAAAATTATCAAAAATAGAATATTTTCAAAATTCAAAAAAAAAAAAAATTTCAAAAAAAAATTTTCTCTAATTTTTTTCTTAAACTACAAGTAAAATCGAACAAATTTTGTTTATAAAAGTTTCCGATATAATGCAACCCCACAAAGCTATGAATTTTTTAAGTTTACATGTGCAAAAAGGGGTACTGAAAGTGGATAAATCCTATACAAAAACTCTATTATTTTAAAAAAAAATGAAAAAAGTTCCGGTTTTTTCTTCCTGTTTACTTTCATTGATCACAACTAATAAAACTGCATCAAAAAATATTGACTTTTCTAAAAATTTTTGGAAATTTTGAATAAATTCATTTTTACATTCTCATCCTAAATGAGAAAGTCTTCAATTTGTGCGATTTTGAACTTTTGCTAAAACATACATTTCTCGACGTTTTGAGACCTCCTGATTCCAAAAAAATGGGTTTTACGAAGATGTCTGTCTGTCTGTCTGTCTGTCTGTCTGTCTGTCTGTCTGTCTGTCTGTATCAAAATTTTGAAATCGGATAACTTGAGTAAAAATTGTCGTATCAACTTCAACTTTGGTATACTTTTTTTTGGTACCAAAATACAGGACGAGTTCGTTAGCCAGCAATTTTCGTCCAAAATTATCAAAAATAGAATATTTTCTAAATTCAAAAAAAAAAAAAATTCAAAAAAAAATTTTCTCTAATTTTTTTCTTAAACTACAAGTAAAATCGAACAAATTTTGTTTATAAAAGTTTCCGGTATAATGCAACCCCACAAAGCTATGAATTTTTTAAGTTTACATGTGCAAAAAGGGGTACTGAAAGTGGATAAATCCTATACAAAAACTCTATTATTTTAAAAAAAAATGAAAAAAGTTCCGGTTTTTTCTTCCTGTTTACTTCCATTGATCACAACTAATAAAACTGCATCAAAAAATATTGACTTTTCTAAAAATTTTTGGAAATTTTGAATAAATTCATTTTTACATTCTCATCCTAAATGAGAAAGTCTTCAATTTGTGCGATTTTGAACTTTTGCTAAAACATACATTTCTCGACGTTTTGAGACCTCCTGATTCCAAAAAAATGGGTTTTACGAAGATGTCTGTCTGTCTGTCTGTCTGTCTGTATCAAAATTTTGAAATCGGATAACTTGAGTAAAAATTGTCGTATCAACTTCAACTTTGGTATACTTTTTTTTGGTACCAAAATACAGGTCGAGTTCGTTAGCCAGCAATTTTCGTCCAAAATTATCAAAAATAGAATATTTTCAAAATTCAAAAAAAAAAAAAATTTCAAAAAAAAATGTTCTCTAATTTTTTTCTTAAACTACAAGTAAAATCGAACAAATTTTGTTTATAAAAGTTTCCGATATAATGCAACCCCACAAAGCTATGAATTTTTTAAGTTTACATGTGCAAAAAGGGGTACTGAAAGTGGATAAATCCTATACAAAAACTCTATTATTTTAAAAAAAAATGAAAAAAGTTCCGGTTTTTTCTTCCTGTTTACTTCCATTGATCACAACTAATAAAACTGCATCAAAAAATATTGACTTTTCTAAAAATTTTTGGAAATTTTGAATAAATTCATTTTTACATTCTCATCCTAAATGAGAAAGTCTTCAATTTGTGCGATTTTGAACTTTTGCTAAAACATACATTTCTCGACGTTTTGAGACCTCCTGATTCCAAAAAAATGGGTTTTACGAAGATGTCTGTCTGTCTGTCTGTCTGTCTGTCTGTATCAAAATTTTGAAATCGGATAACTTGAGTAAAAATTGTCGTATCAACTTCAACTTTGGTATACTTTTTTTTGGTACCAAAATACAGGTCGAGTTCGTTAGCCAGCAATTTTCGTCCAAAATTATCAAAAATAGAATATTTTCAAAATTCAAAAAAAAAAAAAATTTCAAAAAAAAATGTTCTCTAATTTTTTTCTTAAACTACAAGTAAAATCGAACAAATTTTGTTTATAAAAGTTTCCGATATAATGCAACCCCACAAGGCTATGAATTTTTTAAGTTTACATGTGCAAAAAGGGGTACTGAAAGTGGATAAATCCTATACAAAAACTCTATTATTTTAAAAAAAAATGAAAAAAGTTCCGGTTTTTTCTTCCTGTTTACTTCCATTGATCACAACTAATAAAACTGCATCAAAAAATATTGACTTTTCTAAAAATTTTTGGAAATTTTGAATAAATTCATTTTTACATTCTCATCCTAAATGAGAAAGTCTTCAATTTGTGCGATTTTGAACTTTTGCTAAAACATACATTTCTCGACGTTTTGAGACCTCCTGATTCCAAAAAAATGGGTTTTACGAAGATGTCTGTCTGTCTGTCTGTCTGTCTGTCTGTCTGTCTGTCTGTATCAAAATTTTGAAATCGGATAACTTGAGTAAAAATTGTCGTATCAACTTCAACTTTGGTATACTTTTTTTTGGTACCAAAATACAGGACGAGTTCGTTAGCCAGCAATTTTCGTCCAAAATTATCAAAAATAGAATATTTTCAAAATTCAAAAAAAAAAAAAATTTCAAAAAAAAATTTTCTCTAATTTTTTTCTTAAACTACAAGTAAAATCGAACAAATTTTGTTTATAAAAGTTTCCGATATAATGCAACCCCACAAAGCTATGAATTTTTTAAGTTTACATGTGCAAAAAGGGGTACTGAAAGTGGATAAATCCTATACAAAAACTCTATTATTTTAAAAAAAAATGAAAAAAGTTCCGGTTTTTTCTTCCTGTTTACTTTCATTGATCACAACTAATAAAACTGCATCAAAAAATATTGACTTTTCTAAAAATTTTTGGAAATTTTGAATAAATTCATTTTTACATTCTCATCCTAAATGAGAAAGTCTTCAATTTGTGCGATTTTGAACTTTTGCTAAAACATACATTTCTCGACGTTTTGAGACCTCCTGATTCCAAAAAAATGGGTTTTACGAAGATGTCTGTCTGTCTGTCTGTCTGTCTGTATCAAAATTTTGAAATCGGATAACTTGAGTAAAAATTGTCGTATCAACTTCAACTTTGGTATACTTTTTTTTGGTACCAAAATACAGGACGAGTTCGTTAGCCAGCAATTTTCGTCCAAAATTATCAAAAATAGAATATTTTCTAAATTCAAAAAAAAAAAAAATTTCAAAAAAAAATTTTCTCTAATTTTTTTCTTAAACTACAAGTAAAATCGAACAAATTTTGTTTATAAAAGTTTCCGATATAATGCAACCCCACAAAGCTATGAATTTTTTAAGTTTACATGTGCAAAAAGGGGTACTGAAAGTGGATAAATCCTATACAAAAACTCTATTATTTTAAAAAAAAATGAAAAAAGTTCCGGTTTTTTCTTCCTGTTTACTTCCATTGATCACAACTAATAAAACTGCATCAAAAAATATTGACTTTTCTAAAAATTTTTGGAAATTTTGAATAAATTCATTTTTACATTCTCATCCTAAATGAGAAAGTCTTCAATTTGTGCGATTTTGAACTTTTGCTAAAACATACATTTCTCGACGTTTTGAGACCTCCTGATTCCAAAAAAATGGGTTTTACGAAGATGTCTGTCTGTCTGTCTGTCTGTCTGTCTGTCTGTCTGTCTGTCTGTCTGTATCAAAATTTTGAAATCGGATAACTTGAGTAAAAATTGTCGTATCAACTTCAACTTTGGTATACTTTTTTTTGGTACCAAAATACAGGACGAGTTCGTTAGCCAGCAATTTTCGTCCAAAATTATCAAAAATAGAATATTTTCTAAATTCAAAAAAAAAAAAAAATTCAAAAAAAAATTTTCTCTAATTTTTTTCTTAAACTACAAGTAAAATCGAACAAATTTTGTTTATAAAAGTTTCCGGTATAATGCAACCCCACAAAGCTATGAATTTTTTAAGTTTACATGTGCAAAAAGGGGTACTGAAAGTGGATAAATCCTATACAAAAACTCTATTATTTTAAAAAAAAATGAAAAAAGTTCCGGTTTTTTCTTCCTGTTTACTTCCATTGATCACAACTAATAAAACTGCATCAAAAAATATTGACTTTTCTAAAAATTTTTGGAAATTTTGAATAAATTCATTTTTACATTCTCATCCTAAATGAGAAAGTCTTCAATTTGTGCGATTTTGAACTTTTGCTAAAACATACATTTCTCGACGTTTTGAGACCTCCTGATTCCAAAAAAATGGGTTTTACGAAGATGTCTGTCTGTCTGTCTGTCTGTCTGTCTGTCTGTCTGTCTGTCTGTATCAAAATTTTGAAATCGGATAACTTGAGTAAAAATTGTCGTATCAACTTCAACTTTAATATACTTTTTTTTGGTACCAAAATACAGGTCGAGTTCGTTAGCCAGCAATTTTCGTCCAAAATTATCAAAAATAGAATATTTTCAAAATTCAAAAAAAAAAAAAATTTCAAAAAAAAATGTTCTCTAATTTTTTTCTTAAACTACAAGTAAAATCGAACAAATTTTGTTTATAAAAGTTTCCGATATAATGCAACCCCACAAAGCTATGAATTTTTTAAGTTTACATGTGCAAAAAGGGGTACTGAAAGTGGATAAATCCTATACAAAAACTCTATTATTTTAAAAAAAAATGAAAAAAGTTCCGGTTTTTTCTTCCTGTTTACTTCCATTGATCACAACTAATAAAACTGCATCAAAAAATATTGACTTTTCTAAAAATTTTTGGAAATTTTGAATAAATTCATTTTTACATTCTCATCCTAAATGAGAAAGTCTTCAATTTGTGCGATTTTGAACTTTTGCTAAAACATACATTTCTCGACGTTTTGAGACCTCCTGATTCCAAAAAAATGGGTTTTACGAAGATGTCTGTCTGTCTGTCTGTCTGTCTGTCTGTCTGTCTGTCTGTCTGTCTGTATCAAAATTTTGAAATCGGATAACTTGAGTAAAAATTGTCGTATCAACTTCAACTTTGGTATACTTTTTTTTGGTACCAAAATACAGGACGAGTTCGTTAGCCAGCAATTTTCGTCCAAAATTATCAAAAATAGAATATTTTCAAAATTCAAAAAAAAAAAAAATTTCAAAAAAAAATGTTCTCTAATTTTTTTCTTAAACTACAAGTAAAATCGAACAAATTTTGTTTATAAAAGTTTCCGATATAATGCAACCCCACAAAGCTATGAATTTTTTAAGTTTACATGTGCAAAAAGGGGTACTGAAAGTGGATAAATCCTATACAAAAACTCTATTATTTTAAAAAAAAATGAAAAAAGTTCCGGTTTTTTCTTCCTGTTTACTTTCATTGATCACAACTAATAAAACTGCATCAAAAAATATTGACTTTTCTAAAAATTTTTGGAAATTTTGAATAAATTCATTTTTACATTCTCATCCTAAATGAGAAAGTCTTCAATTTGTGCGATTTTGAACTTTTGCTAAAACATACATTTCTCGACGTTTTGAGACCTCCTGATTCCAAAAAAATGGGTTTTACGAAGATGTCTGTCTGTCTGTCTGTCTGTCTGTATCAAAATTTTGAAATCGGATAACTTGAGTAAAAATTGTCGTATCAACTTCAACTTTGGTATACTTTTTTTTGGTACCAAAATACAGGACGAGTTCGTTAGCCAGCAATTTTCGTCCAAAATTATCAAAAATAGAATATTTTCTAAATTCAAAAAAAAAAAAAATTTCAAAAAAAAATTTTCTCTAATTTTTTTCTTAAACTACAAGTAAAATCGAACAAATTTTGTTTATAAAAGTTTCCGATATAATGCAACCCCACAAAGCTATGAATTTTTTAAGTTTACATGTGCAAAAAGGGGTACTGAAAGTGGATAAATCCTATACAAAAACTCTATTATTTTAAAAAAAAATGAAAAAAGTTCCGGTTTTTTCTTCCTGTTTACTTCCATTGATCACAACTAATAAAACTGCATCAAAAAATATTGACTTTTCTAAAAATTTTTGGAAATTTTGAATAAATTCATTTTTACATTCTCATCCTAAATGAGAAAGTCTTCAATTTGTGCGATTTTGAACTTTTGCTAAAACATACATTTCTCGACGTTTTGAGACCTCCTGATTCCAAAAAAATGGGTTTTACGAAGATGTCTGTCTGTCTGTCTGTCTGTCTGTCTGTCTGTCTGTCTGTCTGTCTGTCTGTATCAAAATTTTGAAATCGGATAACTTGAGTAAAAATTGTCGTATCAACTTCAACTTTGGTATACTTTTTTTTGGTACCAAAATACAGGACGAGTTCGTTAGCCAGCAATTTTCGTCCAAAATTATCAAAAATAGAATATTTTCTAAATTCAAAAAAAAAAAAAAATTCAAAAAAAAATTTTCTCTAATTTTTTTCTTAAACTACAAGTAAAATCGAACAAATTTTGTTTATAAAAGTTTCCGGTATAATGCAACCCCACAAAGCTATGAATTTTTTAAGTTTACATGTGCAAAAAGGGGTACTGAAAGTGGATAAATCCTATACAAAAACTCTATTATTTTAAAAAAAAATGAAAAAAGTTCCGGTTTTTTCTTCCTGTTTACTTCCATTGATCACAACTAATAAAACTGCATCAAAAAATATTGACTTTTCTAAAAATTTTTGGAAATTTTGAATAAATTCATTTTTACATTCTCATCCTAAATGAGAAAGTCTTCAATTTGTGCGATTTTGAACTTTTGCTAAAACATACATTTCTCGACGTTTTGAGACCTCCTGATTCCAAAAAAATGGGTTTTACGAAGATGTCTGTCTGTCTGTCTGTCTGTCTGTCTGTCTGTCTGTCTGTATCAAAATTTTGAAATCGGATAACTTGAGTAAAAATTGTCGTATCAACTTCAACTTTGGTATACTTTTTTTTGGTACCAAAATACAGGTCGAGTTCGTTAGCCAGCAATTTTCGTCCAAAATTATCAAAAATAGAATATTTTCAAAATTCAAAAAAAAAAAAAATTTCAAAAAAAAATGTTCTCTAATTTTTTTCTTAAACTACAAGTAAAATCGAACAAATTTTGTTTATAAAAGTTTCCGATATAATGCAACCCCACAAAGCTATAAATTTTTTAAGTTTACATGTGCAAAAAGGGGTACTGAAAGTGGATAAATCCTATACAAAAACTCTATTATTTTAAAAAAAAATGAAAAAAGTTCCGGTTTTTTCTTCCTGTTTACTTCCATTGATCACAACTAATAAAACTGCATCAAAAAATATTGACTTTTCTAAAAATTTTTGGAAATTTTGAATAAATTCATTTTTACATTCTCATCCTAAATGAGAAAGTCTTCAATTTGTGCGATTTTGAACTTTTGCTAAAACATACATTTCTCGACGTTTTGAGACCTCCTGATTCCAAAAAAATGGGTTTTACGAAGATGTCTGTCTGTCTGTCTGTCTGTCTGTCTGTATCAAAATTTTGAAATCGGATAACTTGAGTAAAAATTGTCGTATCAACTTCAACTTTGGTATACTTTTTTTTGGTACCAAAATACAGGTCGAGTTCGTTAGCCAGCAATTTTCGTCCAAAATTATCAAAAATAGAATATTTTCAAAATTCAAAAAAAAAAAAAATTTCAAAAAAAAATGTTCTCTAATTTTTTTCTTAAACTACAAGTAAAATCGAACAAATTTTGTTTATAAAAGTTTCCGATATAATGCAACCCCACAAAGCTATGAATTTTTTAAGTTTACATGTGCAAAAAGGGGTACTGAAAGTGGATAAATCCTATACAAAAACTCTATTATTTTAAAAAAAAATGAAAAAAGTTCCGGTTTTTTCTTCCTGTTTACTTCCATTGATCACAACTAATAAAACTGCATCAAAAAATATCGACTTTTCTAAAAAATTTTGGAAATTTTGAATAAATTCATTTTTACATTCTCATCCTAAATGAGAAAGTCTTCAATTTGTGCGATTTTAAACTTTTGCTAAAACATACATTTCTCGACGTTTTGAAACCTCCTGATTCCAAAAAAATGGGTTTTACGAAGATGTCTGTCTGTCTGTCTGTCTGTCTGCCTGTCTGTATCAAAATTTTGAAATCGGATAACTTGAGTAAAAATTGTCGTATCAACTTCAACTTTGGTATACTTTTTTTTGGTACCAAAATACAGGTCGAGTTCGTTAGCCAGCAATTTTCGTCCAAAATTATCAAAAATAGAATATTTTCAAAATTCAAAAAAAAAAAAAATTTCAAAAAAAAATGTTCTCTAATTTTTTTCTTAAACTACAAGTAAAATCGAACAAATTTTGTTTATAAAAGTTTCCGATATAATGCAACCCCACAAGGCTATGAATTTTTTAAGTTTACATGTGCAAAAAGGGGTACTGAAAGTGGATAAATCCTATACAAAAACTCTATTATTTTAAAAAAAAATGAAAAAAGTTCCGGTTTTTTCTTCCTGTTTACTTCCATTGATCACAACTAATAAAACTGCATCAAAAAATATTGACTTTTCTAAAAATTTTTGGAAATTTTGAATAAATTCATTTTTACATTCTCATCCTAAATGAGAAAGTCTTCAATTTGTGCGATTTTGAACTTTTGCTAAAACATACATTTCTCGACGTTTTGAGACCTCCTGATTCCAAAAAAATGGGTTTTACGAAGATGTCTGTCTGTCTGTCTGCCTGTCTGTCTGTCTGTCTGTCTGTCTGTCTGTCTGTATCAAAATTTTGAAATCGGATAACTTGAGTAAAAATTGTCGTATCAACTTCAACTTTGGTATACTTTTTTTTGGTACCAAAATACAGGACGAGTTCGTTAGCCAGCAATTTTCGTCCAAAATTATCAAAAATAGAATATTTTCAAAATTCAAAAAAAAAAAAAATTTCAAAAAAAAATTTTCTCTAATTTTTTTCTTAAACTACAAGTAAAATCGAACAAATTTTGTTTATAAAAGTTTCCGATATAATGCAACCCCACAAAGCTATGAATTTTTTAAGTTTACATGTGCAAAAAGGGGTACTAAAAGTGGATAAATCCTATACAAAAACTCTATTATTTTAAAAAAAAAATGAAAAAAGTTCCGGTTTTTTCTTCCTGTTTACTTCCATTGATCACAACTAATAAAACTGCATCAAAAAATATTGACTTTTCTAAAAATTTTTGGAAATTTTGAATAAATTCATTTTTACATTCTCATCCTAAATGAGAAAGTCTTCAATTTGTGCGATTTTGAACTTTTGCTAAAACATACATTTCTCGACGTTTTGAGACCTCCTGATTCCAAAAAAATGGGTTTTACGAAGATGTCTGTCTGTCTGTCTGTCTGTCTGTATCAAAATTTTGAAATCGGATAACTTGAGTAAAAATTGTCGTATCAACTTCAACTTTGGTATACTTTTTTTTGGTACCAAAATACAGGACGAGTTCGTTAGCCAGCAATTTTCGTCCAAAATTATCAAAAATAGAATATTTTCTAAATTCAAAAAAAAAAAAAATTTCAAAAAAAAATTTTCTCTAATTTTTTTCTTAAACTACAAGTAAAATCGAACAAATTTTGTTTATAAAAGTTTCCGATATAATGCAACCCCACAAAGCTATGAATTTTTTAAGTTTACATGTGCAAAAAGGGGTACTGAAAGTGGATAAATCCTATACAAAAACTCTATTATTTTAAAAAAAAATGAAAAAAGTTCCGGTTTTTTCTTCCTGTTTACTTCCATTGATCACAACTAATAAAACTGCATCAAAAAATATTGACTTTTCTAAAAATTTTTGGAAATTTTGAATAAATTCATTTTTACATTCTCATCCTAAATGAGAAAGTCTTCAATTTGTGCGATTTTGAACTTTTGCTAAAACATACATTTCTCGACGTTTTGAGACCTCCTGATTCCAAAAAAATGGGTTTTACGAAGATGTCTGTCTGTCTGTCTGTCTGTCTGTCTGTATCAAAATTTTGAAATCGGATAACTTGAGTAAAAATTGTCGTATCAACTTCAACTTTGGTATACTTTTTTTTGGTACCAAAATACAGGTCGAGTTCGTTAGCCAGCAATTTTCGTCTAAAATTATCAAAAATAGAATATTTTCAAAATTCAAAAAAAAAAAAAATTTCAAAAAAAAATGTTCTCTAATTTTTTTCTTAAACTACAAGTAAAATCGAACAAATTTTGTTTATAAAAGTTTCCGATATAATGCAACCCCACAAAGCTATGAATTTTTTAAGTTTACATGTGCAAAAAGGGGTACTGAAAGTGGATAAATCCTATACAAAAACTCTATTATTTTAAAAAAAAATGAAAAAAGTTCCGGTTTTTTCTTCCTGTTTACTTCCATTGATCACAACTAATAAAACTGCATCAAAAAATATCGACTTTTCTAAAAAATTTTGGAAATTTTGAATAAATTCATTTTTACATTCTCATCCTAAATGAGAAAGTCTTCAATTTGTGCGATTTTGAACTTTTGCTAAAACATACATTTCTCGACGTTTTGAGACCTCCTGATTCCAAAAAAATGGGTTTTACGAAGATGTCTGTCTGTCTATCTGTCTGTCTGTCTGTATCAAAATTTTGAAATCGGATAACTTGAGTAAAAATTGTCGTATCAACTTCAACTTTGGTATACTTTTTTTTGGTACCAAAATACAGGTCGAGTTCGTTAGCCAGCAATTTTCGTCCAAAATTATCAAAAATAGAATATTTTCAAAATTCAAAAAAAAAAAAAATTTCAAAAATAAATGTTCTCTAATTTTTTTCTTAAACTACAAGTAAAATCGAACAAATTTTGTTTATAAAAGTTTCCGATATAATGCAACCCCACAAAGCTATGAATTTTTTAAGTTTACATGTGCAAAAAGGGGTACTGAAAGTGGATAAATCCTATACAAAAACTCTATTATTTTAAAAAAAAATGAAAAAAGTTCCGGTTTTTTCTTCCTGTTTACTTCCATTGATCACAACTAATAAAACTGCATCAAAAAATATCGACTTTTCTAAAAAATTTTGGAAATTTTGAATAAATTCATTTTTACATTCTCATCCTAAATGAGAAAGTCTTCTATTTGTGCGATTTTGAACTTTTGCTAAAACATACATTTCTCGACGTTTTGAGACCTCCTGATTCCAAAAAAATGGGTTTTACGAAGATGTCTGTCTGTCTGTCTGTCTGTCTGTCTGTCTGTCTGTATCAAAATTTTGAAATCGGATAACTTGAGTAAAAATTGTCGTATCAACTTCAACTTTGGTATACTTTTTTTTGGTACCAAAATACAGGTCGAGTTCGTTAGCCAGCAATTTTCGTCCAAAATTATCAAAAATAGAATATTTTCAAAATTCAAAAAAAAAAAAAATTTCAAAAAAAAATGTTCTCTAATTTTTTTCTTAAACTACAAGTAAAATCGAACAAATTTTGTTTATAAAAGTTTCCGATATAATGCAACCCCACAAAGCTATGAATTTTTTAAGTTTACATGTGCAAAAAGGGGTACTGAAAGTGGATAAATCCTATACAAAAACTCTATTATTTTAAAAAAAAATGAAAAAAGTTCCGGTTTTTTCTTCCTGTTTACTTCCATTGATCACAACTAATAAAACTGCATCAAAAAATATCGACTTTTCTAAAAAATTTTGGAAATTTTGAATAAATTCATTTTTACATTCTCATCCTAAATGAGAAAGTCTTCAATTTGTGCGATTTTGAACTTTTGCTAAAACATACATTTCTCGACGTTTTGAGACCTCCTGATTCCAAAAAAATGGGTTTTACGAAGATGTCTGTCTGTCTGTCTGTCTGTCTGCCTGTCTGTATCAAAATTTTGAAATCGGATAACTTGAGTAAAAATTGTCGTATCAACTTCAACTTTGGTATACTTTTTTTTGGTACCAAAATACAGGTCGAGTTCGTTAGCCAGCAATTTTCGTCCAAAATTATCAAAAATAGAATATTTTCAAAATTCAAAAAAAAAAAAAATTTCAAAAAAAAATGTTCTCTAATTTTTTTCTTAAACTACAAGTAAAATCGAACAAATTTTGTTTATAAAAGTTTCCGATATAATGCAACCCCACAAAGCTATGAATTTTTTAAGTTTACATGTGCAAAAAGGGGTACTGAAAGTGGATAAATCCTATACAAAAACTCTATTATTTTAAAAAAAAATGAAAAAAGTTCCGGTTTTTTCTTCCTGTTTACTTCCATTGATCACAACTAATAAAACTGCATCAAAAAATATCGACTTTTCTAAAAAATTTTGGAAATTTTGAATAAATTCATTTTTACATTCTCATCCTAAATGAGAAAGTCTTCTATTTGTGCGATTTTGAACTTTTGCTAAAACATACATTTCTCGACGTTTTGAGACCTCCTGATTCCAAAAAAATGGGTTTTACGAAGATGTCTGTCTGTCTGTCTGTCTGTCTGTCTGTCTGTCTGTATCAAAATTTTGAAATCGGATAACTTGAGTAAAAATTGTCGTATCAACTTCAACTTTGGTATACTTTTTTTTGGTACCAAAATACAGGTCGAGTTCGTTAGCCAGCAATTTTCGTCCAAAATTATCAAAAATAGAATATTTTCAAAATTCAAAAAAAAAAAAATTTCAAAAAAAAATGTTCTCTAATTTTTTTCTTAAACTACAAGTAAAATCGAACAAATTTTGTTTATAAAAGTTTCCGATATAATGCAACCCCACAAAGCTATGAATTTTTTAAGTTTACATGTGCAAAAAGGGGTACTGAAAGTGGATAAATCCTATACAAAAACTCTATTATTTTAAAAAAAAATGAAAAAAGTTCCGGTTTTTTCTTCCTGTTTACTTCCATTGATCACAACTAATAAAACTGCATCAAAAAATATCGACTTTTCTAAAAAATTTTGGAAATTTTGAATAAATTCATTTTTACATTCTCATCCTAAATGAGAAAGTCTTCAATTTGTGCGATTTTGAACTTTTGCTAAAACATACATTTCTCGACGTTTTGAGACCTCCTGATTCCAAAAAAATGGGTTTTACGAAGATGTCTGTCTGTCTGTCTGTCTGTCTGTCTGTCTGTCTGTATCAAAATTTTGAAATCGGATAACTTGAGTAAAAATTGTCGTATCAACTTCAACTTTGGTATACTTTTTTTTGGTACCAAAATACATGTCGAGTTCGTTAGCCAGCAATTTTCGTCCAAAATTATCAAAAATAGAATATTTTCAAAATTCAAAAAAAAAAAAAATTTCAAAAAAAAATGTTCTCTAATTTTTTTCTTAAACTACAAGTAAAATCGAACAAATTTTGTTTATAAAAGTTTCCGATAATGCAACCCCACAAGGCTATGAATTTTTTAAGTTTACATGTGCAAAAAGGGGTACTGAAAGTGGATAAATCCTATACAAAAACTCTATTATTTTAAAAAAAAATGAAAAAAGTTCCGGTTTTTTCTTCCTGTTTACTTCCATTGATCACAACTAATAAAACTGCATCAAAAAATATTGACTTTTCTAAAAAATTTTGGAAATTTTGAATAAATTCATTTTTACATTCTCATCCTAAATGAGAAAGTCTTCAATTTGTGCGATTTTGAACTTTTGCTAAAACATACATTTCTCGACGTTTTGAGACCTCCTGATTCCAAAAAAATGGGTTTTACGAAGATGTCTGTCTGTCTGTCTGTCTGTCTGTCTGTCTGTCTGTCTGTCTGTCTGTCTGTCTGTCTGTCTGTCTGTATCAAAATTTTGAAATCGGATAACTTGAGTAAAAATTGTCGTATCAACTTCAACTTTGGTATACTTTTTTTTGGTACCAAAATACAGGACGAGTTCGTTAGCCAGCAATTTTCGTCCAAAATTATCAAAAATAGAATATTTTCAAAATTCAAAAAAAAAAAAAATTTCAAAAAAAAATTTTCTCTAATTTTTTTCTTAAACTACAAGTAAAATCGAACAAATTTTGTTTATAAAAGTTTCCGATATAATGCAACCCCACAAAGCTATGAATTTTTTAAGTTTACATGTGCAAAAAGGGGTACTGAAAGTGGATAAATCCTATACAAAAACTCTATTATTTTAAAAAAAAATGAAAAAAGTTCCGGTTTTTTCTTCCTGTTTACTTCCATTGATCACAACTAATAAAACTGCATCAAAAAATATCGACTTTTCTAAAAAATTTTGGAAATTTTGAATAAATTCATTTTTACATTCTCATCCTAAATGAGAAAGTCTTCAATTTGTGCGATTTTGAACTTTTGCTAAAACATACATTTCTCGACGTTTTGAGACCTCCTGATTCCAAAAAAATGGGTTTTACGAAGATGTCTGTCTGTCTATCTGTCTGTCTGTCTGTATCAAAATTTTGAAATCGGATAACTTGAGTAAAAATTGTCGTATCAACTTCAACTTTGGTATACTTTTTTTTGGTACCAAAATACAGGTCGAGTTCGTTAGCCAGCAATTTTCGTCCAAAATTATCAAAAATAGAATATTTTCAAAATTCAAAAAAAAAAAAAATTTCAAAAATAAATGTTCTCTAATTTTTTTTTAAACTACAAGTAAAATCGAACAAATTTTGTTTATAAAAGTTTCCGATATAATGCAACCCCACAAAGCTATGAATTTTTTAAGTTTACATGTGCAAAAAGGGGTACTGAAAGTGGATAAATCCTATACAAAAACTCTATTATTTTAAAAAAAAATGAAAAAAGTTCCGGTTTTTTCTTCCTGTTTACTTCCATTGATCACAACTAATAAAACTGCATCAAAAAATATCGACTTTTCTAAAAAATTTTGGAAATTTTGAATAAATTCATTTTTACATTCTCATCCTAAATGAGAAAGTCTTCTATTTGTGCGATTTTGAACTTTTGCTAAAACATACATTTCTCGACGTTTTGAGACCTCCTGATTCCAAAAAAATGGGTTTTACGAAGATGTCTGTCTGTCTGTCTGTCTGTCTGTCTGTCTGTCTGTATCAAAATTTTGAAATCGGATAACTTGAGTAAAAATTGTCGTATCAACTTCAACTTTGGTATACTTTTTTTTGGTACCAAAATACAGGTCGAGTTCGTTAGCCAGCAATTTTCGTTAAAAATTATCAAAAATAGAATATTTTCAAAATTCAAAAAAAAAAAAAATTTCAAAAAAAAATGTTCTCTAATTTTTTTCTTAAACTACAAGTAAAATCGAACAAATTTTGTTTATAAAAGTTTCCGATATAATGCAACCCCACAAGGCTATGAATTTTTTAAGTTTACATGTGCAAAAAGGGGTACTGAACGTGGATAAATCCTATACAAAAACTCTATTATTTTAAAAAAAAATGAAAAAAGTTCCGGTTTTTTCTTCCTGTTTACTTCCATTGATCACAACTAATAAAACTGCATCAAAAAATATTGACTTTTCTAAAAATTTTTGGAAATTTTGAATAAATTCATTTTTACATTCTCATCCTAAATGAGAAAGTCTTCAATTTGTGCGATTTTGAACTTTTGCTAAAACATACATTTCTCGACGTTTTGAGACCTCCTGATTCCAAAAAAATGGGTTTTACGAAGATGTCTGTCTGTCTGTCTGCCTGTCTGTCTGTCTGTCTGTCTGTCTGTCTGTATCAAAATTTTGAAATCGGATAACTTGAGTAAAAATTGTCGTATCAACTTCAACTTTGGTATACTTTTTTTTGGTACCAAAATACAGGTCGAGTTCGTTAGCCAGCAATTTTCGTCCAAAATTATCAAAAATAGAATATTTTCAAAATTCAAAAAAAAAAAAAATTTCAAAAAAAAATGTTCTCTAATTTTTTTCTTAAACTACAAGTAAAATCGAACAAATTTTGTTTATAAAAGTTTCCGATATAATGCAACCCCACAAAGCTATGAATTTTTTAAGTTTACATGTGCAAAAAGGGGTACTGAAAGTGGATAAATCCTATACAAAAACTCTATTATTTTAAAAAAAAATGAAAAAAGTTCCGGTTTTTTCTTCCTGTTTACTTCCATTGATCACAACTAATAAAACTGCATCAAAAAATATCGACTTTTCTAAAAAATTTTGGAAATTTTGAATAAATTCATTTTTACATTCTCATCCTAAATGAGAAAGTCTTCAATTTGTGCGATTTTGAACTTTTGCTAAAACATACATTTCTCGACGTTTTGAGACCTCCTGATTCCAAAAAAATGGGTTTTACGAAGATGTCTGTCTGTCTGTCTGTCTGTCTGCCTGTCTGTATCAAAATTTTGAAATCGGATAACTTGAGTAAAAATTGTCGTATCAACTTCAACTTTGGTATACTTTTTTTTGGTACCAAAATACAGGTCGAGTTCGTTAGCCAGCAATTTTCGTCCAAAATTATCAAAAATAGAATATTTTCAAAATTCAAAAAAAAAAAAAATTTCAAAAAAAAATGTTCTCTAATTTTTTTCTTAAACTACAAGTAAAATCGAACAAATTTTGTTTATAAAAGTTTCCGATATAATGCAACCCCACAAAGCTATGAATTTTTTAAGTTTACATGTGCAAAAAGGGGTACTGAAAGTGGATAAATCCTATACAAAAACTCTATTATTTTAAAAAAAAATGAAAAAAGTTCCGGTTTTTTCTTCCTGTTTACTTCCATTGATCACAACTAATAAAACTGCATCAAAAAATATCGACTTTTCTAAAAAATTTTGGAAATTTTGAATAAATTCATTTTTACATTCTCATCCTAAATGAGAAAGTCTTCAATTTGTGCGATTTTGAACTTTTGCTAAAACATACATTTCTCGACGTTTTAAGACCTCCTGATTCCAAAAAAATGGGTTTTACGAAGATGTCTGTCTGTCTGTCTGTCTGTCTGTCTGTCTGTCTGTATCAAAATTTTGAAATCGGATAACTTGAGTAAAAATTGTCGTATCAACTTCAACTTTGGTATACTTTTTTTTGGTACCAAAATACAGGACGAGTTCGTTAGCCAGCAATTTTCGTCCAAAATTATCAAAAATAGAATATTTTCTAAATTCAAAAAAAAAAAAAAATTCAAAAAAAAATTTTCTCTAATTTTTTTCTTAAACTACAAGTAAAATCGAACAAATTTTGTTTATAAAAGTTTCCGATATAATGCAACCCCACAAAGCTATGAATTTTTTAAGTTTACATGTGCAAAAAGGGGTACTGAAAGTGGATAAATCCTATACAAAAACTCTATTATTTTAAAAAAAAATGAAAAAAGTTCTGGTTTTTTCTTCCTGTTTACTTCCATTGATCACAACTAATAAAACTGCATCAAAAAATATTGACTTTTCTAAAAATTTTTGGAAATTTTGAATAAATTCATTTTTACATTCTCATCCTAAATGAGAAAGTCTTCAATTTGTGCGATTTTGAACTTTTGCTAAAACATACATTTCTCGACGTTTTGAGACCTCCTGATTCCAAAAAAATGGGTTTTACGAAGATGTCTGTCTGTCTGTCTGTCTGTCTGTCTGTATCAAAATTTTGAAATCGGATAACTTGAGTAAAAATTGTCGTATCAACTTCAACTTTGGTATACTTTTTTTTGGTACCAAAATACAGGTCGAGTTCGTTAGCCAGCAATTTTCGTCCAAAATTATCAAAAATAGAATATTTTCAAAATTCAAAAAAAAAAAAAATTTCAAAAAAAAATGTTCTCTAATTTTTTTCTTAAACTACAAGTAAAATCGAACAAATTTTGTTTATAAAAGTTTCCGATATAATGCAACCCCACAAAGCTATGAATTTTTTAAGTTTACATGTGCAAAAAGGGGTACTGAAAGTGGATAAATCCTATACAAAAACTCTATTATTTTAAAAAAAAATGAAAAAAGTTCCGGTTTTTTCTTCCTGTTTACTTCCATTGATCACAACTAATAAAACTGCATCAAAAAATATTGACTTTTCTAAAAATTTTTGGAAATTTTGAATAAATTCATTTTTACATTCTCATCCTAAATGAGAAAGTCTTCAATTTGTGCGATTTTGAACTTTTGCTAAAACATACATTTCTCGACGTTTTGAGACCTCCTGATTCCAAAAAAATGGGTTTTACGAAGATGTCTGTCTGTCTGTCTGTCTGTCTGTCTGTCTGTATCAAAATTTTGAAATCGGATAACTTGAGTAAAAATTGTCGTATCAACTTCAACTTTGGTATACTTTTTTTTGGTACCAAAATACATGTCGAGTTCGTTAGCCAGCAATTTTCGTCCAAAATTATCAAAAATAGAATATTTTCAAAATTCAAAAAAAAAAAAAATTTCAAAAAAAAATGTTCTCTAATTTTTTTCTTAAACTACAAGTAAAATCGAACAAATTTTGTTTATAAAAGTTTCCGATAATGCAACCCCACAAGGCTATGAATTTTTTAAGTTTACATGTGCAAAAAGGGGTACTGAAAGTGGATAAATCCTATACAAAAACTCTATTATTTTAAAAAAAAATGAAAAAAGTTCCGGTTTTTTCTTCCTGTTTACTTCCATTGATCACAACTAATAAAACTGCATCAAAAAATATTGACTTTTCTAAAAATTTTTGGAAATTTTGAATAAATTCATTTTTACATTCTCATCCTAAATGAGAAAGTCTTCAATTTGTGCGATTTTGAACTTTTGCTAAAACATACATTTCTCGACGTTTTGAGACCTCCTGATTCCAAAAAAATGGGTTTTACGAAGATGTCTGTCTGTCTGTCTGTCTGTCTGTCTGTCTGTCTGTCTGTCTGTCTGTCTGTCTGTCTGTCTGTATCAAAATTTTGAAATCGGATAACTTGAGTAAAAATTGTCGTATCAACTTCAACTTTGGTATACTTTTTTTTGGTACCAAAATACAGGACGAGTTCGTTAGCCAGCAATTTTCGTCCAAAATTATCAAAAATAGAATATTTTCAAAATTCAAAAAAAAAAAAAATTTCAAAAAAAAATTTTCTCTAATTTTTTTCTTAAACTACAAGTAAAATCGAACAAATTTTGTTTATAAAAGTTTCCGATATAATGCAACCCCACAAAGCTATGAATTTTTTAAGTTTACATGTGCAAAAAGGGGTACTGAAAGTGGATAAATCCTATACAAAAACTCTATTATTTTAAAAAAAAATGAAAAAAGTTCCGGTTTTTTCTTCCTGTTTACTTCCATTGATCACAACTAATAAAACTGCATCAAAAAATATTGACTTTTCTAAAAATTTTTGGAAATTTTGAATAAATTCATTTTTACATTCTCATCCTAAATGAGAAAGTCTTCAATTTGTGCGATTTTGAACTTTTGCTAAAACATACATTTCTCGACGTTTTGAGACCTCCTGATTCCAAAAAAATGGGTTTTACGAAGATGTCTGTCTGTCTGTCTGTCTGTCTGTATCAAAATTTTGAAATCGGATAACTTGAGTAAAAATTGTCGTATCAACTTCAACTTTGGTATACTTTTTTTTGGTACCAAAATACAGGACGAGTTCGTTAGCCAGCAATTTTCGTCCAAAATTATCAAAAATAGAATATTTTCTAAATTCAAAAAAAAAAAAAATTTCAAAAAAAAATTTTCTCTAATTTTTTTCTTAAACTACAAGTAAAATCGAACAAATTTTGTTTATAAAAGTTTCCGATATAATGCAACCCCACAAAGCTATGAATTTTTTAAGTTTACATGTGCAAAAAGGGGTACTGAAAGTGGATAAATCCTATACAAAAACTCTATTATTTTAAAAAAAAATGAAAAAAGTTTCGGTTTTTTCTTCCTGTTTACTTCCATTGATCACAACTAATAAAACTGCATCAAAAAATATTGACTTTTCTAAAAATTTTTGGAAATTTTGAATAAATTCATTTTTACATTCTCATCCTAAATGAGAAAGTCTTCAATTTGTGCGATTTTGAACTTTTGCTAAAACATACATTTCTCGACGTTTTGAGACCTCCTGATTCCAAAAAAATGGGTTTTACGAAGATGTCTGTCTGTCTGTATCAAAATTTTGAAATCGGATAACTTGAGTAAAAATTGTCGTATCAACTTCAACTTTGGTATACTTTTTTTTGGTACCAAAATACAGGTCGAGTTCGTTAGCCAGCAATTTTCGTCCAAAATTATCAAAAATAGAATATTTTCAAAATTCAAAAAAAAAAAAAATTTCAAAAAAAAATGTTCTCTAATTTTTTTCTTAAACTACAAGTAAAATCGAACAAATTTTGTTTATAAAAGTTTCCGATATAATGCAACCCCACAAAGCTATGAATTTTTTAAGTTTACATGTGCAAAAAGGGGTACTGAAAGTGGATAAATCCTATACAAAAACTCTATTATTTTAAAAAAAAATGAAAAAAGTTCCGGTTTTTTCTTCCTGTTTACTTCCATTGATCACAACTAATAAAACTGCATCAAAAAATATCGACTTTTCTAAAAAATTTTGGAAATTTTGAATAAATTCATTTTTACATTCTCATCCTAAATGAGAAAGTCTTCAATTTGTGCGATTTTGAACTTTTGCTAAAACATACATTTCTCGACGTTTTGAGACCTCCTGATTCCAAAAAAATGGGTTTTACGAAGATGTCTGTCTGTCTGTCTGTCTGTCTGTATCAAAATTTTGAAATCGGATAACTTGAGTAAAAATTGTCGTATCAACTTCAACTTTGGTATACTTTTTTTTGGTACCAAAATACAGTTCGAGTTCGTTAGCCAGCAATTTTCGTCCAAAATTATCAAAAATAGAATATTTTCAAAATTCAAAAAAAAAAAAAATTTCAAAAAAAAATGTTCTCTAATTTTTTTCTTAAACTACAAGTAAAATCGAACAAATTTTGTTTATAAAAGTTTCCGATATAATGCAACCCCACAAAGCTATGAATTTTTTAAGTTTACATGTGCAAAAAGGGGTACTGAAAGTGGATAAATCCTATACAAAAACTCTATTATTTTAAAAAAAAATGAAAAAAGTTCCGGTTTTTTCTTCCTGTTTACTTCCATTGATCACAACTAATAAAACTGCATCAAAAAATATCGACTTTTCTAAAAAATTTTGGAAATTTTGAATAAATTCATTTTTACATTCTCATCCTAAATGAGAAAGTCTTCAATTTGTGCGATTTTGAACTTTTGCTAAAACATACATTTCTCGACGTTTTGAGACCTCCTGATTCCAAAAAAATGGGTTTTACGAAGATGTCTGTCTGTCTGTCTGTCTGTCTGTCTGTCTGTCTGTATCAAAATTTTGAAATCGGATAACTTGAGTAAAAATTGTCGTATCAACTTCAACTTTGGTATACTTTTTTTTGGTACCAAAATACAGGTCGAGTTCGTTAGCCAGCAATTTTCGTCCAAAATTATCAAAAATAGAATATTTTCAAAATTCAAAAAAAAAAAAAATTTCAAAAAAAAATGTTCTCTAATTTTTTTCTTAAACTACAAGTAAAATCGAACAAATTTTGTTTATAAAAGTTTCCGATATAATGCAACCCCACAAGGCTATGAATTTTTTAAGTTTACATGTGCAAAAAGGGGTACTGAAAGTGGATAAATCCTATACAAAAACTCTATTATTTTAAAAAAAAATGAAAAAAGTTCCGGTTTTTTCTTCCTGTTTACTTCCATTGATCACAACTAATAAAACTGCATCAAAAAATATTGACTTTTCTAAAAATTTTTGGAAATTTTGGATAAATTCATTTTTACATTCTCATCCTAAATGAGAAAGTCTTCAATTTGTGCGATTTTGAACTTTTGCTAAAACATACATTTCTCGACGTTTTGAGACCTCCTGATTCCAAAAAAATGGGTTTTACGAAGATGTCTGTCTGTCTGTCTGTCTGTCTGTCTGTCTGTATCAAAATTTTGAAATCGGATAACTTGAGTAAAAATTGTCGTATCAACTTCAACTTTGGTATACTTTTTTTTGGTACCAAAATACAGGACGAGTTCGTTAGCCAGCAATTTTCGTCCAAAATTATCAAAAATAGAATATTTTCTAAATTCAAAAAAAAAAAAAAATTCAAAAAAAAATTTTCTCTAATTTTTTTCTTAAACTACAAGTAAAATCGAACAAATTTTGTTTATAAAAGTTTCCGATATAATGCAACCCCACAAAGCTATGAATTTTTTAAGTTTACATGTGCAAAAAGGGGTACTGAAAGTGGATAAATCCTATACAAAAACTCTATTATTTTAAAAAAAAATGAAAAAAGTTCCGGTTTTTTCTTCCTGTTTACTTCCATTGATCACAACTAATAAAACTGCATCAAAAAATATTGACTTTTCTAAAAATTTTTGGAAATTTTGAATAAATTCATTTTTACATTCTCATCCTAAATGAGAAAGTCTTCAATTTGTGCGATTTTGAACTTTTGCTAAAACATACATTTCTCGACGTTTTGAGACCTCCTGATTCCAAAAAAATGGGTTTTACGAAGATGTCTGTCTGTCTGTCTGTCTGTCTGTCTGTCTGTATCAAAATTTTGAAATCGGATAACTTGAGTAAAAATTGTCGTATCAACTTCAACTTTGGTATACTTTTTTTTGGTACCAAAATACAGGTCGAGTTCGTTAGCCAGCAATTTTCGTCTAAAATTATCAAAAATAGAATATTTTCAAAATTCAAAAAAAAAAAAAATTTCAAAAAAAAATGTTCTCTAATTTTTTTCTTAAACTACAAGTAAAATCGAACAAATTTTGTTTATAAAAGTTTCCGATATAATGCAACCCCACAAAGCTATGAATTTTTTAAGTTTACATGTGCAAAAAGGGGTACTGAAAGTGGATAAATCCTATACAAAAACTCTATTATTTTAAAAAAAAATGAAAAAAGTTCCGGTTTTTTCTTCCTGTTTACTTCCATTGATCACAACTAATAAAACTGCATAAAAAAATATCGACTTTTCTAAAAAATTTTGGAAATTTTGAATAAATTCATTTTTACATTCTCATCCTAAATGAGAAAGTCTTCAATTTGTGCGATTTTGAACTTTTGCTAAAACATACATTTCTCGACGTTTTGAGACCTCCTGATTCCAAAAAAATGGGTTTTACGAAGATGTCTGTCTGTCTGTCTGTCTGTCTGTCTGTCTGTCTGTCTGTCTGTCTGTCTGTATCAAAATTTTGAAATCGGATAACTTGAGTAAAAATTGTCGTATCAACTTCAACTTTGGTATACTTTTTTTTGGTACCAAAATACAGGACGAGTTCGTTAGCCAGCAATTTTCGTCCAAAATTATCAAAAATAGAATATTTTCTAAATTCAAAAAAAAAAAAAAATTCAAAAAAAAATTTTCTCTAATTTTTTTCTTAAACTACAAGTAAAATCGAACAAATTTTGTTTATAAAAGTTTCCGGTATAATGCAACCCCACAAAGCTATGAATTTTTTAAGTTTACATGTGCAAAAAGGGGTACTGAAAGTGGATAAATCCTATACAAAAACTCTATTATTTTAAAAAAAAATGAAAAAAGTTCCGGTTTTTTCTTCCTGTTTACTTCCATTGATCACAACTAATAAAACTGCATCAAAAAATATTGACTTTTCTAAAAATTTTTGGAAATTTTGAATAAATTCATTTTTACATTCTCATCCTAAATGAGAAAGTCTTCAATTTGTGCGATTTTGAACTTTTGCTAAAACATACATTTCTCGACGTTTTGAGACCTCCTGATTCCAAAAAAATGGGTTTTACGAAGATGTCTGTCTGTCTGTCTGTCTGTCTGTCTGTCTGTATCAAAATTTTGAAATCGGATAACTTGAGTAAAAATTGTCGTATCAACTTCAACTTTGGTATACTTTTTTTTGGTACCAAAATACAGGTCGAGTTCGTTAGCCAGCAATTTTCGTCCAAAATTATCAAAAATAGAATATTTTCAAAATTCAAAACAAAAAAAAATTTCAAAAAAAAATGTTCTCTAATTTTTTTCTTAAACTACAAGTAAAATCGAACAAATTTTGTTTATAAAAGTTTCCGATATAATGCAACCCCACAAAGCTATGAATTTTTTAAGTTTACATGTGCAAAAAGGGGTACTGAAAGTGGATAAATCCTATACAAAAACTCTATTATTTTAAAAAAAAATGAAAAAAGTTCCGGTTTTTTCTTCCTGTTTACTTCCATTGATCACAACTAATAAAACTGCATCAAAAAATATTGACTTTTCTAAAAATTTTTGGAAATTTTGAATAAATTCATTTTTACATTCTCATCCTAAATGAGAAAGTCTTCAATTTGTGCGATTTTGAACTTTTGCTAAAACATACATTTCTCGACGTTTTGAGACCTCCTGATTCCAAAAAAATGGGTTTTACGAAGATGTCTGTCTGTCTGTCTGTCTGTCTGTCTGTATCAAAATTTTGAAATCGGATAACTTGAGTAAAAATTGTCGTATCAACTTCAACTTTGGTATACTTTTTTTTGGTACCAAAATACAGGTCGAGTTCGTTAGCCAGCAATTTTCGTCCAAAATTATCAAAAATAGAATATTTTCAAAATTCAAAAAAAAAAAAAATTTCAAAAAAAAATGTTCTCTAATTTTTTTCTTAAACTACAAGTAAAATCGAACAAACTTTGTTTATAAAAGTTTCCGATATAATGCAACCCCACAAAGCTATGAATTTTTTAAGTTTACATGTGCAAAAAGGGGTACTGAAAGTGGA
The DNA here is from genome assembly GCA_037103525.1 of Ganaspis brasiliensis. NCBI lineage: Eukaryota > Metazoa > Arthropoda > Insecta > Hymenoptera > Figitidae > Ganaspis > Ganaspis brasiliensis. The sequence goes on along the minus strand of JAZKLR010000280.1, from coordinate 163,971 downwards.
TAAATCCTATACAAAAACTCTATTATTTTAAAAAAAAATGAAAAAAGTTCCGGTTTTTTCTTCCTGTTTACTTCCATTGATCACAACTAATAAAACTGCATAAAAAAATATCGACTTTTCTAAAAAATTTTGGAAATTTTGAATAAATTCATTTTTACATTCTCATCCTAAATGAGAAAGTCTTCAATTTGTGCGATTTTGAACTTTTGCTAAAACATACATTTCTCGACGTTTTGAGACCTCCTGATTCCAAAAAAATGGGTTTTACGAAGATGTCTGTCTGTCTGTCTGTCTGTCTGTATCAAAATTTTGAAATCGGATAACTTGAGTAAAAATTGTCGTATCAACTTCAACTTTGGTATACTTTTTTTTGGTACCAAAATACAGGTCGAGTTCGTTAGCCAGCAATTTTTGTCCAAAATTATCAAAAATAGAATATTTTCAAAATTCAAAAAAAAAAAAAATTTCAAAAAAAAATGTTCTCTAATTTTTTTCTTAAACTACAAGTAAAATCGAACAAATTTTGTTTATAAAAGTTTCCGATATAATGCAACCCCACAAAGCTATGAATTTTTTAAGTTTACATGTGCAAAAAGGGGTACTGAAAGTGGATAAATCCTATACAAAAACTCTATTATTTTAAAAAAAAATGAAAAAAGTTCCGGTTTTTTCTTCCTGTTTACTTCCATTGATCACAACTAATAAAACTGCATCAAAAAATATCGACTTTTCTAAAAAATTTTGGAAATTTTGAATAAATTCATTTTTACATTCTCATCCTAAATGAGAAAGTCTTCAATTTGTGCGATTTTGAACTTTTGCTAAAACATACATTTCTCGACGTTTTGAGACCTCCTGATTCCAAAAAAATGGGTTTTACGAAGATGTCTGTCTGTCTGTCTGTCTGTCTGTCTGTCTGTCTGTATCAAAATTTTGAAATCGGATAACTTGAGTAAAAATTGTCGTATCAACTTCAACTTTGGTATACTTTTTTTTGGTACCAAAATACAGGTCGAGTTCGTTAGCCAGCAATTTTCGTCCAAAATTATCAAAAATAGAATATTTTCAAAATTCAAAAAAAAAAAAAATTTCAAAAAAAAATGTTCTCTAATTTTTTTCTTAAACTACAAGTAAAATCGAACAAATTTTGTTTATTAAAGTTTCCGATATAATGCAACCCCACAAAGCTATGAATTTTTTAAGTTTACATGTGCAAAAAGGGGTACTGAAAGTGGATAAATCCTATACAAAAACTCTATTATTTTAAAAAAAAATGAAAAAAGTTCCGGTTTTTTCTTCCTGTTTACTTCCATTGATCACAACTAATAAAACTGCATAAAAAAATATCGACTTTTCTAAAAAATTTTGGAAATTTTGAATAAATTCATTTTTACATTCTCATCCTAAATGAGAAAGTCTTCAATTTGTGCGATTTTGAACTTTTGCTAAAACATACATTTCTCGACGTTTTGAGACCTCCTGATTCCAAAAAAATGGGTTTTACGAAGATGTCTGTCTGTCTGTCTGTCTGTCTGTCTGTCTGTCTGTCTGTCTGTCTGTATCAAAATTTTGAAATCGGATAACTTGAGTAAAAATTGTCGTATCAACTTCAACTTTGGTATACTTTTTTTTGGTACCAAAATACAGGACGAGTTCGTTAGCCAGCAATTTTCGTCCAAAATTATCAAAAATAGAATATTTTCTAAATTCAAAAAAAAAAAAAATTCAAAAAAAATTTTCTCTAATTTTTTTCTTAAACTACAAGTAAAATCGAACAAATTTTGTTTATAAAAGTTTCCGGTATAATGCAACCCCACAAAGCTATGAATTTTTTAAGTTTACATGTGCAAAAAGGGGTACTGAAAGTGGATAAATCCTATACAAAAACTCTATTATTTTAAAAAAAAATGAAAAAAGTTCCGGTTTTTTCTTCCTGTTTACTTCCATTGATCACAACTAATAAAACTGCATCAAAAAATATTGACTTTTCTAAAAATTTTTGGAAATTTTGAATAAATTCATTTTTACATTCTCATCCTAAATGAGAAAGTCTTCAATTTGTGCGATTTTGAACTTTTGCTAAAACATACATTTCTCGACGTTTTGAGACCTCCTGATTCCAAAAAAATGGGTTTTACGAAGATGTCTGTCTGTCTGTCTGTCTGTCTGTATCAAAATTTTGAAATCGGATAACTTGAGTAAAAATTGTCGTATCAACTTCAACTTTGGTATACTTTTTTTTGGTACCAAAATACAGGTCGAGTTCGTTAGCCAGCAATTTTCGTCCAAAATTATCAAAAATAGAATATTTTCAAAATTCAAAAAAAAAAAAAATTTCAAAAAAAAATGTTCTCTAATTTTTTTCTTAAACTACAAGTAAAATCGAACAAATTTTGTTTATAAAAGTTTCCGATATAATGCAACCCCACAAAGCTATGAATTTTTTAAGTTTACATGTGCAAAAAGGGGTACTGAAAGTGGATAAATCCTATACAAAAACTCTATTATTTTAAAAAAAAATGAAAAAAGTTCCGGTTTTTTCTTCCTGTTTACTTCCATTGATCACAACTAATAAAACTGCATCAAAAAATATTGACTTTTCTAAAAATTTTTGGAAATTTTGAATAAATTCATTTTTACATTCTCATCCTAAATGAGAAAGTCTTCAATTTGTGCGATTTTGAACTTTTGCTAAAACATACATTTCTCGACGTTTTGAGACCTCCTGATTCCAAAAAAATGGGTTTTACGAAGATGTCTGTCTGTCTGTCTGTCTGTCTGTCTGTATCAAAATTTTGAAATCGGATAACTTGAGTAAAAATTGTCGTATCAACTTCAACTTTGGTATACTTTTTTTTGGTACCAAAATACAGGTCGAGTTCGTTAGCCAGCAATTTTCGTCCAAAATTATCAAAAATAGAATATTTTCAAAATTCAAAAAAAAAAAAATTTCAAAAAAAAATGTTCTCTAATTTTTTTCTTAAACTACAAGTAAAATCGAACAAATTTTGTTTATAAAAGTTTCCGATATAATGCAACCCCACAAGGCTATGAATTTTTTAAGTTTACATGTGCAAAAAGGGGTACTGAAAGTGGATAAATATCCTATACAAAAACTCTATTATTTTAAAAAAAAATGAAAAAAGTTCCGGTTTTTTCTTCCTGTTTACTTCCATTGATCACAACTAATAAAACTGCATCAAAAAATATTGACTTTTCTAAAAATTTTTGGAAATTTTGAATAAATTCATTTTTACATTCTCATCCTAAATGAGAAAGTCTTCAATTTGTGCGATTTTGAACTTTTGCTAAAACATACATTTCTCGACGTTTTGAGACCTCCTGATTCCAAAAAAATGGGTTTTACGAAGATGTCTGTCTGTCTGTCTGTCTGTCTGTCTGTCTGTCTGTCTGTCTGTCTGTATCAAAATTTTGAAATCGGATAACTTGAGTAAAAATTGTCGTATCAACTTCAACTTTGGTATACTTTTTTTTGGTACCAAAATACAGGACGAGTTCGTTAGCCAGCAATTTTCGTCCAAAATTATCAAAAATAGAATATTTTCAAAATTCAAAAAAAAAAAAAATTTCAAAAAAAAATTTTCTCTAATTTTTTTCTTAAACTACAAGTAAAATCGAACAAATTTTGTTTATAAAAGTTTCCGATATAATGCAACCCCACAAAGCTATGAATTTTTTAAGTTTACATGTGCAAAAAGGGGTACTGAAAGTGGATAAATCCTATACAAAAACTCTATTATTTTAAAAAAAAATGAAAAAAGTTCCGGTTTTTTCTTCCTGTTTACTTTCATTGATCACAACTAATAAAACTGCATCAAAAAATATTGACTTTTCTAAAAATTTTTGGAAATTTTGAATAAATTCATTTTTACATTCTCATCCTAAATGAGAAAGTCTTCAATTTGTGCGATTTTGAACTTTTGCTAAAACATACATTTCTCGACGTTTTGAGACCTCCTGATTCCAAAAAAATGGGTTTTACGAAGATGTCTGTCTGTCTGTCTGTCTGTCTGTATCAAAATTTTGAAATCGGATAACTTGAGTAAAAATTGTCGTATCAACTTCAACTTTGGTATACTTTTTTTTGGTACCAAAATACAGGACGAGTTCGTTAGCCAGCAATTTTCGTCCAAAATTATCAAAAATAGAATATTTTCTAAATTCAAAAAAAAAAAAAATTTCAAAAAAAAATTTTCTCTAATTTTTTTCTTAAACTACAAGTAAAATCGAACAAATTTTGTTTATAAAAGTTTCCGATATAATGCAACCCCACAAAGCTATGAATTTTTTAAGTTTACATGTGCAAAAAGGGGTACTGAAAGTGGATAAATCCTATACAAAAACTCTATTATTTTAAAAAAAAATGAAAAAAGTTCCGGTTTTTTCTTCCTGTTTACTTCCATTGATCACAACTAATAAAACTGCATCAAAAAATATTGACTTTTCTAAAAATTTTTGGAAATTTTGAATAAATTCATTTTTACATTCTCATCCTAAATGAGAAAGTCTTCAATTTGTGCGATTTTGAACTTTTGCTAAAACATACATTTCTCGACGTTTTGAGACCTCCTGATTCCAAAAAAATGGGTTTTACGAAGATGTCTGTCTGTCTGTCTGTCTGTCTGTCTGTCTGTCTGTCTGTCTGTCTGTATCAAAATTTTGAAATCGGATAACTTGAGTAAAAATTGTCGTATCAACTTCAACTTTGGTATACTTTTTTTTGGTACCAAAATACAGGACGAGTTCGTTAGCCAGCAATTTTCGTCCAAAATTATCAAAAATAGAATATTTTCTAAATTCAAAAAAAAAAAAAAATTCAAAAAAAAATTTTCTCTAATTTTTTTCTTAAACTACAAGTAAAATCGAACAAATTTTGTTTATAAAAGTTTCCGGTATAATGCAACCCCACAAAGCTATGAATTTTTTAAGTTTACATGTGCAAAAAGGGGTACTGAAAGTGGATAAATCCTATACAAAAACTCTATTATTTTAAAAAAAAATGAAAAAAGTTCCGGTTTTTTCTTCCTGTTTACTTCCATTGATCACAACTAATAAAACTGCATCAAAAAATATTGACTTTTCTAAAAATTTTTGGAAATTTTGAATAAATTCATTTTTACATTCTCATCCTAAATGAGAAAGTCTTCAATTTGTGCGATTTTGAACTTTTGCTAAAACATACATTTCTCGACGTTTTGAGACCTCCTGATTCCAAAAAAATGGGTTTTACGAAGATGTCTGTCTGTCTGTCTGTCTGTCTGTCTGTCTGTCTGTCTGTCTGTATCAAAATTTTGAAATCGGATAACTTGAGTAAAAATTGTCGTATCAACTTCAACTTTGGTATACTTTTTTTTGGTACCAAAATACAGGTCGAGTTCGTTAGCCAGCAATTTTCGTCCAAAATTATCAAAAATAGAATATTTTCAAAATTCAAAAAAAAAAAAAATTTCAAAAAAAAATGTTCTCTAATTTTTTTCTTAAACTACAAGTAAAATCGAACAAATTTTGTTTATAAAAGTTTCCGATATAATGCAACCCCACAAAGCTATGAATTTTTTAAGTTTACATGTGCAAAAAGGGGTACTGAAAGTGGATAAATCCTATACAAAAACTCTATTATTTTAAAAAAAAATGAAAAAAGTTCCGGTTTTTTCTTCCTGTTTACTTCCATTGATCACAACTAATAAAACTGCATCAAAAAATATTGACTTTTCTAAAAATTTTTGGAAATTTTGAATAAATTCATTTTTACATTCTCATCCTAAATGAGAAAGTCTTCAATTTGTGCGATTTTGAACTTTTGCTAAAAAATACATTTCTCGACGTTTTGAGACCTCCTGATTCCAAAAAAATGGGTTTTACGAAGATGTCTGTCTGTCTGTCTGTCTGTCTGTCTGTATCAAAATTTTGAAATCGGATAACTTGAGTAAAAATTGTCGTATCAACTTCAACTTTGGTATACTTTTTTTTGGTACCAAAATACAGGTCGAGTTCGTTAGCCAGCAATTTTCGTCCAAAATTATCAAAAATAGAATATTTTCAAAATTCAAAAAAAAAAAAAATTTCAAAAAAAAATGTTCTCTAATTTTTTTCTTAAACTACAAGTAAAATCGAACAAATTTTGTTTATAAAAGTTTCCGATATAATGCAACCCCACAAAGCTATGAATTTTTTAAGTTTACATGTGCAAAAAGGGGTACTGAAAGTGGATAAATCCTATACAAAAACTCTATTATTTTAAAAAAAAATGAAAAAAGTTCCGGTTTTTTCTTCCTGTTTACTTCCATTGATCACAACTAATAAAACTGCATCAAAAAATATCGACTTTTCTAAAAAATTTTGGAAATTTTGAATAAATTCATTTTTACATTCTCATCCTAAATGAGAAAGTCTTCAATTTGTGCGATTTTGAACTTTTGCTAAAACATACATTTCTCGACGTTTTGAGACCTCCTGATTCCAAAAAAATGGGTTTTACGAAGATGTCTGTCTGTCTGTCTGTCTGTCTGCCTGTCTGTATCAAAATTTTGAAATCGGATAACTTGAGTAAAAATTGTCGTATCAACTTCAACTTTGGTATACTTTTTTTTGGTACCAAAATACAGGTCGAGTTCGTTAGCCAGCAATTTTCGTCCAAAATTATCAAAAATAGAATATTTTCAAAATTCAAAAAAAAAAAAAATTTCAAAAAAAAATGTTCTCTAATTTTTTTCTTAAACTACAAGTAAAATCGAACAAATTTTGTTTATAAAAGTTTCCGATATAATGCAACCCCACAAGGCTATGAATTTTTTAAGTTTACATGTGCAAAAAGGGGTACTGAAAGTGGATAAATCCTATACAAAAACTCTATTATTTTAAAAAAAAAATGAAAAAAGTTCCGGTTTTTTCTTCCTGTTTACTTCCATTGATCACAACTAATAAAACTGCATCAAAAAATATTGACTTTTCTAAAAATTTTTGGAAATTTTGAATAAATTCATTTTTACATTCTCATCCTAAATGAGAAAGTCTTCAATTTGTGCGATTTTGAACTTTTGCTAAAACATACATTTCTCGACGTTTTGAGACCTCCTGATTCCAAAAAAATGGGTTTTACGAAGATGTCTGTCTGTCTGTCTGTCTGTCTGTCTGTCTGTCTGTCTGTCTGTCTGTATCAAAATTTTGAAATCGGATAACTTGAGTAAAAATTGTCGTATCAACTTCAACTTTGGTATACTTTTTTTTGGTACCAAAATACAGGACGAGTTCGTTAGCCAGCAATTTTCGTCCAAAATTATCAAAAATAGAATATTTTCAAAATTCAAAAAAAAAAAAAATTTCAAAAAAAAATGTTCTCTAATTTTTTTCTTAAACTACAAGTAAAATCGAACAAATTTTGTTTATAAAAGTTTCCGATATAATGCAACCCCACAAAGCTATGAATTTTTTAAGTTTACATGTGCAAAAAGGGGTACTGAAAGTGGATAAATCCTATACAAAAACTCTATTATTTTAAAAAAAAATGAAAAAAGTTCCGGTTTTTTCTTCCTGTTTACTTTCATTGATCACAACTAATAAAACTGCATCAAAAAATATTGACTTTTCTAAAAATTTTTGGAAATTTTGAATAAATTCATTTTTACATTCTCATCCTAAATGAGAAAGTCTTCAATTTGTGCGATTTTGAACTTTTGCTAAAACATACATTTCTCGACGTTTTGAGACCTCCTGATTCCAAAAAAATGGGTTTTACGAAGATGTCTGTCTGTCTGTCTGTCTGTCTGTATCAAAATTTTGAAATCGGATAACTTGAGTAAAAATTGTCGTATCAACTTCAACTTTGGTATACTTTTTTTTGGTACCAAAATACAGGACGAGTTCGTTAGCCAGCAATTTTCGTCCAAAATTATCAAAAATAGAATATTTTCTAAATTCAAAAAAAAAAAAAATTTCAAAAAAAAATTTTCTCTAATTTTTTTCTTAAACTACAAGTAAAATCGAACAAATTTTGTTTATAAAAGTTTCCGATATAATGCAACCCCACAAAGCTATGAATTTTTTAAGTTTACATGTGCAAAAAGGGGTACTGAAAGTGGATAAATCCTATACAAAAACTCTATTATTTTAAAAAAAAATGAAAAAAGTTCCGGTTTTTTCTTCCTGTTTACTTCCATTGATCACAACTAATAAAACTGCATCAAAAAATATTGACTTTTCTAAAAATTTTTGGAAATTTTGAATAAATTCATTTTTACATTCTCATCCTAAATGAGAAAGTCTTCAATTTGTGCGATTTTGAACTTTTGCTAAAACATACATTTCTCGACGTTTTGAGACCTCCTGATTCCAAAAAAATGGGTTTTACGAAGATGTCTGTCTGTCTGTCTGTCTGTCTGTCTGTCTGTCTGTCTGTCTGTCTGTCTGTCTGTATCAAAATTTTGAAATCGGATAACTTGAGTAAAAATTGTCGTATCAACTTCAACTTTGGTATACTTTTTTTTGGTACCAAAATACAGGACGAGTTCGTTAGCCAGCAATTTTCGTCCAAAATTATCAAAAATAGAATATTTTCTAAATTCAAAAAAAAAAAAAAATTCAAAAAAAAATTTTCTCTAATTTTTTTCTTAAACTACAAGTAAAATCGAACAAATTTTGTTTATAAAAGTTTCCGGTATAATGCAACCCCACAAAGCTATGAATTTTTTAAGTTTACATGTGCAAAAAGGGGTACTGAAAGTGGATAAATCCTATACAAAAACTCTATTATTTTAAAAAAAAATGAAAAAAGTTCCGGTTTTTTCTTCCTGTTTACTTCCATTGATCACAACTAATAAAACTGCATCAAAAAATATTGACTTTTCTAAAAATTTTTGGAAATTTTGAATAAATTCATTTTTACATTCTCATCCTAAATGAGAAAGTCTTCAATTTGTGCGATTTTGAACTTTTGCTAAAACATACATTTCTCGACGTTTTGAGACCTCCTGATTCCAAAAAAATGGGTTTTACGAAGATGTCTGTCTGTCTGTCTGTCTGTCTGTCTGTCTGTCTGTCTGTATCAAAATTTTGAAATCGGATAACTTGAGTAAAAATTGTCGTATCAACTTCAACTTTGGTATACTTTTTTTTGGTACCAAAATACAGGTCGAGTTCGTTAGCCAGCAATTTTCGTCCAAAATTATCAAAAATAGAATATTTTCAAAATTCAAAAAAAAAAAAAATTTCAAAAAAAAATGTTCTCTAATTTTTTTCTTAAACTACAAGTAAAATCGAACAAATTTTGTTTATAAAAGTTTCCGATATAATGCAACCCCACAAAGCTATAAATTTTTTAAGTTTACATGTGCAAAAAGGGGTACTGAAAGTGGATAAATCCTATACAAAAACTCTATTATTTTAAAAAAAAATGAAAAAAGTTCCGGTTTTTTCTTCCTGTTTACTTCCATTGATCACAACTAATAAAACTGCATCAAAAAATATTGACTTTTCTAAAAATTTTTGGAAATTTTGAATAAATTCATTTTTACATTCTCATCCTAAATGAGAAAGTCTTCAATTTGTGCGATTTTGAACTTTTGCTAAAACATACATTTCTCGACGTTTTGAGACCTCCTGATTCCAAAAAAATGGGTTTTACGAAGATGTCTGTCTGTCTGTCTGTCTGTCTGTCTGTATCAAAATTTTGAAATCGGATAACTTGAGTAAAAATTGTCGTATCAACTTCAACTTTGGTATACTTTTTTTTGGTACCAAAATACAGGTCGAGTTCGTTAGCCAGCAATTTTCGTCCAAAATTATCAAAAATAGAATATTTTCAAAATTCAAAAAAAAAAAAAATTTCAAAAAAAAATGTTCTCTAATTTTTTTCTTAAACTACAAGTAAAATCGAACAAATTTTGTTTATAAAAGTTTCCGATATAATGCAACCCCACAAAGCTATGAATTTTTTAAGTTTACATGTGCAAAAAGGGGTACTGAAAGTGGATAAATCCTATACAAAAACTCTATTATTTTAAAAAAAAATGAAAAAAGTTCCGGTTTTTTCTTCCTGTTTACTTCCATTGATCACAACTAATAAAACTGCATCAAAAAATATCGACTTTTCTAAAAAATTTTGGAAATTTTGAATAAATTCATTTTTACATTCTCATCCTAAATGAGAAAGTCTTCAATTTGTGCGATTTTGAACTTTTGCTAAAACATACATTTCTCGACGTTTTGAAACCTCCTGATTCCAAAAAAATGGGTTTTACGAAGATGTCTGTCTGTCTGTCTGTCTGTCTGCCTGTCTGTATCAAAATTTTGAAATCGGATAACTTGAGTAAAAATTGTCGTATCAACTTCAACTTTGGTATACTTTTTTTTGGTACCAAAATACAGGTCGAGTTCGTTAGCCAGCAATTTTCGTCCAAAATTATCAAAAATAGAATATTAAAAAATTCAAAAAAAAAAAAAATTTCAAAAAAAAATGTTCTCTAATTTTTTTCTTAAACTACAAGTAAAATCGAACAAATTTTGTTTATAAAAGTTTCCGATATAATGCAACCCCACAAGGCTATGAATTTTTTAAGTTTACATGTGCAAAAAGGGGTACTGAAAGTGGATAAATCCTATACAAAAACTCTATTATTTTAAAAAAAAATGAAAAAAGTTCCGGTTTTTTCTTCCTGTTTACTTCCATTGATCACAACTAATAAAACTGCATCAAAAAATATTGACTTTTCTAAAAATTTTTGGAAATTTTGAATAAATTCATTTTTACATTCTCATCCTAAATGAGAAAGTCTTCAATTTGTGCGATTTTGAACTTTTGCTAAAACATACATTTCTCGACGTTTTGAGACCTCCTGATTCCAAAAAAATGGGTTTTACGAAGATGTCTGTCTGTCTGTCTGCCTGTCTGTCTGTCTGTCTGTCTGTCTGTCTGTCTGTATCAAAATTTTGAAATCGGATAACTTGAGTAAAAATTGTCGTATCAACTTCAACTTTGGTATACTTTTTTTTGGTACCAAAATACAGGACGAGTTCGTTAGCCAGCAATTTTCGTCCAAAATTATCAAAAATAGAATATTTTCAAAATTCAAAAAAAAAAAAAATTTCAAAAAAAAATTTTCTCTAATTTTTTTCTTAAACTACAAGTAAAATCGAACAAATTTTGTTTATAAAAGTTTCCGATATAATGCAACCCCACAAAGCTATGAATTTTTTAAGTTTACATGTGCAAAAAGGGGTACTAAAAGTGGATAAATCCTATACAAAAACTCTATTATTTTAAAAAAAAAATGAAAAAAGTTCCGGTTTTTTCTTCCTGTTTACTTCCATTGATCACAACTAATAAAACTGCATCAAAAAATATTGACTTTTCTAAAAATTTTTGGAAATTTTGAATAAATTCATTTTTACATTCTCATCCTAAATGAGAAAGTCTTCAATTTGTGCGATTTTGAACTTTTGCTAAAACATACATTTCTCGACGTTTTGAGACCTCCTGATTCCAAAAAAATGGGTTTTACGAAGATGTCTGTCTGTCTGTCTGTCTGTCTGTATCAAAATTTTGAAATCGGATAACTTGAGTAAAAATTGTCGTATCAACTTCAACTTTGGTATACTTTTTTTTGGTACCAAAATACAGGACGAGTTCGTTAGCCAGCAATTTTCGTCCAAAATTATCAAAAATAGAATATTTTCTAAATTCAAAAAAAAAAAAAATTTCAAAAAAAAATTTTCTCTAATTTTTTTCTTAAACTACAAGTAAAATCGAACAAATTTTGTTTATAAAAGTTTCCGATATAATGCAACCCCACAAAGCTATGAATTTTTTAAGTTTACATGTGCAAAAAGGGGTACTGAAAGTGGATAAATCCTATACAAAAACTCTATTATTTTAAAAAAAAATGAAAAAAGTTCCGGTTTTTTCTTCCTGTTTACTTCCATTGATCACAACTAATAAAACTGCATCAAAAAATATTGACTTTTCTAAAAATTTTTGGAAATTTTGAATAAATTCATTTTTACATTCTCATCCTAAATGAGAAAGTCTTCAATTTGTGCGATTTTGAACTTTTGCTAAAACATACATTTCTCGACGTTTTGAGACCTCCTGATTCCAAAAAAATGGGTTTTACGAAGATGTCTGTCTGTCTGTCTGTCTGTCTGTCTGTCTGTATCAAAATTTTGAAATCGGATAACTTGAGTAAAAATTGTCGTATCAACTTCAACTTTGGTATACTTTTTTTTGGTACCAAAATACAGGTCGAGTTCGTTAGCCAGCAATTTTCGTCTAAAATTATCAAAAATAGAATATTTTCAAAATTCAAAAAAAAAAAAAATTTCAAAAAAAAATGTTCTCTAATTTTTTTCTTAAACTACAAGTAAAATCGAACAAATTTTGTTTATAAAAGTTTCCGATATAATGCAACCCCACAAAGCTATGAATTTTTTAAGTTTACATGTGCAAAAAGGGGTACTGAAAGTGGATAAATCCTATACAAAAACTCTATTATTTTAAAAAAAAATGAAAAAAGTTCCGGTTTTTTCTTCCTGTTTACTTCCATTGATCACAACTAATAAAACTGCATCAAAAAATATCGACTTTTCTAAAAAATTTTGGAAATTTTGAATAAATTCATTTTTACATTCTCATCCTAAATGAGAAAGTCTTCAATTTGTGCGATTTTGAACTTTTGCTAAAACATACATTTCTCGACGTTTTGAGACCTCCTGATTCCAAAAAAATGGGTTTTACGAAGATGTCTGTCTGTCTATCTGTCTGTCTGTCTGTATCAAAATTTTGAAATCGGATAACTTGAGTAAAAATTGTCGTATCAACTTCAACTTTGGTATACTTTTTTTTGGTACCAAAATACAGGTCGAGTTCGTTAGCCAGCAATTTTCGTCCAAAATTATCAAAAATAGAATATTTTCAAAATTCAAAAAAAAAAAAAATTTCAAAAATAAATGTTCTCTAATTTTTTTCTTAAACTACAAGTAAAATCGAACAAATTTTGTTTATAAAAGTTTCCGATATAATGCAACCCCACAAAGCTATGAATTTTTTAAGTTTACATGTGCAAAAAGGGGTACTGAAAGTGGATAAATCCTATACAAAAACTCTATTATTTTAAAAAAAAATGAAAAAAGTTCCGGTTTTTTCTTCCTGTTTACTTCCATTGATCATAACTAATAAAACTGCATCAAAAAATATCGACTTTTCTAAAAAATTTTGGAAATTTTGAATAAATTCATTTTTACATTCTCATCCTAAATGAGAAAGTCTTCTATTTGTGCGATTTTGAACTTTTGCTAAAACATACATTTCTCGACGTTTTGAGACCTCCTGATTCCAAAAAAATGGGTTTTACGAAGATGTCTGTCTGTCTGTCTGTCTGTCTGTCTGTCTGTCTGTATCAAAATTTTGAAATCGGATAACTTGAGTAAAAATTGTCGTATCAACTTCAACTTTGGTATACTTTTTTTTGGTACCAAAATACAGGTCGAGTTCGTTAGCCAGCAATTTTCGTCCAAAATTATCAAAAATAGAATATTTTCAAAATTCAAAAAAAAAAAAAATTTCAAAAAAAAATGTTCTCTAATTTTTTTCTTAAACTACAAGTAAAATCGAACAAATTTTGTTTATAAAAGTTTCCGATATAATGCAACCCCACAAAGCTATGAATTTTTTAAGTTTACATGTGCAAAAAGGGGTACTGAAAGTGGATAAATCCTATACAAAAACTCTATTATTTTAAAAAAAAATGAAAAAAGTTCCGGTTTTTTCTTCCTGTTTACTTCCATTGATCACAACTAATAAAACTGCATCAAAAAATATCGACTTTTCTAAAAAATTTTGGAAATTTTGAATAAATTCATTTTTACATTCTCATCCTAAATGAGAAAGTCTTCAATTTGTGCGATTTTGAACTTTTGCTAAAACATACATTTCTCGACGTTTTAAGACCTCCTGATTCCAAAAAAATGGGTTTTACGAAGATGTCTGTCTGTCTGTCTGTCTGTCTGTCTGTCTGTCTGTCTGTCTGTCTGTATCAAAATTTTGAAATCGGATAACTTGAGTAAAAATTGTCGTATCAACTTCAACTTTGGTATACTTTTTTTTGGTACCAAAATACAGGACGAGTTCGTTAGCCAGCAATTTTCGTCCAAAATTATCAAAAATAGAATATTTTCTAAATTAAAAAAAAAAAAAAATTCAAAAAAAAATTTTCTCTAATTTTTTTCTTAAACTACAAGTAAAATCGAACAAATTTTGTTTATAAAAGTTTCCGATATAATGCAACCCCACAAAGCTATGAATTTTTTAAGTTTACATGTGCAAAAAGGGGTACTGAAAGTGGATAAATCCTATACAAAAACTCTATTATTTTAAAAAAAAATGAAAAAAGTTCTGGTTTTTTCTTCCTGTTTACTTCCATTGATCACAACTAATAAAACTGCATCAAAAAATATTGACTTTTCTAAAAATTTTTGGAAATTTTGAATAAATTCATTTTTACATTCTCATCCTAAATGAGAAAGTCTTCAATTTGTGCGATTTTGAACTTTTGCTAAAACATACATTTCTCGACGTTTTGAGACCTCCTGATTCCAAAAAAATGGGTTTTACGAAGATGTCTGTCTGTCTGTCTGTCTGTCTGTCTGTATCAAAATTTTGAAATCGGATAACTTGAGTAAAAATTGTCGTATCAACTTCAACTTTGGTATACTTTTTTTTGGTACCAAAATACAGGTCGAGTTCGTTAGCCAGCAATTTTCGTCCAAAATTATCAAAAATAGAATATTTTCAAAATTCAAAAAAAAAAAAAATTTCAAAAAAAAATGTTCTCTAATTTTTTTCTTAAACTACAAGTAAAATCGAACAAATTTTGTTTATAAAAGTTTCCGATATAATGCAACCCCACAAAGCTATGAATTTTTTAAGTTTACATGTGCAAAAAGGGGTACTGAAAGTGGATAAATCCTATACAAAAACTCTATTATTTTAAAAAAAAATGAAAAAAGTTCCGGTTTTTTCTTCCTGTTTACTTCCATTGATCACAACTAATAAAACTGCATCAAAAAATATTGACTTTTCTAAAAATTTTTGGAAATTTTGAATAAATTCATTTTTACATTCTCATCCTAAATGAGAAAGTCTTCAATTTGTGCGATTTTGAACTTTTGCTAAAACATACATTTCTCGACGTTTTGAGACCTCCTGATTCCAAAAAAATGGGTTTTACGAAGATGTCTGTCTGTCTGTCTGTCTGTCTGTCTGTCTGTCTGTATCAAAATTTTGAAATCGGATAACTTGAGTAAAAATTGTCGTATCAACTTCAACTTTGGTATACTTTTTTTTGGTACCAAAATACATGTCGAGTTCGTTAGCCAGCAATTTTCGTCCAAAATTATCAAAAATAGAATATTTTCAAAATTCAAAAAAAAAAAAAATTTCAAAAAAAAATGTTCTCTAATTTTTTTCTTAAACTACAAGTAAAATCGAACAAATTTTGTTTATAAAAGTTTCCGATAATGCAACCCCACAAGGCTATGAATTTTTTAAGTTTACATGTGCAAAAAGGGGTACTGAAAGTGGATAAATCCTATACAAAAACTCTATTATTTTAAAAAAAAATGAAAAAAGTTCCGGTTTTTTCTTCCTGTTTACTTCCATTGATCACAACTAATAAAACTGCATCAAAAAATATTGACTTTTCTAAAAAATTTTGGAAATTTTGAATAAATTCATTTTTACATTCTCATCCTAAATGAGAAAGTCTTCAATTTGTGCGATTTTGAACTTTTGCTAAAACATACATTTCTCGACGTTTTGAGACCTCCTGATTCCAAAAAAATGGGTTTTACGAAGATGTCTGTCTGTCTGTCTGTCTGTCTGTCTGTCTGTCTGTCTGTCTGTCTGTCTGTCTGTCTGTCTGTATCAAAATTTTGAAATCGGATAACTTGAGTAAAAATTGTCGTATCAACTTCAACTTTGGTATACTTTTTTTTGGTACCAAAATACAGGACGAGTTCGTTAGCCAGCAATTTTCGTCCAAAATTATCAAAAATAGAATATTTTCAAAATTCAAAAAAAAAAAAAATTTCAAAAAAAAATTTTCTCTAATTTTTTTCTTAAACTACAAGTAAAATCGAACAAATTTTGTTTATAAAAGTTTCCGATATAATGCAACCCCACAAAGCTATGAATTTTTTAAGTTTACATGTGCAAAAAGGGGTACTGAAAGTGGATAAATCCTATACAAAAACTCTATTATTTTAAAAAAAAATGAAAAAAGTTCCGGTTTTTTCTTCCTGTTTACTTCCATTGATCACAACTAATAAAACTGCATCAAAAAATATTGACTTTTCTAAAAATTTTTGGAAATTTTGAATAAATTCATTTTTACATTCTCATCCTAAATGAGAAAGTCTTCAATTTGTGCGATTTTGAACTTTTGCTAAAACATACATTTCTCGACGTTTTGAGACCTCCTGATTCCAAAAAAATGGGTTTTACGAAGATGTCTGTCTGTCTGTCTGTCTGTCTGTATCAAAATTTTGAAATCGGATAACTTGAGTAAAAATTGTCGTATCAACTTCAACTTTGGTATACTTTTTTTTGGTACCAAAATACAGGACGAGTTCGTTAGCCAGCAATTTTCGTCCAAAATTATCAAAAATAGAATATTTTCTAAATTCAAAAAAAAAAAAAATTTCAAAAAAAAATTTTCTCTAATTTTTTTCTTAAACTACAAGTAAAATCGAACAAATTTTGTTTATAAAAGTTTCCGATAATGCAACCCCACAAGGCTATGAATTTTTTAAGTTTACATGTGCAAAAAGGGGTACTGAAAGTGGATAAATCCTATACAAAAACTCTATTATTTTAAAAAAAAATGAAAAAAGTTCCGGTTTTTTCTTCCTGTTTACTTCCATTGATCACAACTAATAAAACTGCATCAAAAAATATTGACTTTTCTAAAAAATTTTGGAAATTTTGAATAAATTCATTTTTACATTCTCATCCTAAATGAGAAAGTCTTCAATTTGTGCGATTTTGAACTTTTGCTAAAACATACATTTCTCGACGTTTTGAGACCTCCTGATTCCAAAAAAATGGGTTTTACGAAGATGTCTGTCTGTCTGTCTGTCTGTCTGTCTGTCTGTCTGTCTGTCTGTCTGTCTGTCTGTCTGTCTGTCTGTCTGTCTGTATCAAAATTTTGAAATCGGATAACTTGAGTAAAAATTGTCGTATCAACTTCAACTTTGGTATACTTTTTTTTGGTACCAAAATACAGGACGAGTTCGTTAGCCAGCAATTTTCGTCCAAAATTATCAAAAATAGAATATTTTCAAAATTCAAAAAAAAAAAAAATTTCAAAAAAAAATTTTCTCTAATTTTTTTCTTAAACTACAAGTAAAATCGAACAAATTTTGTTTATAAAAGTTTCCGATATAATGCAACCCCACAAAGCTATGAATTTTTTAAGTTTACATGTGCAAAAAGGGGTACTGAAAGTGGATAAATCCTATACAAAAACTCTATTATTTTAAAAAAAAATGAAAAAAGTTCCGGTTTTTTCTTCCTGTTTACTTCCATTGATCACAACTAATAAAACTGCATCAAAAAATATCGACTTTTCTAAAAAATTTTGGAAATTTTGAATAAATTCATTTTTACATTCTCATCCTAAATGAGAAAGTCTTCAATTTGTGCGATTTTGAACTTTTGCTAAAACATACATTTCTCGACGTTTTGAGACCTCCTGATTCCAAAAAAATGGGTTTTACGAAGATGTCTGTCTGTCTATCTGTCTGTCTGTCTGTATCAAAATTTTGAAATCGGATAACTTGAGTAAAAATTGTCGTATCAACTTCAACTTTGGTATACTTTTTTTTGGTACCAAAATACAGGTCGAGTTCGTTAGCCAGCAATTTTCGTCCAAAATTATCAAAAATAGAATATTTTCAAAATTCAAAAAAAAAAAAAATTTCAAAAATAAATGTTCTCTAATTTTTTTTTAAACTACAAGTAAAATCGAACAAATTTTGTTTATAAAAGTTTCCGATATAATGCAACCCCACAAAGCTATGAATTTTTTAAGTTTACATGTGCAAAAAGGGGTACTGAAAGTGGATAAATCCTATACAAAAACTCTATTATTTTAAAAAAAAATGAAAAAAGTTCCGGTTTTTTCTTCCTGTTTACTTCCATTGATCACAACTAATAAAACTGCATCAAAAAATATCGACTTTTCTAAAAAATTTTGGAAATTTTGAATAAATTCATTTTTACATTCTCATCCTAAATGAGAAAGTCTTCTATTTGTGCGATTTTGAACTTTTGCTAAAACATACATTTCTCGACGTTTTGAGACCTCCTGATTCCAAAAAAATGGGTTTTACGAAGATGTCTGTCTGTCTGTCTGTCTGTCTGTCTGTCTGTCTGTATCAAAATTTTGAAATCGGATAACTTGAGTAAAAATTGTCGTATCAACTTCAACTTTGGTATACTTTTTTTTGGTACCAAAATACAGGTCGAGTTCGTTAGCCAGCAATTTTCGTTAAAAATTATCAAAAATAGAATATTTTCAAAATTCAAAAAAAAAAAAAATTTCAAAAAAAAATGTTCTCTAATTTTTTTCTTAAACTACAAGTAAAATCGAACAAATTTTGTTTATAAAAGTTTCCGATATAATGCAACCCCACAAGGCTATGAATTTTTTAAGTTTACATGTGCAAAAAGGGGTACTGAACGTGGATAAATCCTATACAAAAACTCTATTATTTTAAAAAAAAATGAAAAAAGTTCCGGTTTTTTCTTCCTGTTTACTTCCATTGATCACAACTAATAAAACTGCATCAAAAAATATTGACTTTTCTAAAAATTTTTGGAAATTTTGAATAAATTCATTTTTACATTCTCATCCTAAATGAGAAAGTCTTCAATTTGTGCGATTTTGAACTTTTGCTAAAACATACATTTCTCGACGTTTTGAGACCTCCTGATTCCAAAAAAATGGGTTTTACGAAGATGTCTGTCTGTCTGTCTGCCTGTCTGTCTGTCTGTCTGTCTGTCTGTCTGTATCAAAATTTTGAAATCGGATAACTTGAGTAAAAATTGTCGTATCAACTTCAACTTTGGTATACTTTTTTTTGGTACCAAAATACAGGTCGAGTTCGTTAGCCAGCAATTTTCGTCCAAAATTATCAAAAATAGAATATTTTCAAAATTCAAAAAAAAAAAAAATTTCAAAAAAAAATGTTCTCTAATTTTTTTCTTAAACTACAAGTAAAATCGAACAAATTTTGTTTATAAAAGTTTCCGATATAATGCAACCCCACAAAGCTATGAATTTTTTAAGTTTACATGTGCAAAAAGGGGTACTGAAAGTGGATAAATCCTATACAAAAACTCTATTATTTTAAAAAAAAATGAAAAAAGTTCCGGTTTTTTCTTCCTGTTTACTTCCATTGATCACAACTAATAAAACTGCATCAAAAAATATCGACTTTTCTAAAAAATTTTGGAAATTTTGAATAAATTCATTTTTACATTCTCATCCTAAATGAGAAAGTCTTCAATTTGTGCGATTTTGAACTTTTGCTAAAACATACATTTCTCGACGTTTTGAGACCTCCTGATTCCAAAAAAATGGGTTTTACGAAGATGTCTGTCTGTCTGTCTGTCTGTCTGCCTGTCTGTATCAAAATTTTGAAATCGGATAACTTGAGTAAAAATTGTCGTATCAACTTCAACTTTGGTATACTTTTTTTTGGTACCAAAATACAGGTCGAGTTCGTTAGCCAGCAATTTTCGTCCAAAATTATCAAAAATAGAATATTTTCAAAATTCAAAAAAAAAAAAAATTTCAAAAAAAAATGTTCTCTAATTTTTTTCTTAAACTACAAGTAAAATCGAACAAATTTTGTTTATAAAAGTTTCCGATATAATGCAACCCCACAAAGCTATGAATTTTTTAAGTTTACATGTGCAAAAAGGGGTACTGAAAGTGGATAAATCCTATACAAAAACTCTATTATTTTAAAAAAAAATGAAAAAAGTTCCGGTTTTTTCTTCCTGTTTACTTCCATTGATCACAACTAATAAAACTGCATCAAAAAATATCGACTTTTCTAAAAAATTTTGGAAATTTTGAATAAATTCATTTTTACATTCTCATCCTAAATGAGAAAGTCTTCAATTTGTGCGATTTTGAACTTTTGCTAAAACATACATTTCTCGACGTTTTAAGACCTCCTGATTCCAAAAAAATGGGTTTTACGAAGATGTCTGTCTGTCTGTCTGTCTGTCTGTCTGTCTGTCTGTATCAAAATTTTGAAATCGGATAACTTGAGTAAAAATTGTCGTATCAACTTCAACTTTGGTATACTTTTTTTTGGTACCAAAATACAGGACGAGTTCGTTAGCCAGCAATTTTCGTCCAAAATTATCAAAAATAGAATATTTTCTAAATTCAAAAAAAAAAAAAAATTCAAAAAAAAATTTTCTCTAATTTTTTTCTTAAACTACAAGTAAAATCGAACAAATTTTGTTTATAAAAGTTTCCGATATAATGCAACCCCACAAAGCTATGAATTTTTTAAGTTTACATGTGCAAAAAGGGGTACTGAAAGTGGATAAATCCTATACAAAAACTCTATTATTTTAAAAAAAAATGAAAAAAGTTCTGGTTTTTTCTTCCTGTTTACTTCCATTGATCACAACTAATAAAACTGCATCAAAAAATATTGACTTTTCTAAAAATTTTTGGAAATTTTGAATAAATTCATTTTTACATTCTCATCCTAAATGAGAAAGTCTTCAATTTGTGCGATTTTGAACTTTTGCTAAAACATACATTTCTCGACGTTTTGAGACCTCCTGATTCCAAAAAAATGGGTTTTACGAAGATGTCTGTCTGTCTGTCTGTCTGTCTGTCTGTATCAAAATTTTGAAATCGGATAACTTGAGTAAAAATTGTCGTATCAACTTCAACTTTGGTATACTTTTTTTTGGTACCAAAATACAGGTCGAGTTCGTTAGCCAGCAATTTTCGTCCAAAATTATCAAAAATAGAATATTTTCAAAATTCAAAAAAAAAAAAATTTCAAAAAAAAATGTTCTCTAATTTTTTTCTTAAACTACAAGTAAAATCGAACAAATTTTGTTTATAAAAGTTTCCGATATAATGCAACCCCACAAAGCTATGAATTTTTTAAGTTTACATGTGCAAAAAGGGGTACTGAAAGTGGATAAATCCTATACAAAAACTCTATTATTTTAAAAAAAAATGAAAAAAGTTCCGGTTTTTTCTTCCTGTTTACTTCCATTGATCACAACTAATAAAACTGCATCAAAAAATATTGACTTTTCTAAAAATTTTTGGAAATTTTGAATAAATTCATTTTTACATTCTCATCCTAAATGAGAAAGTCTTCAATTTGTGCGATTTTGAACTTTTGCTAAAACATACATTTCTCGACGTTTTGAGACCTCCTGATTCCAAAAAAATGGGTTTTACGAAGATGTCTGTCTGTCTGTCTGTCTGTCTGTCTGTCTGTATCAAAATTTTGAAATCGGATAACTTGAGTAAAAATTGTCGTATCAACTTCAACTTTGGTATACTTTTTTTTGGTACCAAAATACATGTCGAGTTCGTTAGCCAGCAATTTTCGTCCAAAATTATCAAAAATAGAATATTTTCAAAATTCAAAAAAAAAAAAAATTTCAAAAAAAAATGTTCTCTAATTTTTTTCTTAAACTACAAGTAAAATCGAACAAATTTTGTTTATAAAAGTTTCCGATAATGCAACCCCACAAGGCTATGAATTTTTTAAGTTTACATGTGCAAAAAGGGGTACTGAAAGTGGATAAATCCTATACAAAAACTCTATTATTTTAAAAAAAAATGAAAAAAGTTCCGGTTTTTTCTTCCTGTTTACTTCCATTGATCACAACTAATAAAACTGCATCAAAAAATATTGACTTTTATAAAAATTTTTGGAAATTTTGAATAAATTCATTTTTACATTCTCATCCTAAATGAGAAAGTCTTCAATTTGTGCGATTTTGAACTTTTGCTAAAACATACATTTCTCGACGTTTTGAGACCTCCTGATTCCAAAAAAATGGGTTTTACGAAGATGTCTGTCTGTCTGTCTGTCTGTCTGTCTGTCTGTCTGTCTGTCTGTCTGTCTGTATCAAAATTTTGAAATCGGATAACTTGAGTAAAAATTGTCGTATCAACTTCAACTTTGGTATACTTTTTTTTGGTACCAAAATACAGGACGAGTTCGTTAGCCAGCAATTTTCGTCCAAAATTATCAAAAATAGAATATTTTCAAAATTCAAAAAAAAAAAAAATTTCAAAAAAAAATTTTCTCTAATTTTTTTCTTAAACTACAAGTAAAATCGAACAAATTTTGTTTATAAAAGTTTCCGATATAATGCAACCCCACAAAGCTATGAATTTTTTAAGTTTACATGTGCAAAAAGGGGTACTGAAAGTGGATAAATCCTATACAAAAACTCTATTATTTTAAAAAAAAATGAAAAAAGTTCCGGTTTTTTCTTCCTGTTTACTTCCATTGATCACAACTAATAAAACTGCATCAAAAAATATTGACTTTTCTAAAAATTTTTGGAAATTTTGAATAAATTCATTTTTACATTCTCATCCTAAATGAGAAAGTCTTCAATTTGTGCGATTTTGAACTTTTGCTAAAACATACATTTCTCGACGTTTTGAGACCTCCTGATTCCAAAAAAATGGGTTTTACGAAGATGTCTGTCTGTCTGTCTGTCTGTCTGTCTGTCTGTCTGTATCAAAATTTTGAAATCGGATAACTTGAGTAAAAATTGTCGTATCAACTTCAACTTTGGTATACTTTTTTTTGGTACCAAAATACAGGTCGAGTTCGTTAGCCAGCAATTTTCGTCCAAAATTATCAAAAATAGAATATTTTCAAAATTCAAAAAAAAAAAAAATTTCAAAAAAAAATGTTCTCTAATTTTTTTCTTAAACTACAAGTAAAATCGAACAAATTTTGTTTATAAAAGTTTCCGATATAATGCAACCCCACAAGGCTATGAATTTTTTAAGTTTACATGTGCAAAAAGGGGTACTGAAAGTGGATAAATCCTATACAAAAACTCTATTATTTTAAAAAAAAATGAAAAAAGTTCCGGTTTTTTCTTCCTGTTTACTTCCATTGATCACAACTAATAAAACTGCATCAAAAAATATTGACTTTTCTAAAAATTTTTGGAAATTTTGGATAAATTCATTTTTACATTCTCATCCTAAATGAGAAAGTCTTCAATTTGTGCGATTTTGAACTTTTGCTAAAACATACATTTCTCGACGTTTTGAGACCTCCTGATTCCAAAAAAATGGGTTTTACGAAGATGTCTGTCTGTCTGTCTGTCTGTCTGTCTGTCTGTATCAAAATTTTGAAATCGGATAACTTGAGTAAAAATTGTCGTATCAACTTCAACTTTGGTATACTTTTTTTTGGTACCAAAATACAGGACGAGTTCGTTAGCCAGCAATTTTCGTCCAAAATTATCAAAAATAGAATATTTTCTAAATTCAAAAAAAAAAAAAAATTCAAAAAAAAATTTTCTCTAATTTTTTTCTTAAACTACAAGTAAAATCGAACAAATTTTGTTTATAAAAGTTTCCGATATAATGCAACCCCACAAAGCTATGAATTTTTTAAGTTTACATGTGCAAAAAGGGGTACTGAAAGTGGATAAATCCTATACAAAAACTCTATTATTTTAAAAAAAAATGAAAAAAGTTCCGGTTTTTTCTTCCTGTTTACTTCCATTGATCACAACTAATAAAACTGCATCAAAAAATATTGACTTTTCTAAAAATTTTTGGAAATTTTGAATAAATTCATTTTTACATTCTCATCCTAAATGAGAAAGTCTTCAATTTGTGCGATTTTGAACTTTTGCTAAAACATACATTTCTCGACGTTTTGAGACCTCCTGATTCCAAAAAAATGGGTTTTACGAAGATGTCTGTCTGTCTGTCTGTCTGTCTGTCTGTCTGTATCAAAATTTTGAAATCGGATAACTTGAGTAAAAATTGTCGTATCAACTTCAACTTTGGTATACTTTTTTTTGGTACCAAAATACAGGTCGAGTTCGTTAGCCAGCAATTTTCGTCTAAAATTATCAAAAATAGAATATTTTCAAAATTCAAAAAAAAAAAAAATTTCAAAAAAAAATGTTCTCTAATTTTTTTCTTAAACTACAAGTAAAATCGAACAAATTTTGTTTATAAAAGTTTCCGATATAATGCAACCCCACAAAGCTATGAATTTTTTAAGTTTACATGTGCAAAAAGGGGTACTGAAAGTGGATAAATCCTATACAAAAACTCTATTATTTTAAAAAAAAATGAAAAAAGTTCCGGTTTTTTCTTCCTGTTTACTTCCATTGATCACAACTAATAAAACTGCATAAAAAAATATCGACTTTTCTAAAAAATTTTGGAAATTTTGAATAAATTCATTTTTACATTCTCATCCTAAATGAGAAAGTCTTCAATTTGTGCGATTTTGAACTTTTGCTAAAACATACATTTCTCGACGTTTTGAGACCTCCTGATTCCAAAAAAATGGGTTTTACGAAGATGTCTGTCTGTCTGTCTGTCTGTCTGTCTGTCTGTCTGTCTGTCTGTCTGTCTGTATCAAAATTTTGAAATCGGATAACTTGAGTAAAAATTGTCGTATCAACTTCAACTTTGGTATACTTTTTTTTGGTACCAAAATACAGGACGAGTTCGTTAGCCAGCAATTTTCGTCCAAAATTATCAAAAATAGAATATTTTCTAAATTCAAAAAAAAAAAAAAATTCAAAAAAAAATTTTCTCTAATTTTTTTCTTAAACTACAAGTAAAATCGAACAAATTTTGTTTATAAAAGTTTCCGGTATAATGCAACCCCACAAAGCTATGAATTTTTTAAGTTTACATGTGCAAAAAGGGGTACTGAAAGTGGATAAATCCTATACAAAAACTCTATTATTTTAAAAAAAAATGAAAAAAGTTCCGGTTTTTTCTTCCTGTTTACTTCCATTGATCACAACTAATAAAACTGCATCAAAAAATATTGACTTTTCTAAAAATTTTTGGAAATTTTGAATAAATTCATTTTTACATTCTCATCCTAAATGAGAAAGTCTTCAATTTGTGCGATTTTGAACTTTTGCTAAAACATACATTTCTCGACGTTTTGAGACCTCCTGATTCCAAAAAAATGGGTTTTACGAAGATGTCTGTCTGTCTGTCTGTCTGTCTGTCTGTCTGTATCAAAATTTTGAAATCGGATAACTTGAGTAAAAATTGTCGTATCAACTTCAACTTTGGTATACTTTTTTTTGGTACCAAAATACAGGTCGAGTTCGTTAGCCAGCAATTTTCGTCCAAAATTATCAAAAATAGAATATTTTCAAAATTCAAAACAAAAAAAAATTTCAAAAAAAAATGTTCTCTAATTTTTTTCTTAAACTACAAGTAAAATCGAACAAATTTTGTTTATAAAAGTTTCCGATATAATGCAACCCCACAAAGCTATGAATTTTTTAAGTTTACATGTGCAAAAAGGGGTACTGAAAGTGGATAAATCCTATACAAAAACTCTATTATTTTAAAAAAAAATGAAAAAAGTTCCGGTTTTTTCTTCCTGTTTACTTCCATTGATCACAACTAATAAAACTGCATCAAAAAATATTGACTTTTCTAAAAATTTTTGGAAATTTTGAATAAATTCATTTTTACATTCTCATCCTAAATGAGAAAGTCTTCAATTTGTGCGATTTTGAACTTTTGCTAAAACATACATTTCTCGACGTTTTGAGACCTCCTGATTCCAAAAAAATGGGTTTTACGAAGATGTCTGTCTGTCTGTCTGTCTGTCTGTCTGTATCAAAATTTTGAAATCGGATAACTTGAGTAAAAATTGTCGTATCAACTTCAACTTTGGTATACTTTTTTTTGGTACCAAAATACAGGTCGAGTTCGTTAGCCAGCAATTTTCGTCCAAAATTATCAAAAATAGAATATTTTCAAAATTCAAAAAAAAAAAAAATTTCAAAAAAAAATGTTCTCTAATTTTTTTCTTAAACTACAAGTAAAATCGAACAAACTTTGTTTATAAAAGTTTCCGATATAATGCAACCCCACAAAGCTATGAATTTTTTAAGTTTACATGTGCAAAAAGGGGTACTGAAAGTGGATAAATCCTATACAAAAACTCTATTATTTTAAAAAAAAATGAAAAAAGTTCCGGTTTTTTCTTCCTGTTTACTTCCATTGATCACAACTAATAAAACTGCATAAAAAAATATCGACTTTTCTAAAAAATTTTGGAAATTTTGAATAAATTCATTTTTACATTCTCATCCTAAATGAGAAAGTCTTCAATTTGTGCGATTTTGAACTTTTGCTAAAACATACATTTCTCGACGTTTTGAGACCTCCTGATTCCAAAAAAATGGGTTTTACGAAGATGTCTGTCTGTCTGTCTGTCTGTCTGTATCAAAATTTTGAAATCGGATAACTTGAGTAAAAATTGTCGTATCAACTTCAACTTTGGTATACTTTTTTTTGGTACCAAAATACAGGTCGAGTTCGTTAGCCAGCAATTTTTGTCCAAAATTATCAAAAATAGAATATTTTCAAAATTCAAAAAAAAAAAAAATTTCAAAAAAAAATGTTCTCTAATTTTTTTCTTAAACTACAAGTAAAATCGAACAAATTTTGTTTATAAAAGTTTCCGATATAATGCAACCCCACAAAGCTATGAATTTTTTAAGTTTACATGTGCAAAAAGGGGTACTGAAAGTGGATAAATCCTATACAAAAACTCTATTATTTTAAAAAAAAATGAAAAAAGTTCCGGTTTTTTCTTCCTGTTTACTTCCATTGATCACAACTAATAAAACTGCATCAAAAAATATCGACTTTTCTAAAAAATTTTGGAAATTTTGAATAAATTCATTTTTACATTCTCATCCTAAATGAGAAAGTCTTCAATTTGTGCGATTTTGAACTTTTGCTAAAACATACATTTCTCGACGTTTTGAGACCTCCTGATTCCAAAAAAATGGGTTTTACGAAGATGTCTGTCTGTCTGTCTGTCTGTCTGTCTGTCTGTCTGTATCAAAATTTTGAAATCGGATAACTTGAGTAAAAATTGTCGTATCAACTTCAACTTTGGTATACTTTTTTTTGGTACCAAAATACAGGTCGAGTTCGTTAGCCAGCAATTTTTGTCCAAAATTATCAAAAATAGAATATTTTCAAAATTCAAAAAAAAAAAAAATTTCAAAAAAAAATGTTCTCTAATTTTTTTCTTAAACTACAAGTAAAATCGAACAAATTTTGTTTATTAAAGTTTCCGATATAATGCAACCCCACAAAGCTATGAATTTTTTAAGTTTACATGTGCAAAAAGGGGTACTGAAAGTGGATAAATCCTATACAAAAACTCTATTATTTTAAAAAAAAATGAAAAAAGTTCCGGTTTTTTCTTCCTGTTTACTTCCATTGATCACAACTAATAAAACTGCATAAAAAAATATCGACTTTTCTAAAAAATTTTGGAAATTTTGAATAAATTCATTTTTACATTCTCATCCTAAATGAGAAAGTCTTCAATTTGTGCGATTTTGAACTTTTGCTAAAACATACATTTCTCGACGTTTTGAGACCTCCTGATTCCAAAAAAATGGGTTTTACGAAGATGTCTGTCTGTCTGTCTGTCTGTCTGTATCAAAATTTTGAAATCGGATAACTTGAGTAAAAATTGTCGTATCAACTTCAACTTTGGTATACTTTTTTTTGGTACCAAAATACAGGTCGAGTTCGTTAGCCAGCAATTTTCGTCTAAAATTATCAAAAATAGAATATTTTCAAAATTCAAAAAAAAAAAAAATTTCAAAAAAAAATGTTCTCTAATTTTTTTCTTAAACTACAAGTAAAATCGAACAAATTTTGTTTATAAAAGTTTCCGATATAATGCAACCCCACAAAGCTATGAATTTTTTAAGTTTACATGTGCAAAAAGGGGTACTGAAAGTGGATAAATCCTATACAAAAACTCTATTATTTTAAAAAAAAATGAAAAAAGTTCCGGTTTTTTCTTCCTGTTTACTTCCATTGATCACAACTAATAAAACTGCATCAAAAAATATCGACTTTTCTAAAAAATTTTGGAAATTTTGAATAAATTCATTTTTACATTCTCATCCTAAATGAGAAAGTCTTCAATTTGTGCGATTTTGAACATTTGCTAAAACATACATTTCTCGACGTTTTGAGACCTCCTGATTCCAAAAAAATGGGTTTTACGAAGATGTCTGTCTGTCTGTCTGTCTGTCTGTCTGCCTGTCTGTATCAAAATTTTGAAATCGGATAACTTGAGTAAAAATTGTCGTATCAACTTCAACTTTGGTATACTTTTTTTTGGTACCAAAATACAGGTCGAGTTCGTTAGCCAGCAATTTTCGTCCAAAATTATCAAAAATAGAATATTTTCAAAATTCAAAAAAAAAAAAAATTTCAAAAAAAAATGTTCTCTAATTTTTTTCTTAAACTACAAGTAAAATCGAACAAATTTTGTTTATAAAAGTTTCCGATATAATGCAACCCCACAAAGCTATGAATTTTTTAAGTTTACATGTGCAAAAAGGGGTACTGAAAGTGGATAAATCCTATACAAAAACTCTATTATTTTAAAAAAAAATGAAAAAAGTTCCGGTTTTTTCTTCCTGTTTACTTCCATTGATCACAACTAATAAAACTGCATAAAAAAATATCGACTTTTCTAAAAAATTTTGGAAATTTTGAATAAATTCATTTTTACATTCTCATCCTAAATGAGAAAGTCTTCAATTTGTGCGATTTTGAACTTTTGCTAAAACATACATTTCTCGACGTTTTGAGACCTCCTGATTCCAAAAAAATGGGTTTTACGAAGATGTCTGTCTGTCTGTCTGTCTGTCTGTCTGTCTGTCTGTCTGTCTGTATCAAAATTTTGAAATCGGATAACTTGAGTAAAAATTGTCGTATCAACTTCAACTTTGGTATACTTTTTTTTGGTACCAAAATACAGGTCGAGTTCGTTAGCCAGCAATTTTCGTCCAAAATTATCAAAAATAGAATATTTTCAAAATTCAAAACAAAAAAAAATTTCAAAAAAAAATGTTCTCTAATTTTTTTCTTAAACTACAAGTAAAATCGAACAAATTTTGTTTATAAAAGTTTCCGATATAATGCAACCCCACAAAGCTATGAATTTTTTAAGTTTACATGTGCAAAAAGGGGTACTGAAAGTGGATAAATCCTATACAAAAACTCTATTATTTTAAAAAAAAATGAAAAAAGTTCCGGTTTTTTCTTCCTGTTTACTTCCATTGATCACAACTAATAAAACTGCATCAAAAAATATTGACTTTTCTGAAAATTTTTGGAAATTTTGAATAAATTCATTTTTACATTCTCATCCTAAATGAGAAAGTCTTCAATTTGTGCGATTTTGAACTTTTGCTAAAACATACATTTCTCGACGTTTTGAGACCTCCTGATTCCAAAAAAATGGGTTTTACGAAGATGTCTGTCTGTCTGTCTGTCTGTCTGTCTGTATCAAAATTTTGAAATCGGATAACTTGAGTAAAAATTGTCGTATCAACTTCAACTTTGGTATACTTTTTTTTGGTACCAAAATACAGGTCGAGTTCGTTAGCCAGCAATTTTCGTCCAAAATTATCAAAAATAGAATATTTTCAAAATTCAAAAAAAAAAAAAAATTTCAAAAAAAAATGTTCTCTAATTTTTTTCTTAAACTACAAGTAAAATCGAACAAATTTTGTTTATAAAAGTTTCCGATATAATGCAACCCCACAAAGCTATGAATTTTTTAAGTTTACATGTGCAAAAAGGGGTACTGAAAGTGGATAAATCCTATAAAAAAACTCTATTATTTTAAAAAAAAATGAAAAAAGTTCCGGTTTTTTCTTCCTGTTTACTTCCATTGATCACAACTAATAAAACTGCATCAAAAAATATCGACTTTTCTAAAAAATTTTGGAAATTTTGAATAAATTCATTTTTACATTCTCATCCTAAATGAGAAAGTCTTCAATTTGTGCGATTTTGAACTTTTGCTAAAACATACATTTCTCGACGTTTTGAGACCTCCTGATTCCAAAAAAATGGGTTTTACGAAGATGTCTGTCTGTCTGTCTGTCTGTCTGTCTGTCTGTATCAAAATTTTGAAATCGGATAACTTGAGTAAAAATTGTCGTATCAACTTCAACTTTGGTATACTTTTTTTTGGTACCAAAATACAGGTCGAGTTCGTTAGCCAGCAATTTTCGTCCAAAGTTATCAAAAATAGAATATTTTCAAAATTCAAAAAAAAAAAAAATTTCAAAAAAAAATGTTCTCTAATTTTTTTCTTAAACTACAAGTAAAATCGAACAAATTTTGTTTATAAAAGTTTCCGATATAATGCAACCCCACAAAGCTATGAATTTTTTAAGTTTACATGTGCAAAAAGGGGTACTGAAAGTGGATAAATCCTATACAAAAACTCTATTATTTTAAAAAAAAATGAAAAAAGTTCCGGTTTTTTCTTCCTGTTTACTTCCATTGATCACAACTAATAAAACTGCATCAAAAAATATCGACTTTTCTAAAAAATTTTGGAAATTTTGAATAAATTCATTTTTACATTCTCATCCTAAATGAGAAAGTCTTCAATTTGTGCGATTTTGAACTTTTGCTAAAACATACATTTCTCGACGTTTTGAGACCTCCTGATTCCAAAAAAATGGGTTTTACGAAGATGTCTGTCTGTCTGTCTGTCTGTCTGTCTGTATCAAAATTTTGAAATCGGATAACTTGAGTAAAAATTGTCGTATCAACTTCAACTTTGGTATACTTTTTTTTGGTACCAAAATACAGGTCGAGTTCGTTAGCCAGCAATTTTCGTCCAAAATTATCAAAAATAGAATATTTTCTAAATTCAAAAAAAAAAAAAAATTCAAAAAAAAATTTTCTCTAATTTTTTTCTTAAACTACAAGTAAAATCGAACAAATTTTGTTTATAAAAGTTTCCGATATAATGCAACCCCACAAAGCTATGAATTTTTTAAGTTTACATGTGCAAAAAGGGGTACTGAAAGTGGATAAATCCTATACAAAAACTCTATTATTTTAAAAAAAAATGAAAAAAGTTCCGGTTTTTTCTTCCTGTTTACTTCCATTGATCACAACTAATAAAACTGCATCAAAAAATATCGACTTTTCTAAAAAATTTTGGAAATTTTGAATAAATTCATTTTTACATTCTCATCCTAAATGAGAAAGTCTTCAATTTGTGCGATTTTGAACTTTTGCTAAAACATACATTTCTCGACGTTTTGAGACCTCCTGATTCCAAAAAAATGGGTTTTACGAAGATGTCTGTCTGTCTGTCTGTCTGCCTGTCTGTATCAAAATTTTGAAATCGGATAACTTGAGTAAAAATTGTCGTATCAACTTCAACTTTGGTATACTTTTTTTTGGTACCAAAATACAGGTCGAGTTCGTTAGCCAGCAATTTTCGTCCAAAATTATCAAAAATAGAATATTTTCAAAATTCAAAAAAAAAAAAAATTTCAAAAAAAAATGTTCTCTAATTTTTTTCTTAAACTACAAGTAAAATCGAACAAATTTTGTTTATAAAAGTTTCCGATATAATGCAACCCCACAAGGCTATGAATTTTTTAAGTTTACATGTGCAAAAAGGGGTACTGAAAGTGGATAAATCCTATACAAAAACTCTATTATTTTAAAAAAAAATGAAAAAAGTTCCGGTTTTTTCTTCCTGTTTACTTCCATTGATCACAACTAATAAAACTGCATCAAAAAATATTGACTTTTCTAAAAATTTTTGGAAATTTTGAATAAATTCATTTTTACATTCTCATCCTAAATGAGAAAGTCTTCAATTTGTGCGATTTTGAACTTTTGCTAAAACATACATTTCTCGACGTTTTGAGACCTCCTGATTCCAAAAAAATGGGTTTTACGAAGATGTCTGTCTGTCTGTCTGTCTGTCTGTCTGTCTGTCTGTCTGTCTGTCTGTATCAAAATTTTGAAATCGGATAACTTGAGTAAAAATTGTCGTATCAACTTCAACTTTGGTATACTTTTTTTTGGTACCAAAATACAGGACGAGTTCGTTAGCCAGCAATTTTCGTCCAAAATTATCAAAAATAGAATATTTTCTATATTCAAAAAAAAAAAAAATTCAAAAAAAAATTTTCTCTAATTTTTTTCTTAAACTACAAGTAAAATCGAACAAATTTTGTTTATAAAAGTTTCCGGTATAATGCAACCCCACAAAGCTATGAATTTTTTAAGTTTACATGTGCAAAAAGGGGTACTGAAAGTGGATAAATCCTATACAAAAACTCTATTATTTTAAAAAAAAATGAAAAAAGTTCCGGTTTTTTCTTCCTGTTTACTTCCATTGATCACAACTAATAAAACTGCATCAAAAAATATTGACTTTTCTAAAAATTTTTGGAAATTTTGAATAAATTCATTTTTACATTCTCATCCTAAATGAGAAAGTCTTCAATTTGTGCGATTTTGAACTTTTGCTAAAACATACATTTCTCGACGTTTTGAGACCTCCTGATTCCAAAAAAATGGGTTTTACGAAGATGTCTGTCTGTCTGTCTGTCTGTCTGTCTGTCTGTATCAAAATTTTGAAATCGGATAACTTGAGTAAAAATTGTCGTATCAACTTCAACTTTGGTATACTTTTTTTTGGTACCAAAATACAGGTCGAGTTCGTTAGCCAGCAATTTTCGTCCAAAATTATCAAAAATAGAATATTTTCAAAATTCAAAAAAAAAAAAAATTTCAAAAAAAAATGTTCTCTAATTTTTTTCTTAAACTACAAGTAAAATCGAACAAATTTTGTTTATAAAAGTTTCCGATATAATGCAACCCCACAAAGCTATGAATTTTTTAAGTTTACATGTGCAAAAAGGGGTACTGAAAGTGGATAAATCCTATACAAAAACTCTATTATTTTAAAAAAAAATGAAAAAAGTTCCGGTTTTTTCTTCCTGTTTACTTCCATTGATCACAACTAATAAAACTGCATCAAAAAATATCGACTTTTCTAAAAAATTTTGGAAATTTTGAATAAATTCATTTTTACATTCTCATCCTAAATGAGAAAGTCTTCAATTTGTGCGATTTTGAACTTTTGCTAAAACATACATTTCTCGACGTTTTGAGACCTCCTGATTCCAAAAAAATGGGTTTTACGAAGATGTCTGTCTGTCTGTCTGTCTGTCTGTCTGTATCAAAATTTTGAAATCGGATAACTTGAGTAAAAATTGTCGTATCAACTTCAACTTTGGTATACTTTTTTTTGGTACCAAAATACAGGTCGAGTTCGTTAGCCAGCAATTTTCGTCCAAAATTATCAAAAATAGAATATTTTCTAAATTCAAAAAAAAAAAAAAATTCAAAAAAAAATTTTCTCTAATTTTTTTCTTAAACTACAAGTAAAATCGAACAAATTTTGTTTATAAAAGTTTCCGATATAATGCAACCCCACAAAGCTATGAATTTTTTAAGTTTACATGTGCAAAAAGGGGTACTGAAAGTGGATAAATCCTATACAAAAACTCTATTATTTTAAAAAAAAATGAAAAAAGTTCCGGTTTTTTCTTCCTGTTTACTTCCATTGATCACAACTAATAAAACTGCATCAAAAAATATCGACTTTTCTAAAAAATTTTGGAAATTTTGAATAAATTCATTTTTACATTCTCATCCTAAATGAGAAAGTCTTCAATTTGTGCGATTTTGAACTTTTGCTAAAACATACATTTCTCGACGTTTTGAGACCTCCTGATTCCAAAAAAATGGGTTTTACGAAGATGTCTGTCTGTCTGTCTGTCTGCCTGTCTGTATCAAAATTTTGAAATCGGATAACTTGAGTAAAAATTGTCGTATCAACTTCAACTTTGGTATACTTTTTTTTGGTACCAAAATACAGGTCGAGTTCGTTAGCCAGCAATTTTCGTCCAAAATTATCAAAAATAGAATATTTTCAAAATTCAAAAAAAAAAAAAATTTCAAAAAAAAATGTTCTCTAATTTTTTTCTTAAACTACAAGTAAAATCGAACAAATTTTGTTTATAAAAGTTTCCGATATAATGCAACCCCACAAGGCTATGAATTTTTTAAGTTTACATGTGCAAAAAGGGGTACTGAAAGTGGATAAATCCTATACAAAAACTCTATTATTTTAAAAAAAAATGAAAAAAGTTCCGGTTTTTTCTTCCTGTTTACTTCCATTGATCACAACTAATAAAACTGCATCAAAAAATATTGACTTTTCTAAAAATTTTTGGAAATTTTGAATAAATTCATTTTTACATTCTCATCCTAAATGAGAAAGTCTTCAATTTGTGCGATTTTGAACTTTTGCTAAAACATACATTTCTCGACGTTTTGAGACCTCCTGATTCCAAAAAAATGGGTTTTACGAAGATGTCTGTCTGTCTGTCTGTCTGTCTGTCTGTCTGTCTGTCTGTCTGTATCAAAATTTTGAAATCGGATAACTTGAGTAAAAATTGTCGTATCAACTTCAACTTTGGTATACTTTTTTTTGGTACCAAAATACAGGACGAGTTCGTTAGCCAGCAATTTTCGTCCAAAATTATCAAAAATAGAATATTTTCTAAATTCAAAAAAAAAAAAAATTCAAAAAAAAATTTTCTCTAATTTTTTTCTTAAACTACAAGTAAAATCGAACAAATTTTGTTTATAAAAGTTTCCGGTATAATGCAACCCCACAAAGCTATGAATTTTTTAAGTTTACATGTGCAAAAAGGGGTACTGAAAGTGGATAAATCCTATACAAAAACTCTATTATTTTAAAAAAAAATGAAAAAAGTTCCGGTTTTTTCTTCCTGTTTACTTCCATTGATCACAACTAATAAAACTGCATCAAAAAATATTGACTTTTCTAAAAAATTTTGGAAATTTTGAATAAATTCATTTTTACATTCTCATCCTAAATGAGAAAGTCTTCAATTTGTGCGATTTTGAACTTTTGCTAAAACATACATTTCTCGACGTTTTGAGACCTCCTGATTCCAAAAAAATGGGTTTTACGAAGATGTCTGTCTGTCTGTCTGTCTGTCTGTCTGTCTGTATCAAAATTTTGAAATCGGATAACTTGAGTAAAAATTGTCGTATCAACTTCAACTTTGGTATACTTTTTTTTGGTACCAAAATACAGGTCGAGTTCGTTAGCCAGCAATTTTCGTCCAAAATTATCAAAAATAGAATATTTTCAAAATTCAAAAAAAAAAAAAATTTCAAAAAAAAATGTTCTCTAATTTTTTTCTTAAACTACAAGTAAAATCGAACAAATTTTGTTTATAAAAGTTTCCGATATAATGCAACCCCACAAAGCTATGAATTTTTTAAGTTTACATGTGCAAAAAGGGGTACTGAAAGTGGATAAATCCTATACAAAAACTCTATTATTTTAAAAAAAAATGAAAAAAGTTCCGGTTTTTTCTTCCTGTTTACTTCCATTGATCACAACTAATAAAACTGCATCAAAAAATATCGACTTTTCTAAAAAATTTTGGAAATTTTGAATAAATTCATTTTTACATTCTCATCCTAAATGAGAAAGTCTTCAATTTGTGCGATTTTGAACTTTTGCTAAAACATACATTTCTCGACGTTTTGAGACCTCCTGATTCCAAAAAAATGGGTTTTACGAAGATGTCTGTCTGTCTGTCTGTCTGTCTGTATCAAAATTTTGAAATCGGATAACTTGAGTAAAAATTGTCGTATCAACTTCAACTTTGGTATACTTTTTTTTGGTACCAAAATACAGGTCGAGTTCGTTAGCCAGCAATTTTCGTCCAAAATTATCAAAAATAGAATATTTTCAAAATTCAAAAAAAAAAAAAATTTCAAAAAAAAATGTTCTCTAATTTTTTTCTTAAACTACAAGTAAAATCGAACAAATTTTGTTTATAAAAGTTTCCGATATAATGCAACCCCACAAAGCTATGAATTTTTTAAGTTTACATGTGCAAAAAGGGGTACTGAAAGTGGATAAATCCTATACAAAAACTCTATTATTTTAAAAAAAAATGAAAAAAGTTCCGGTTTTTTCTTCCTGTTTACTTCCATTGATCACAACTAATAAAACTGCATCAAAAAATATCGACTTTTCTAAAAAATTTTGGAAATTTTGAATAAATTCATTTTTACATTCTCATCCTAAATGAGAAAGTCTTCAATTTGTGCGATTATGAACTTTTGCTAAAACATACATTTCTCGACGTTTTGAGACCTCCTGATTCCAAAAAAATGGGTTTTACGAAGATGTCTGTCTGTCTGTCTGTCTGTCTGTCTGTCTGTATCAAAATTTTGAAATCGGATAACTTGAGTAAAAATTGTCGTATCAACTTCAACTTTGGTATACTTTTTTTTGGTACCAAAATACAGGTCGAGTTCGTTAGCCAGCAATTTTCGTCCAAAATTATCAAAAATACAATATTTTCAAAATTCAAAAAAAAAAAAAATTTCAAAAAAAAATGTTCTCTAATTTTTTTCTTAAACTACAAGTAAAATCGAACAAATTTTGTTTATAAAAGTTTCCGATATAATGCAACCCCACAAAGCTATGAATTTTTTAAGTTTACATGTGCAAAAAGGGGTACTGAAAGTGGATAAATCCTATACAAAAACTCTATTATTTTAAAAAAAAATGAAAAAAGTTCCGGTTTTTTCTTCCTGTTTACTTCCATTGATCACAACTAATAAAACTGCATCAAAAAATATCGACTTTTCTAAAAAATTTTGGAAATTTTGAATAAATTCATTTTTACATTCTCATCCTAAATGAGAAAGTCTTCAATTTGTGCGATTTTGAACTTTTGCTAAAACATACATTTCTCGACGTTTTGAGACCTCCTGATTCCAAAAAAATGGGTTTTACGAAGATGTCTGTCTGTCTGTCTGTCTGTCTGTCTGTATCAAAATTTTGAAATCGGATAACTTGAGTAAAAATTGTCGTATCAACTTCAACTTTGGTATACTTTTTTTTGGTACCAAAATACAGGTCGAGTTCGTTAGCCAGCAATTTTCGTCCAAAATTATCAAAAATAGAATATTTTCAAAATTCAAAAAAAAAAAAAATTTCAAAAAAAAATGTTCTCTAATTTTTTTCTTAAACTACAAGTAAAATCGAACAAATTTTGTTTATAAAAGTTTCCGATATAATGCAACCCCACAAAGCTATGAATTTTTTAAGTTTACATGTGCAAAAAGGGGTACTGAAAGTGGATAAATCCTATACAAAAACTCTATTATTTTAAAAAAAAATGAAAAAAGTTCCGGTTTTTTCTTCCTGTTTACTTCCATTGATCACAACTAATAAAACTGCATCAAAAAATATTGACTTTTCTAAAAATTTTTGGAAATTTTGAATAAATTCATTTTTACATTCTCATCCTAAATGAGAAAGTCTTTAATTTGTGCGATTTTGAACTTTTGCTAAAACATACATTTCTCGACGTTTTGAGACCTCCTGATTCCAAAAAAATGGGTTTTACGAAGATGTCTGTCTGTCTGTCTGTCTGTCTGTCTGTATCAAAATTTTGAAATCGGATAACTTGAGTAAAAATTGTCGTATCAACTTCAACTTTGGTATACTTTTTTTTGGTACCAAAATACAGGTCGAGTTCGTTAGCCAGCAATTTTCGTCCAAAATTATCAAAAATAGAATATTTTCAAAATTCAAAAAAAAAAAAATTTCAAAAAAAAATGTTCTCTAATTTTTTTCTTAAACTACAAGTAAAATCGAACAAATTTTGTTTATAAAAGTTTCCGATATAATGCAACCCCACAAAGCTATGAATTTTTTAAGTTTACATGTGCAAAAAGGGGTACTGAAAGTGGATAAATCCTATACAAAAACTCTATTATTTTAAAAAAAAATGAAAAAAGTTCCGGTTTTTTCTTCCTGTTTACTTCCATTGATCACAACTAATAAAACTGCATCAAAAAATATTGACTTTTCTAAAAATTTTTGGAAATTTTGAATAAATTCATTTTTACATTCTCATCCTAAATGAGAAAGTCTTCAATTTGTGCGATTTTGAACTTTTGCTAAAACATACATTTCTCGACGTTTTGAGACCTCCTGATTCCAAAAAAATGGGTTTTACGAAGATGTCTGTCTGTCTGTCTGTCTGTCTGTCTGTATCAAAATTTTGAAATCGGATAACTTGAGTAAAAATTGTCGTATCAACTTCAACTTTGGTATACTTTTTTTTGGTACCAAAATACAGGTCGAGTTCGTTAGCCAGCAATTTTTGTCCAAAATTATCAAAAATAGAATATTTTCAAAATTCAAAAAAAAAAAAAATTTCAAAAAAAAATGTTCTCTAATTTTTTTCTTAAACTACAAGTAAAATCGAACAAATTTTGTTTATAAAAGTTTCCGATATAATGCAACCCCACAAAGCTATGAATTTTTTAAGTTTACATGTGCAAAAAGGGGTACTGAAAGTGGATAAATCCTATACAAAAACTCTATTATTTTAAAAAAAAATGAAAAAAGTTCCGGTTTTTTCTTCCTGTTTACTTCCATTGATCACAACTAATAAAACTGCATCAAAAAATATCGACTTTTCTAAAAAATTTTGGAAATTTTGAATAAATTCATTTTTACATTCTCATCCTAAATGAGAAAGTCTTCAATTTGTGCGATTTTGAACTTTTGCTAAAACATACATTTCTCGACGTTTTGAGACCTCCTGATTCCAAAAAAATGGGTTTTACGAAGATGTCTGTCTGTCTGTCTGTCTGTCTGTCTGTCTGTATCAAAATTTTGAAATCGGATAACTTGAGTAAAAATTGTCGTATCAACTTCAACTTTGGTATACTTTTTTTTGGTACCAAAATACAGGTCGAGTTCGTTAGCCAGCAATTTTCGTCCAAAATTATCAAAAATAGAATATTTTCTAAATTCAAAAAAAAAAAAAAATTCAAAAAAAAATTTTCTCTAATTTTTTTCTTAAACTACAAGTAAAATCGAACAAATTTTGTTTATAAAAGTTTCCGATATAATGCAACCCCACAAAGCTATGAATTTTTTAAGTTTACATGTGCAAAAAGGGGTACTGAAAGTGGATAAATCCTATACAAAAACTCTATTATTTTAAAAAAAAATGAAAAAAGTTCCGGTTTTTTCTTCCTGTTTACTTCCATTGATCACAACTAATAAAACTGCATCAAAAAATATCGACTTTTCTAAAAAATTTTGGAAATTTTGAATAAATTCATTTTTACATTCTCATCCTAAATGAGAAAGTCTTCAATTTGTGCGATTTTGAACTTTTGCTAAAACATACATTTCTCGACGTTTTGAGACCTCCTGATTCCAAAAAAATGGGTTTTACGAAGATGTCTGTCTGTCTGTCTGTCTGTCTGTCTGTCTGTATCAAAATTTTGAATTCGGATAACTTGAGTAAAAATTGTCGTATCAACTTCAACTTTGGTATACTTTTTTTTGGTACCAAAATACAGGTCGAGTTCGTTAGCCAGCAATTTTCGTCCAAAATTATCAAAAATAGAATATTTTCTAAATTCAAAAAAAAAAAAAAATTCAAAAAAAAATTTTCTCTAATTTTTTTCTTAAACTACAAGTAAAATCGAACAAATTTTGTTTATAAAAGTTTCCGGTATAATGCAACCCCACAAAGCTATGAATTTTTTAAGTTTACATGTGCAAAAAGGGGTACTGAAAGTGGATAAATCCTATACAAAAACTCTATTATTTTAAAAAAAAATGAAAAAAGTTCCGGTTTTTTCTTCCTGTTTACTTCCATTGATCACAACTAATAAAACTGCATCAAAAAATATTGACTTTTCTAAAAATTTTTGGAAATTTTGAATAAATTCATTTTTACATTCTCATCCTAAATGAGAAAGTCTTCAATTTGTGCGATTTTGAACTTTTGCTAAAACATACATTTCTCGACGTTTTGAGACCTCCTGATTCCAAAAAAATGGGTTTTACGAAGATGTCTGTCTGTCTGTCTGTCTGTCTGTCTGTATCAAAATTTTGAAATCGGATAACTTGAGTAAAAATTGTCGTATCAACTTCAACTTTGGTATACTTTTTTTTGGTACCAAAATACAGGTCGAGTTCGTTAGCCAGCAATTTTCGTCCAAAATTATCAAAAATAGAATATTTTCAAAATTCAAAACAAAAAAAAATTTCAAAAAAAAATGTTCTCTAATTTTTTTCTTAAACTACAAGTAAAATCGAACAAATTTTGTTTATAAAAGTTTCCGATATAATGCAACCCCACAAAGCTATGAATTTTTTAAGTTTACATGTGCAAAAAGGGGTACTGAAAGTGGATAAATCCTATACAAAAACTCTATTATTTTAAAAAAAAATGAAAAAAGTTCCGGTTTTTTCTTCCTGTTTACTTCCATTGATCACAACTAATAAAACTGCATCAAAAAATATTGACTTTTCTAAAAATTTTTGGAAATTTTGAATAAATTCATTTTTACATTCTCATCCTAAATGAGAAAGTCTTCAATTTGTGCGATTTTGAACTTTTGCTAAAACATACATTTCTCGACGTTTTGAGACCTCCTGATTCCAAAAAAATGGGTTTTACGAAGATGTCTGTCTGTCTGTCTGTCTGTCTGTCTGTCTGTATCAAAATTTTGAATTCGGATAACTTGAGTAAAAATTGTCGTATCAACTTCAACTTTGGTATACTTTTTTTTGGTACCAAAATACAGGTCGAGTTCGTTAGCCAGCAATTTTCGTCCAAAATTATCAAAAATAGAATATTTTCAAAATTCAAAAAAAAAAAAAATTTCAAAAAAAAATGTTCTCTAATTTTTTTCTTAAACTACAAGTAAAATCGAACAAACTTTGTTTATAAAAGTTTCCGATATAATGCAACCCCACAAAGCTATGAATTTTTTAAGTTTACATGTGCAAAAAGGGGTACTGAAAGTGGATAAATCCTATACAAAAACTCTATTATTTTAAAAAAAAATGAAAAAAGTTCCGGTTTTTTCTTCCTGTTTACTTCCATTGATCACAACTAATAAAACTGCATAAAAAAATATCGACTTTTCTAAAAAATTTTGGAAATTTTGAATAAATTCATTTTTACATTCTCATCCTAAATGAGAAAGTCTTCAATTTGTGCGATTTTGAACTTTTGCTAAAACATACATTTCTCGACGTTTTGAGACCTCCTGATTCCAAAAAAATGGGTTTTACGAAGATGTCTGTCTGTCTGTCTGTCTGTATCAAAATTTTGAAATCGGATAACTTGAGTAAAAATTGTCGTATCAACTTCAACTTTGGTATACTTTTTTTTGGTACCAAAATACAGGTCGAGTTCGTTAGCCAGCAATTTTTGTCCAAAATTATCAAAAATAGAATATTTTCAAAATTCAAAAAAAAAAAAAATTTCAAAAAAAAATGTTCTCTAATTTTTTTCTTAAACTACAAGTAAAATCGAACAAATTTTGTTTATAAAAGTTTCCGATATAATGCAACCCCACAAAGCTATGAATTTTTTAAGTTTACATGTGCAAAAAGGGGTACTGAAAGTGGATAAATCCTATACAAAAACTCTATTATTTTAAAAAAAAATGAAAAAAGTTCCGGTTTTTTCTTCCTGTTTACTTCCATTGATCACAACTAATAAAACTGCATCAAAAAATATCGACTTTTCTAAAAAATTTTGGAAATTTTGAATAAATTCATTTTTACATTCTCATCCTAAATGAGAAAGTCTTCAATTTGTGCGATTTTGAACTTTTGCTAAAACATACATTTCTCGACGTTTTGAGACCTCCTGATTCCAAAAAAATGGGTTTTACGAAGATGTCTGTCTGTCTGTCTGTCTGTCTGTCTGTCTGTCTGTATCAAAATTTTGAAATCGGATAACTTGAGTAAAAATTGTCGTATCAACTTCAACTTTGGTATACTTTTTTTTGGTACCAAAATACAGGTCGAGTTCGTTAGCCAGCAATTTTCGTCCAAAATTATCAAAAATAGAATATTTTCAAAATTCAAAAAAAAAAAAAATTTCAAAAAAAAATGTTCTCTAATTTTTTTCTTAAACTACAAGTAAAATCGAACAAATTTTGTTTATTAAAGTTTCCGATATAATGCAACCCCACAAAGCTATGAATTTTTTAAGTTTACATGTGCAAAAAGGGGTACTGAAAGTGGATAAATCCTATACAAAAACTCTATTATTTTAAAAAAAAATGAAAAAAGTTCCGGTTTTTTCTTCCTGTTTACTTCCATTGATCACAACTAATAAAACTGCATAAAAAAATATCGACTTTTCTAAAAAATTTTGGAAATTTTGAATAAATTCATTTTTACATTCTCATCCTAAATGAGAAAGTCTTCAATTTGTGCGATTTTGAACTTTTGCTAAAACATACATTTCTCGACGTTTTGAGACCTCCTGATTCCAAAAAAATGGGTTTTACGAAGATGTCTGTCTGTCTGTCTGTCTGTCTGTCTGTATCAAAATTTTGAAATCGGATAACTTGAGTAAAAATTGTCGTATCAACTTCAACTTTGGTATACTTTTTTTTGGTACCAAAATACAGGTCGAGTTCGTTAGCCAGCAATTTTCGTCCAAAATTATCAAAAATAGAATATTTTCAAAATTCAAAAAAAAAAAAAATTTCAAAAAAAAATGTTCTCTAATTTTTTTCTTAAACTACAAGTAAAATCGAACAAATTTTGTTTATAAAAGTTTCCGATATAATGCAACCCCACAAAGCTATGAATTTTTTAAGTTTACATGTGCAAAAAGGGGTACTGAAAGTGGATAAATCCTATACAAAAACTCTATTATTTTAAAAAAAAATGAAAAAAGTTCCGGTTTTTTCTTCCTGTTTACTTCCATTGATCACAACTAATAAAACTGCATCAAAAAATATCGACTTTTCTAAAAAATTTTGGAAATTTTGAATAAATTCATTTTTACATTCTCATCCTAAATGAGAAAGTCTTCAATTTGTGCGATTTTGAACTTTTGCTAAAACATACATTTCTCGACGTTTTGAGACCTCCTGATTCCAAAAAATGGGTTTTACGAAGATGTCTGTCTGTCTGTCTGTCTGTCTGTCTGTATCAAAATTTTGAAATCGGATAACTTGAGTAAAAATTGTCGTATCAACTTCAACTTTGGTATACTTTTTTTTGGTACCAAAATACAGGTCGAGTTCGTTAGCCAGCAATTTTCGTCCAAAATTATCAAAAATAGAATATTTTCTAAATTCAAAAAAAAAAAAAAATTCAAAAAAAAATTTTCTCTAATTTTTTTCTTAAACTACAAGTAAAATCGAACAAATTTTGTTTATAAAAGTTTCCGATATAATGCAACCCCACAAAGCTATGAATTTTTTAAGTTTACATGTGCAAAAAGGGGTACTGAAAGTGGATAAATCCTATACAAAAACTCTATTATTTTAAAAAAAAATGAAAAAAGTTCCGGTTTTTTCTTCCTGTTTACTTCCATTGATCACAACTAATAAAACTGCATCAAAAAATATCGACTTTTCTAAAAAATTTTGGAAATTTTGAATAAATTCATTTTTACATTCTCATCCTAAATGAGAAAGTCTTCAATTTGTGCGATTTTGAACTTTTGCTAAAACATACATTTCTCGACGTTTTGAGACCTCCTGATTCCAAAAAAATGGGTTTTACGAAGATGTCTGTCTGTCTGTCTGTCTGCCTGTCTGTATCAAAATTTTGAAATCGGATAACTTGAGTAAAAATTGTCGTATCAACTTCAACTTTGGTATACTTTTTTTTGGTACCAAAATACAGGTCGAGTTCGTTAGCCAGCAATTTTCGTCCAAAATTATCAAAAATAGAATATTTTCAAAATTCAAAAAAAAAAAAAATTTCAAAAAAAAATGTTCTCTAATTTTTTTCTTAAACTACAAGTAAAATCGAACAAATTTTGTTTATAAAAGTTTCCGATATAATGCAACCCCACAAGGCTATGAATTTTTTAAGTTTACATGTGCAAAAAGGGGTACTGAAAGTGGATAAATCCTATACAAAAACTCTATTATTTTAAAAAAAAATGAAAAAAGTTCCGGTTTTTTCTTCCTGTTTACTTCCATTGATCACAACTAATAAAACTGCATCAAAAAATATTGACTTTTCTAAAAATTTTTGGAAATTTTGAATAAATTCATTTTTACATTCTCATCCTAAATGAGAAAGTCTTCAATTTGTGCGATTTTGAACTTTTGCTAAAACATACATTTCTCGACGTTTTGAGACCTCCTGATTCCAAA
The DNA here is from genome assembly GCA_037103525.1 of Ganaspis brasiliensis. NCBI lineage: Eukaryota > Metazoa > Arthropoda > Insecta > Hymenoptera > Figitidae > Ganaspis > Ganaspis brasiliensis. The sequence goes on along the minus strand of JAZKLR010000280.1, from coordinate 119,521 downwards.
AAAATGGGTTTTACGAAGATGTCTGTCTGTCTGTCTGTCTGTCTGTCTGTCTGTCTGTCTGTCTGTCTGTATCAAAATTTTGAAATCGGATAACTTGAGTAAAAATTGTCGTATCAACTTCAACTTTGGTATACTTTTTTTTGGTACCAAAATACAGGACGAGTTCGTTAGCCAGCAATTTTCGTCCAAAATTATCAAAAATAGAATATTTTCTAAATTCAAAAAAAAAAAAAATTCAAAAAAAAATTTTCTCTAATTTTTTTCTTAAACTACAAGTAAAATCGAACAAATTTTGTTTATAAAAGTTTCCGGTATAATGCAACCCCACAAAGCTATGAATTTTTTAAGTTTACATGTGCAAAAAGGGGTACTGAAAGTGGATAAATCCTATACAAAAACTCTATTATTTTAAAAAAAAATGAAAAAAGTTCCGGTTTTTTCTTCCTGTTTACTTCCATTGATCACAACTAATAAAACTGCATCAAAAAATATCGACTTTTCTAAAAAATTTTGGAAATTTTGAATAAATTCATTTTTACATTCTCATCCTAAATGAGAAAGTCTTCAATTTGTGCGATTTTGAACTTTTGCTAAAACATACATTTCTCGACGTTTTGAGACCTCCTGATTCCAAAAAAATGGGTTTTACGAAGATGTCTGTCTGTCTGTCTGTCTGTCTGTCTGTATCAAAATTTTGAAATCGGATAACTTGAGTAAAAATTGTCGTATCAACTTCAACTTTGGTATACTTTTTTTTGGTACCAAAATACAGGTCGAGTTCGTTAGCCAGCAATTTTCGTCCAAAATTATCAAAAATAGAATATTTTCAAAATTCAAAAAAAAAAAAAATTTCAAAAAAAAATGTTCTCTAATTTTTTTCTTAAACTACAAGTAAAATCGAACAAATTTTGTTTATAAAAGTTTCCGATATAATGCAACCCCACAAAGCTATGAATTTTTTAAGTTTACATGTGCAAAAAGGGGTACTGAAAGTGGATAAATCCTATACAAAAACTCTATTATTTTAAAAAAAAATGAAAAAAGTTCCGGTTTTTTCTTCCTGTTTACTTCCATTGATCACAACTAATAAAACTGCATCAAAAAATATCGACTTTTCTAAAAAATTTTGGAAATTTTGAATAAATTCATTTTTACATTCTCATCCTAAATGAGAAAGTCTTCAATTTGTGCGATTATGAACTTTTGCTAAAACATACATTTCTCGACGTTTTGAGACCTCCTGATTCCAAAAAAATGGGTTTTACGAAGATGTCTGTCTGTCTGTCTGTCTGTCTGTCTGTCTGTATCAAAATTTTGAAATCGGATAACTTGAGTAAAAATTGTCGTATCAACTTCAACTTTGGTATACTTTTTTTTGGTACCAAAATACAGGTCGAGTTCGTTAGCCAGCAATTTTCGTCCAAAATTATCAAAAATAGAATATTTTCAAAATTCAAAAAAAAAAAAAATTTCAAAAAAAAATGTTCTCTAATTTTTTTCTTAAACTACAAGTAAAATCGAACAAATTTTGTTTATAAAAGTTTCCGATATAATGCAACCCCACAAAGCTATGAATTTTTTAAGTTTACATGTGCAAAAAGGGGTACTGAAAGTGGATAAATCCTATACAAAAACTCTATTATTTTAAAAAAAAATGAAAAAAGTTCCGGTTTTTTCTTCCTGTTTACTTCCATTGATCACAACTAATAAAACTGCATCAAAAAATATCGACTTTTCTAAAAAATTTTGGAAATTTTGAATAAATTCATTTTTACATTCTCATCCTAAATGAGAAAGTCTTCAATTTGTGCGATTTTGAACTTTTGCTAAAACATACATTTCTCGACGTTTTGAGACCTCCTGATTCCAAAAAAATGGGTTTTACGAAGATGTCTGTCTGTCTGTCTGTCTGTCTGTCTGTATCAAAATTTTGAAATCGGATAACTTGAGTAAAAATTGTCGTATCAACTTCAACTTTGGTATACTTTTTTTTGGTACCAAAATACAGGTCGAGTTCGTTAGCCAGCAATTTTCGTCCAAAATTATCAAAAATAGAATATTTTCAAAATTCAAAAAAAAAAAAAATTTCAAAAAAAAATGTTCTCTAATTTTTTTCTTAAACTACAAGTAAAATCGAACAAATTTTGTTTATAAAAGTTTCCGATATAATGCAACCCCACAAAGCTATGAATTTTTTAAGTTTACATGTGCAAAAAGGGGTACTGAAAGTGGATAAATCCTATACAAAAACTCTATTATTTTAAAAAAAAATGAAAAAAGTTCCGGTTTTTTCTTCCTGTTTACTTCCATTGATCACAACTAATAAAACTGCATCAAAAAATATTGACTTTTCTAAAAATTTTTGGAAATTTTGAATAAATTCATTTTTACATTCTCATCCTAAATGAGAAAGTCTTCAATTTGTGCGATTTTGAACTTTTGCTAAAACATACATTTCTCGACGTTTTGAGACCTCCTGATTCCAAAAAAATGGGTTTTACGAAGATGTCTGTCTGTCTGTCTGTCTGTCTGTCTGTATCAAAATTTTGAAATCGGATAACTTGAGTAAAAATTGTCGTATCAACTTCAACTTTGGTATACTTTTTTTTGGTACCAAAATACAGGTCGAGTTCGTTAGCCAGCAATTTTCGTCCAAAATTATCAAAAATAGAATATTTTCAAAATTCAAAAAAAAAAAAAATTTCAAAAAAAAATGTTCTCTAATTTTTTTCTTAAACTACAAGTAAAATCGAACAAATTTTGTTTATAAAAGTTTCCGATATAATGCAACCCCACAAAGCTATGAATTTTTTAAGTTTACATGTGCAAAAAGGGGTACTGAAAGTGGATAAATCCTATACAAAAACTCTATTATTTTAAAAAAAAATGAAAAAAGTTCCGGTTTTTTCTTCCTGTTTACTTCCATTGATCACAACTAATAAAACTGCATCAAAAAATATCGACTTTTCTAAAAAATTTTGGAAATTTTGAATAAATTCATTTTTACATTCTCATCCTAAATGAGAAAGTCTTCAATTTGTGCGATTTTGAACTTTTGCTAAAACATACATTTCTCGACGTTTTGAGACCTCCTGATTCCAAAAAAATGGGTTTTACGAAGATGTCTGTCTGTCTGTCTGTCTGTCTGTCTGTATCAAAATTTTGAAATCGGATAACTTGAGTAAAAATTGTCGTATCAACTTCAACTTTGGTATACTTTTTTTTGGTACCAAAATACAGGTCGAGTTCGTTAGCCAGCAATTTTCGTCCAAAATTATCAAAAATAGAATATTTTCAAAATTCAAAAAAAAAAAAAATTTCAAAAAAAAATGTTCTCTAATTTTTTTCTTAACCTCAAGTAAAATCGAACAAATTTTGTTTATAAAAGTTTCCGATATAATGCAACCCCACAAAGCTATGAATTTTTTAAGTTTACATGTGCAAAAAGGGGTACTGAAAGTGGATAAATCCTATACAAAAACTCTATTATTTTAAAAAAAAATGAAAAAAGTTCCGGTTTTTTCTTCCTGTTTACTTCCATTGATCACAACTAATAAAACTGCATCAAAAAATATTGACTTTTCTAAAAATTTTTGGAAATTTTGAATAAATTCATTTTTACATTCTCATCCTAAATGAGAAAGTCTTCAATTTGTGCGATTTTGAACTTTTGCTAAAACATACATTTCTCGACGTTTTGAGACCTCCTGATTCCAAAAAAATGGGTTTTACGAAGATGTCTGTCTGTCTGTCTGTCTGTCTGTCTGTCTGTATCAAAATTTTGAATTCGGATAACTTGAGTAAAAATTGTCGTATCAACTTCAACTTTGGTATACTTTTTTTTGGTACCAAAATACAGGTCGAGTTCGTTAGCCAGCAATTTTCGTCCAAAATTATCAAAAATAGAATATTTTCTAAATTCAAAAAAAAAAAAAAATTCAAAAAAAAATTTTCTCTAATTTTTTTCTTAAACTACAAGTAAAATCGAACAAATTTTGTTTATAAAAGTTTCCGGTATAATGCAACCCCACAAAGCTATGAATTTTTTAAGTTTACATGTGCAAAAAGGGGTACTGAAAGTGGATAAATCCTATACAAAAACTCTATTATTTTAAAAAAAAATGAAAAAAGTTCCGGTTTTTTCTTCCTGTTTACTTCCATTGATCACAACTAATAAAACTGCATCAAAAAATATTGACTTTTCTAAAAATTTTTGGAAATTTTGAATAAATTCATTTTTACATTCTCATCCTAAATGAGAAAGTCTTCAATTTGTGCGATTTTGAACTTTTGCTAAAACATACATTTCTCGACGTTTTGAGACCTCCTGATTCCAAAAAAATGGGTTTTACGAAGATGTCTGTCTGTCTGTCTGTCTGTCTGTCTGTCTGTATCAAAATTTTGAAATCGGATAACTTGAGTAAAAATTGTCGTATCAACTTCAACTTTGGTATACTTTTTTTTGGTACCAAAATACAGGTCGAGTTCGTTAGCCAGCAATTTTCGTCCAAAATTATCAAAAATAGAATATTTTCAAAATTCAAAAAAAAAAAAAATTTCAAAAAAAAATGTTCTCTAATTTTTTTCTTAAACTACAAGTAAAATCGAACAAATTTTGTTTATAAAAGTTTCCGATATAATGCAACCCCACAAAGCTATGAATTTTTTAAGTTTACATGTGCAAAAAGGGGTACTGAAAGTGGATAAATCCTATACAAAAACTCTATTATTTTAAAAAAAAATGAAAAAAGTTCCGGTTTTTTCTTCCTGTTTACTTCCATTGATCACAACTAATAAAACTGCATCAAAAAATATCGACTTTTCTAAAAAATTTTGGAAATTTTGAATAAATTCATTTTTACATTCTCATCCTAAATGAGAAAGTCTTCAATTTGTGCGATTTTGAACTTTTGCTAAAACATACATTTCTCGACGTTTTGAGACCTCCTGATTCCAAAAAAATGGGTTTTACGAAGATGTCTGTCTGTCTGTCTGTCTGTCTGTCTGTCTGTATCAAAATTTTGAAATCGGATAACTTGAGTAAAAATTGTCGTATCAACTTCAACTTTGGTATACTTTTTTTTGGTACCAAAATACAGGTCGAGTTCGTTAGCCAGCAATTTTCGTCCAAAATTATCAAAAATAGAATATTTTCAAAATTCAAAAAAAAAAAAAATTTCAAAAAAAAATGTTCTCTAATTTTTTTCTTAAACTACAAGTAAAATCGAACAAATTTTGTTTATAAAAGTTTCCGATATAATGCAACCCCACAAAGCTATGAATTTTTTAAGTTTACATGTGCAAAAAGGGGTACTGAAAGTGGATAAATCCTATACAAAAACTCTATTATTTTAAAAAAAAATGAAAAAAGTTCCGGTTTTTTCTTCCTGTTTACTTCCATTGATCACAACTAATAAAACTGCATCAAAAAATATCGACTTTTCTAAAAAATTTTGGAAATTTTGAATAAATTCATTTTTACATTCTCATCCTAAATGAGAAAGTCTTCAATTTGTGCGATTTTGAACTTTTGCTAAAACATACATTTCTCGACGTTTTGAGACCTCCTGATTCCAAAAAAATGGGTTTTACGAAGATGTCTGTCTGTCTGTCTGTCTGTCTGTCTGTCTGTATCAAAATTTTGAAATCGGATAACTTGAGTAAAAATTGTCGTATCAACTTCAACTTTGGTATACTTTTTTTTGGTACCAAAATACAGGTCGAGTTCGTTAGCCAGCAATTTTCGTCCAAAATTATCAAAAATAGAATATTTTCAAAATTCAAAAAAAAAAAAAATTTCAAAAAAAAATGTTCTCTAATTTTTTTCTTAAACTACAAGTAAAATCGAACAAATTTTGTTTATAAAAGTTTCCGATATAATGCAACCCCACAAAGCTATGAATTTTTTAAGTTTACATGTGCAAAAAGGGGTACTGAAAGTGGATAAATCCTATACAAAAACTCTATTATTTTAAAAAAAAATGAAAAAAGTTCCGGTTTTTTCTTCCTGTTTACTTCCATTGATCACAACTAATAAAACTGCATCAAAAAATATTGACTTTTCTAAAAATTTTTGGAAATTTTGAATAAATTCATTTTTACATTCTCATCCTAAATGAGAAAGTCTTCAATTTGTGCGATTTTGAACTTTTGCTAAAACATACATTTCTCGACGTTTTGAGACCTCCTGATTCCAAAAAAATGGGTTTTACGAAGATGTCTGTCTGTCTGTCTGTCTGTCTGTCTGTCTGTATCAAAATTTTGAAATCGGATAACTTGAGTAAAAATTGTCGTATCAACTTCAACTTTGGTATACTTTTTTTTGGTACCAAAATACAGGTCGAGTTCGTTAGCCAGCAATTTTCGTCCAAAATTATCAAAAATAGAATATTTTCAAAATTCAAAAAAAAAAAAAATTTCAAAAAAAAATGTTCTCTAATTTTTTTCTTAAACTACAAGTAAAATCGAACAAATTTTGTTTATAAAAGTTTCCGATATAATGCAACCCCACAAAGCTATGAATTTTTTAAGTTTACATGTGCAAAAAGGGGTACTGAAAGTGGATAAATCCTATACAAAAACTCTATTATTTTAAAAAAAAATGAAAAAAGTTCCGGTTTTTTCTTCCTGTTTACTTCCATTGATCACAACTAATAAAACTGCATCAAAAAATATTGACTTTTCTAAAAATTTTTGGAAATTTTGAATAAATTCATTTTTACATTCTCATCCTAAATGAGAAAGTCTTCAATTTGTGCGATTTTGAACTTTTGCTAAAACATACATTTCTCGACGTTTTGAGACCTCCTGATTCCAAAAAAATGGGTTTTACGAAGATGTCTGTCTGTCTGTCTGTCTGTCTGTCTGTCTGTATCAAAATTTTGAAATCGGATAACTTGAGTAAAAATTGTCGTATCAACTTCAACTTTGGTATACTTTTTTTTGGTACCAAAATACAGGTCGAGTTCGTTAGCCAGCAATTTTCGTCCAAAATTATCAAAAATAGAATATTTTCAAAATTCAAAAAAAAAAAAAATTTCAAAAAAAAATGTTCTCTAATTTTTTTCTTAAACTACAAGTAAAATCGAACAAATTTTGTTTATAAAAGTTTCCGATATAATGCAACCCCACAAAGCTATGAATTTTTTAAGTTTACATGTGCAAAAAGGGGTACTGAAAGTGGATAAATCCTATACAAAAACTCTATTATTTTAAAAAAAAATGAAAAAAGTTCCGGTTTTTTCTTCCTGTTTACTTCCATTGATCACAACTAATAAAACTGCATCAAAAAATATTGACTTTTCTAAAAATTTTTGGAAATTTTGAATAAATTCATTTTTACATTCTCATCCTAAATGAGAAAGTCTTCAATTTGTGCGATTTTGAACTTTTGCTAAAACATACATTTCTCGACGTTTTGAGACCTCCTGATTCCAAAAAAATGGGTTTTACGAAGATGTCTGTCTGTCTGTCTGTCTGTCTGTCTGTCTGTATCAAAATTTTGAAATCGGATAACTTGAGTAAAAATTGTCGTATCAACTTCAACTTTGGTATACTTTTTTTTGGTACCAAAATACAGGTCGAGTTCGTTAGCCAGCAATTTTCGTCCAAAATTATCAAAAATAGAATATTTTCAAAATTCAAAAAAAAAAAAAATTTCAAAAAAAAATGTTCTCTAATTTTTTTCTTAAACTACAAGTAAAATCGAACAAATTTTGTTTATAAAAGTTTCCGATATAATGCAACCCCACAAAGCTATGAATTTTTTAAGTTTACATGTGCAAAAAGGGGTACTGAAAGTGGATAAATCCTATACAAAAACTCTATTATTTTAAAAAAAAATGAAAAAAGTTCCGGTTTTTTCTTCCTGTTTACTTCCATTGATCACAACTAATAAAACTGCATCAAAAAATATTGACTTTTCTAAAAATTTTTGGAAATTTTGAATAAATTCATTTTTACATTCTCATCCTAAATGAGAAAGTCTTCAATTTGTGCGATTTTGAACTTTTGCTAAAACATACATTTCTCGACGTTTTGAGACCTCCTGATTACAAAAAAATGGGTTTTACGAAGATGTCTGTCTGTCTGTCTGTCTGTCTGTCTGTCTGTATCAAAATTTTGAAATCGGATAACTTGAGTAAAAATTGTCGTATCAACTTCAACTTTGGTATACTTTTTTTTGGTACCAAAATACAGGTCGAGTTCGTTAGCCAGCAATTTTCGTCCAAAATTATCAAAAATAGAATATTTTCAAAATTCAAAAAAAAAAAAAATTTCAAAAAAAAATGTTCTCTAATTTTTTTCTTAAACTACAAGTAAAATCGAACAAATTTTGTTTATAAAAGTTTCCGATATAATGCAACCCCACAAAGCTATGAATTTTTTAAGTTTACATGTGCAAAAAGGGGTACTGAAAGTGGATAAATCCTATACAAAAACTCTATTATTTTAAAAAAAAATGAAAAAAGTTCCGGTTTTTTCTTCCTGTTTACTTCCATTGATCACAACTAATAAAACTGCATCAAAAAATATCGACTTTTCTAAAAAATTTTGGAAATTTTGAATAAATTCATTTTTACATTCTCATCCTAAATGAGAAAGTCTTCAATTTGTGCGATTTTGAACTTTTGCTAAAACATACATTTCTCGACGTTTTGAGACCTCCTGATTCCAAAAAAATGGGTTTTACGAAGATGTCTGTCTGTCTGTCTGTCTGTCTGTCTGTCTGTATCAAAATTTTGAAATCGGATAACTTGAGTAAAAATTGTCGTATCAACTTCAACTTTGGTATACTTTTTTTTGGTACCAAAATACAGGTCGAGTTCGTTAGCCAGCAATTTTCGTCCAAAATTATCAAAAATAGAATATTTTCAAAATTCAAAAAAAAAAAAAATTTCAAAAAAAAATGTTCTCTAATTTTTTTCTTAAACTACAAGTAAAATCGAACAAATTTTGTTTATAAAAGTTTCCGATATAATGCAACCCCACAAAGCTATGAATTTTTTAAGTTTACATGTGCAAAAAGGGGTACTGAAAGTGGATAAATCCTATACAAAAACTCTATTATTTTAAAAAAAAATGAAAAAAGTTCCGGTTTTTTCTTCCTGTTTACTTCCATTGATCACAACTAATAAAACTGCATCAAAAAATATCGACTTTTCTAAAAAATTTTGGAAATTTTGAATAAATTCATTTTTACATTCTCATCCTAAATGAGAAAGTCTTCAATTTGTGCGATTTTGAACTTTTGCTAAAACATACATTTCTCGACGTTTTGAGACCTCCTGATTCCAAAAAAATGGGTTTTACGAAGATGTCTGTCTGTCTGTCTGTCTGTCTGTCTGTCTGTATCAAAATTTTGAAATCGGATAACTTGAGTAAAAATTGTCGTATCAACTTCAACTTTGGTATACTTTTTTTTGGTACCAAAATACAGGTCGAGTTCGTTAGCCAGCAATTTTCGTCCAAAATTATCAAAAATAGAATATTTTCAAAATTCAAAAAAAAAAAAAATTTCAAAAAAAAATGTTCTCTAATTTTTTTCTTAAACTACAAGTAAAATCGAACAAATTTTGTTTATAAAAGTTTCCGATATAATGCAACCCCACAAAGCTATGAATTTTTTAAGTTTACATGTGCAAAAAGGGGTACTGAAAGTGGATAAATCCTATACAAAAACTCTATTATTTTAAAAAAAAATGAAAAAAGTTCCGGTTTTTTCTTCCTGTTTACTTCCATTGATCACAACTAATAAAACTGCATCAAAAAATATCGACTTTTCTAAAAAATTTTGGAAATTTTGAATAAATTCATTTTTACATTCTCATCCTAAATGAGAAAGTCTTCAATTTGTGCGATTTTGAACTTTTGCTAAAACATACATTTCTCGACGTTTTGAGACCTCCTGATTCCAAAAAAATGGGTTTTACGAAGATGTCTGTCTGTCTGTCTGTCTGTCTGTCTGTCTGTATCAAAATTTTGAAATCGGATAACTTGAGTAAAAATTGTCGTATCAACTTCAACTTTGGTATACTTTTTTTTGGTACCAAAATACAGGTCGAGTTCGTTAGCCAGCAATTTTCGTCCAAAATTATCAAAAATAGAATATTTTCAAAATTCAAAAAAAAAAAAAATTTCAAAAAAAAATGTTCTCTAATTTTTTTCTTAAACTACAAGTAAAATCGAACAAATTTTGTTTATAAAAGTTTCCGATATAATGCAACCCCACAAAGCTATGAATTTTTTAAGTTTACATGTGCAAAAAGGGGTACTGAAAGTGGATAAATCCTATACAAAAACTCTATTATTTTAAAAAAAAATGAAAAAAGTTCCGGTTTTTTCTTCCTGTTTACTTCCATTGATCACAACTAATAAAACTGCATCAAAAAATATCGACTTTTCTAAAAAAATTTGGAAATTTTGAATAAATTCATTTTTACATTCTCATCCTAAATGAGAAAGTCTTCAATTTGTGCGATTTTGAACTTTTGCTAAAACATACATTTCTCGACGTTTTTAGACCTCCTGATTCCAAAAAAATGGGTTTTACGAAGATGTCTGTCTGTCTGTCTGTCTGTCTGTCTGTCTGTATCAAAATTTTGAAATCGGATAACTTGAGTAAAAATTGTCGTATCAACTTCAACTTTGGTATACTTTTTTTTGGTACCAAAATACAGGTCGAGTTCGTTAGCCAGCAATTTTCGTCCAAAATTATCAAAAATAGAATATTTTCAAAATTCAAAAAAAAAAAAATTTCAAAAAAAAATGTTCTCTAATTTTTTTCTTAAACTACAAGTAAAATCGAACAAATTTTGTTTATAAAAGTTTCCGATATAATGCAACCCCACAAAGCTATGAATTTTTTAAGTTTACATGTGCAAAAAGGGGTACTGAAAGTGGATAAATCCTATACAAAAACTCTATTATTTTAAAAAAAAATGAAAAAAGTTCCGGTTTTTTCTTCCTGTTTACTTCCATTGATCACAACTAATAAAACTGCATCAAAAAATATTGACTTTTCTAAAAATTTTTGGAAATTTTGAATAAATTCATTTTTACATTCTCATCCTAAATGAGAAAGTCTTCAATTTGTGCGATTTTGAACTTTTGCTAAAACATACATTTCTCGACGTTTTGAGACCTCCTGATTCCAAAAAAATGGGTTTTACGAAGATGTCTGTCTGTCTGTCTGTCTGTCTGTCTGTCTGTATCAAAATTTTGAAATCGGATAACTTGAGTAAAAATTGTCGTATCAACTTCAACTTTGGTATACTTTTTTTTGGTACCAAAATACAGGTCGAGTTCGTTAGCCAGCAATTTTCGTCCAAAATTATCAAAAATAGAATATTTTCAAAATTCAAAAAAAAAAAAAATTTCAAAAAAAAATGTTCTCTAATTTTTTTCTTAAACTACAAGTAAAATCGAACAAATTTTGTTTATAAAAGTTTCCGATATAATGCAACCCCACAAAGCTATGAATTTTTTAAGTTTACATGTGCAAAAAGGGGTACTGAAAGTGGATAAATCCTATACAAAAACTCTATTATTTTAAAAAAAAATGAAAAAAGTTCCGGTTTTTTCTTCCTGTTTACTTCCATTGATCACAACTAATAAAACTGCATCAAAAAATATTGACTTTTCTAAAAATTTTTGGAAATTTTGAATAAATTCATTTTTACATTCTCATCCTAAATGAGAAAGTCTTCAATTTGTGCGATTTTGAACTTTTGCTAAAACATACATTTCTCGACGTTTTGAGACCTCCTGATTCCAAAAAAATGGGTTTTACGAAGATGTCTGTCTGTCTGTCTGTCTGTCTGTCTGTCTGTATCAAAATTTTGAAATCGGATAACTTGAGTAAAAATTGTCGTATCAACTTCAACTTTGGTATACTTTTTTTTGGTACCAAAATACAGGTCGAGTTCGTTAGCCAGCAATTTTCGTCCAAAATTATCAAAAATAGAATATTTTCAAAATTCAAAAAAAAAAAAAATTTCAAAAAAAAATGTTCTCTAATTTTTTTCTTAAACTACAAGTAAAATCGAACAAATTTTGTTTATAAAAGTTTCCGATATAATGCAACCCCACAAAGCTATGAATTTTTTAAGTTTACATGTGCAAAAAGGGGTACTGAAAGTGGATAAATCCTATACAAAAACTCTATTATTTTAAAAAAAAATGAAAAAAGTTCCGGTTTTTTCTTCCTGTTTACTTCCATTGATCACAACTAATAAAACTGCATCAAAAAATATCGACTTTTCTAAAAAAATTTGGAAATTTTGAATAAATTCATTTTTACATTCTCATCCTAAATGAGAAAGTCTTCAATTTGTGCGATTTTGAACTTTTGCTAAAACATACATTTCTCGACGTTTTTAGACCTCCTGATTCCAAAAAAATGGGTTTTACGAAGATGTCTGTCTGTCTGTCTGTCTGTCTGTCTGTCTGTATCAAAATTTTGAAATCGGATAACTTGAGTAAAAATTGTCGTATCAACTTCAACTTTGGTATACTTTTTTTTGGTACCAAAATACAGGTCGAGTTCGTTAGCCAGCAATTTTCGTCCAAAATTATCAAAAATAGAATATTTTCAAAATTCAAAAAAAAAAAAAATTTCAAAAAAAAATGTTCTCTAATTTTTTTCTTAAACTACAAGTAAAATCGAACAAATTTTGTTTATAAAAGTTTCCGATATAATGCAACCCCACAAAGCTATGAATTTTTTAAGTTTACATGTGCAAAAAGGGGTACTGAAAGTGGATAAATCCTATACAAAAACTCTATTATTTTAAAAAAAAATGAAAAAAGTTCCGGTTTTTTCTTCCTGTTTACTTCCATTGATCACAACTAATAAAACTGCATCAAAAAATATTGACTTTTCTAAAAATTTTTGGAAATTTTGAATAAATTCATTTTTACATTCTCATCCTAAATGAGAAAGTCTTCAATTTGTGCGATTTTGAACTTTTGCTAAAACATACATTTCTCGACGTTTTGAGACCTCCTGATTCCAAAAAAATGGGTTTTACGAAGATGTCTGTCTGTCTGTCTGTCTGTCTGTCTGTCTGTATCAAAATTTTGAAATCGGATAACTTGAGTAAAAATTGTCGTATCAACTTCAACTTTGGTATACTTTTTTTTGGTACCAAAATACAGGTCGAGTTCGTTAGCCAGCAATTTTCGTCCAAAATTATCAAAAATAGAATATTTTCAAAATTCAAAAAAAAAAAAAATTTCAAAAAAAAATGTTCTCTAATTTTTTTCTTAAACTACAAGTAAAATCGAACAAATTTTGTTTATAAAAGTTTCCGATATAATGCAACCCCACAAAGCTATGAATTTTTTAAGTTTACATGTGCAAAAAGGGGTACTGAAAGTGGATAAATCCTATACAAAAACTCTATTATTTTAAAAAAAAATGAAAAAAGTTCCGGTTTTTTCTTCCTGTTTACTTCCATTGATCACAACTAATAAAACTGCATCAAAAAATATTGACTTTTCTAAAAATTTTTGGAAATTTTGAATAAATTCATTTTTACATTCTCATCCTAAATGAGAAAGTCTTCAATTTGTGCGATTTTGAACTTTTGCTAAAACATACATTTCTCGACGTTTTGAGACCTCCTGATTCCAAAAAAATGGGTTTTACGAAGATGTCTGTCTGTCTGTCTGTCTGTCTGTCTGTCTGTATCAAAATTTTGAAATCGGATAACTTGAGTAAAAATTGTCGTATCAACTTCAACTTTGGTATACTTTTTTTTGGTACCAAAATACAGGTCGAGTTCGTTAGCCAGCAATTTTCGTCCAAAATTATCAAAAATAGAATATTTTCAAAATTCAAAAAAAAAAAAAATTTCAAAAAAAAATGTTCTCTAATTTTTTTCTTAAACTACAAGTAAAATCGAACAAATTTTGTTTATAAAAGTTTCCGATATAATGCAACCCCACAAAGCTATGAATTTTTTAAGTTTACATGTGCAAAAAGGGGTACTGAAAGTGGATAAATCCTATACAAAAACTCTATTATTTTAAAAAAAAATGAAAAAAGTTCCGGTTTTTTCTTCCTGTTTACTTCCATTGATCACAACTAATAAAACTGCATCAAAAAATATTGACTTTTCTAAAAATTTTTGGAAATTTTGAATAAATTCATTTTTACATTCTCATCCTAAATGAGAAAGTCTTCAATTTGTGCGATTTTGAACTTTTGCTAAAACATACATTTCTCGACGTTTTGAGACCTCCTGATTCCAAAAAAATGGGTTTTACGAAGATGTCTGTCTGTCTGTCTGTCTGTCTGTCTGTCTGTCTGTCTGTATCAAAATTTTGAAATCGGATAACTTGAGTAAAAATTGTCGTATCAACTTCAACTTTGGTATACTTTTTTTTGGTACCAAAATACAGGTCGAGTTCGTTAGCCAGCAATTTTCGTCCAAAATTATCAAAAATAGAATATTTTCAAAATTCAAAAAAAAAAAAAAATTTCAAAAAAAAATGTTCTCTAATTTTTTTCTTAAACTACAAGTAAAATCGAACAAATTTTGTTTATAAAAGTTTCCGATATAATGCAACCCCACAAAGCTATGAATTTTTTAAGTTTACATGTGCAAAAAGGGGTACTGAAAGTGGATAAATCCTATACAAAAACTCTATTATTTTAAAAAAAAATGAAAAAAGTTCCGGTTTTTTCTTCCTGTTTACTTCCATTGATCACAACTAATAAAACTGCATCAAAAAATATCGACTTTTCTAAAAAATTTTGGAAATTTTGAATAAATTCATTTTTACATTCTCATCCTAAATGAGAAAGTCTTCAATTTGTGCGATTTTGAACTTTTGCTAAAACATACATTTCTCGACGTTTTGAGACCTCCTGATTCCAAAAAAATGGGTTTTACGAAGATGTCTGTCTGTCTGTCTGTCTGTCTGTCTGTCTGTATCAAAATTTTGAAATCGGATAACTTGAGTAAAAATTGTCGTATCAACTTCAACTTTGGTATACTTTTTTTTGGTACCAAAATACAGGTCGAGTTCGTTAGCCAGCAATTTTCGTCCAAAATTATCAAAAATAGAATATTTTCAAAATTCAAAAAAAAAAAAAATTTCAAAAAAAAATGTTCTCTAATTTTTTTCTTAAACTACAAGTAAAATCGAACAAATTTTGTTTATAAAAGTTTCCGATATAATGCAACCCCACAAAGCTATGAATTTTTTAAGTTTACATGTGCAAAAAGGGGTACTGAAAGTGGATAAATCCTATACAAAAACTCTATTATTTTAAAAAAAAATGAAAAAAGTTCCGGTTTTTTCTTCCTGTTTACTTCCATTGATCACAACTAATAAAACAGCATCAAAAAATATCGACTTTTCTAAAAAAATTTGGAAATTTTGAATAAATTCATTTTTACATTCTCATCCTAAATGAGAAAGTCTTCAATTTGTGCGATTTTGAACTTTTGCTAAAACATACATTTCTCGACGTTTTTAGACCTCCTGATTCCAAAAAAATGGGTTTTACGAAGATGTCTGTCTGTCTGTCTGTCTGTCTGTCTGTATCAAAATTTTGAAATCGGATAACTTGAGTAAAAATTGTCGTATCAACTTCAACTTTGGTATACTTTTTTTTGGTACCAAAATACAGGTCGAGTTCGTTAGCCAGCAATTTTCGTCCAAAATTATCAAAAATAGAATATTTTCAAAATTCAAAAAAAAAAAAAATTTCAAAAAAAAATGTTCTCTAATTTTTTTCTTAAACTACAAGTAAAATCGAACAAATTTTGTTTATAAAAGTTTCCGATATAATGCAACCCCACAAAGCTATGAATTTTTTAAGTTTACATGTGCAAAAAGGGGTACTGAAAGTGGATAAATCCTATACAAAAACTCTATTATTTTAAAAAAAAATGAAAAAAGTTCCGGTTTTTTCTTCCTGTTTACTTCCATTGATCACAACTAATAAAACTGCATCAAAAAATATCGACTTTTCTAAAAAATTTTGGAAATTTTGAATAAATTCATTTTTACATTCTCATCCTAAATGAGAAAGTCTTCAATTTGTGCGATTTTGAACTTTTGCTAAAACATACATTTCTCGACGTTTTGAGACCTCCTGATTCCAAAAAAATGGGTTTTACGAAGATGTCTGTCTGTCTGTCTGTCTGTCTGTCTGTCTGTATCAAAATTTTGAAATCGGATAACTTGAGTAAAAATTGTCGTATCAACTTCAACTTTGATATACTTTTTTTTGGTACCAAAATACAGGTCGAGTTCGTTAGCCAGCAATTTTCGTCCAAAATTATCAAAAATAGAATATTTTCAAAATTCAAAAAAAAAAAAAATTTCAAAAAAAAATGTTCTCTAATTTTTTTCTTAAACTACAAGTAAAATCGAACAAATTTTGTTTATAAAAGTTTCCGATATAATGCAACCCCACAAAGCTATGAATTTTTTAAGTTTACATGTGCAAAAAGGGGTACTGAAAGTGGATAAATCCTATACAAAAACTCTATTATTTTAAAAAAAAATGAAAAAAGTTCCGGTTTTTTCTTCCTGTTTACTTCCATTGATCACAACTAATAAAACTGCATCAAAAAATATCGACTTTTCTAAAAAATTTTGGAAATTTTGAATAAATTCATTTTTACATTCTCATCCTAAATGAGAAAGTCTTCAATTTGTGCGATTTTGAACTTTTGCTAAAACATACATTTCTCGACGTTTTGAGACCTCCTGATTCCAAAAAAATGGGTTTTACGAAGATGTCTGTCTGTCTGTCTGTCTGTCTGTCTGTATCAAAATTTTGAAATCGGATAACTTGAGTAAAAATTGTCGTATCAACTTCAACTTTGGTATACTTTTTTTTGGTACCAAAATACAGGTCGAGTTCGTTAGCCAGCAATTTTCGTCCAAAATTATCAAAAATAGAATATTTTCAAAATTCAAAAAAAAAAAAAATTTCAAAAAAAAATGTTCTCTAATTTTTTTCTTAAACTACAAGTAAAATCGAACAAATTTTGTTTATAAAAGTTTCCGATATAATGCAACCCCACAAAGCTATGAATTTTTTAAGTTTACATGTGCAAAAAGGGGTACTGAAAGTGGATAAATCCTATACAAAAACTCTATTATTTTAAAAAAAAATGAAAAAAGTTCCGGTTTTTTCTTCCTGTTTACTTCCATTGATCACAACTAATAAAACTGCATCAAAAAATATCGACTTTTCTAAAAATTTTTGGAAATTTTGAATAAATTCATTTTTACATTCTCATCCTAAATGAGAAAGTCTTCAATTTGTGCGATTTTGAACTTTTGCTAAAACATACATTTCTCGACGTTTTGAGACCTCCTGATTCCAAAAAAATGGGTTTTACGAAGATGTCTGTCTGTCTGTCTGTCTGTCTGTCTGTATCAAAATTTTGAAATCGGATAACTTGAGTAAAAATTGTCGTATCAACTTCAACTTTGGTATACTTTTTTTTGGTACCAAAATACAGGTCGAGTTCGTTAGCCAGCAATTTTTGTCCAAAATTATCAAAAATAGAATATTTTCAAAATTCAAAAAAAAAAAAAATTTCAAAAAAAAATGTTCTCTAATTTTTTTCTTAAACTACAAGTAAAATCGAACAAATTTTGTTTATAAAAGTTTCCGATATAATGCAACCCCACAAAGCTATGAATTTTTTAAGTTTACATGTGCAAAAAGGGGTACTGAAAGTGGATAAATCCTATACAAAAACTCTATTATTTTAAAAAAAAATGAAAAAAGTTCCGGTTTTTTCTTCCTGTTTACTTCCATTGATCACAACTAATAAAACTGCATCAAAAAATATCGACTTTTCTAAAAAATTTTGGAAATTTTGAATAAATTCATTTTTACATTCTCATCCTAAATGAGAAAGTCTTCAATTTGTGCGATTTTGAACTTTTGCTAAAACATACATTTCTCGACGTTTTGAGACCTCCTGATTCCAAAAAAATGGGTTTTACGAAGATGTCTGTCTGTCTGTCTGTCTGTCTGTCTGTATCAAAATTTTGAAATCGGATAACTTGAGTAAAAATTGTCGTATCAACTTCAACTTTGGTATACTTTTTTTTGGTACCAAAATACAGGTCGAGTTCGTTAGCCAGCAATTTTCGTCCAAAATTATCAAAAATAGAATATTTTCAAAATTCAAAAAAAAAAAAAATTTCAAAAAAAAATGTTCTCTAATTTTTTTCTTAAACTACAAGTAAAATCGAACAAATTTTGTTTATAAAAGTTTCCGATATAATGCAACCCCACAAAGCTATGAATTTTTTAAGTTTACATGTGCAAAAAGGGGTACTGAAAGTGGATAAATCCTATACAAAAACTCTATTATTTTAAAAAAAAATGAAAAAAGTTCCGGTTTTTTCTTCCTGTTTACTTCCATTGATCACAACTAATAAAACTGCATCAAAAAATATCGACTTTTCTAAAAAATTTTGGAAATTTTGAATAAATTCATTTTTACATTCTCATCCTAAATGAGAAAGTCTTCAATTTGTGCGATTTTGAACTTTTGCTAAAACATACATTTCTCGACGTTTTGAGACCTCCTGATTCCAAAAAAATGGGTTTTACGAAGATGTCTGTCTGTCTGTCTGTCTGTCTGTCTGTCTGTATCAAAATTTTGAAATCGGATAACTTGAGTAAAAATTGTCGTATCAACTTCAACTTTGGTATACTTTTTTTTGGTACCAAAATACAGGTCGAGTTCGTTAGCCAGCAATTTTCGTCCAAAATTATCAAAAATAGAATATTTTCAAAATTCAAAAAAAAAAAAATTTCAAAAAAAAATGTTCTCTAATTTTTTTCTTAAACTACAAGTAAAATCGAACAAATTTTGTTTATAAAAGTTTCCGATATAATGCAACCCCACAAAGCTATGAATTTTTTAAGTTTACATGTGCAAAAAGGGGTACTGAAAGTGGATAAATCCTATACAAAAACTCTATTATTTTAAAAAAAAATGAAAAAAGTTCCGGTTTTTTCTTCCTGTTTACTTCCATTGATCACAACTAATAAAACTGCATCAAAAAATATCGACTTTTCTAAAAAAATTTGGAAATTTTGAATAAATTCATTTTTACATTCTCATCCTAAATGAGAAAGTCTTCAATTTGTGCGATTTTGAACTTTTGCTAAAACATACATTTCTCGACGTTTTTAGACCTCCTGATTCCAAAAAAATGGGTTTTACGAAGATGTCTGTCTGTCTGTCTGTCTGTCTGTCTGTCTGTATCAAAATTTTGAAATCGGATAACTTGAGTAAAAATTGTCGTATCAACTTCAACTTTGGTATACTTTTTTTTGGTACCAAAATACAGGTCGAGTTCGTTAGCCAGCAATTTTCGTCCAAAATTATCAAAAATAGAATATTTTCAAAATTCAAAAAAAAAAAAAAATTTCAAAAAAAAATGTTCTCTAATTTTTTTCTTAAACTACAAGTAAAATCGAACAAATTTTGTTTATAAAAGTTTCCGATATAATGCAACCCCACAAAGCTATGAATTTTTTAAGTTTACATGTGCAAAAAGGGGTACTGAAAGTGGATAAATCCTATACAAAAACTCTATTATTTTAAAAAAAAATGAAAAAAGTTCCGGTTTTTTCTTCCTGTTTACTTCCATTGATCACAACTAATAAAACTGCATCAAAAAATATCGACTTTTCTAAAAAATTTTGGAAATTTTGAATAAATTCATTTTTACATTCTCATCCTAAATGAGAAAGTCTTCAATTTGTGCGATTTTGAACTTTTGCTAAAACATACATTTCTCGACGTTTTGAGACCTCCTGATTCCAAAAAAATGGGTTTTACGAAGATGTCTGTCTGTCTGTCTGTCTGTCTGTCTGTCTGTATCAAAATTTTGAAATCGGATAACTTGAGTAAAAATTGTCGTATCAACTTCAACTTTGGTATACTTTTTTTTGGTACCAAAATACAGGTCGAGTTCGTTAGCCAGCAATTTTCGTCCAAAATTATCAAAAATAGAATATTTTCAAAATTCAAAACAAAAAAAAATTTCAAAAAAAAATGTTCTCTAATTTTTTTCTTAAACTACAAGTAAAATCGAACAAATTTTGTTTATAAAAGTTTCCGATATAATGCAACCCCACAAAGCTATGAATTTTTTAAGTTTACATGTGCAAAAAGGGGTACTGAAAGTGGATAAATCCTATACAAAAACTCTATTATTTTAAAAAAAAATGAAAAAAGTTCCGGTTTTTTCTTCCTGTTTACTTCCATTGATCACAACTAATAAAACTGCATCAAAAAATATTGACTTTTCTAAAAATTTTTGGAAATTTTGAATAAATTCATTTTTACATTCTCATCCTAAATGAGAAAGTCTTCAATTTGTGCGATTTTGAACTTTTGCTAAAACATACATTTCTCGACGTTTTGAGACCTCCTGATTCCAAAAAAATGGGTTTTACGAAGATGTCTGTCTGTCTGTCTGTCTGTCTGTCTGTCTGTATCAAAATTTTGAAATCGGATAACTTGAGTAAAAATTGTCGTATCAACTTCAACTTTGGTATACTTTTTTTTGGTACCAAAATACAGGTCGAGTTCGTTAGCCAGCAATTTTCGTCCAAAATTATCAAAAATAGAATATTTTCAAAATTCAAAAAAAAAAAAAATTTCAAAAAAAAATGTTCTCTAATTTTTTTCTTAAACTACAAGTAAAATCGAACAAACTTTGTTTATAAAAGTTTCCGATATAATGCAACCCCACAAAGCTATGAATTTTTTAAGTTTACATGTGCAAAAAGGGGTACTGAAAGTGGATAAATCCTATACAAAAACTCTATTATTTTAAAAAAAAATGAAAAAAGTTCCGGTTTTTTCTTCCTGTTTACTTCCATTGATCACAACTAATAAAACTGCATCAAAAAATATCGACTTTTCTAAAAAATTTTGGAAATTTTGAATAAATTCATTTTTACATTCTCATCCTATATGAGAAAGTCTTCAATTTGTGCGATTTTGAACTTTTGCTAAAACATACATTTCTCGACGTTTTGAGACCTCCTGATTACAAAAAAATGGGTTTTACGAAGATGTCTGTCTGTCTGTCTGTCTGTCTGTCTGTCTGTATCAAAATTTTGAAATCGGATAACTTGAGTAAAAATTGTCGTATCAACTTCAACTTTGGTATACTTTTTTTTGGTACCAAAATACAGGTCGAGTTCGTTAGCCAGCAATTTTCGTCCAAAATTATCAAAAATAGAATATTTTCAAAATTCAAAAAAAAAAAAAATTTCAAAAAAAAATGTTCTCTAATTTTTTTCTTAAACTACAAGTAAAATCGAACAAATTTTGTTTATAAAAGTTTCCGATATAATGCAACCCCACAAAGCTATGAATTTTTTAAGTTTACATGTGCAAAAAGGGGTACTGAAAGTGGATAAATCCTATACAAAAACTCTATTATTTTAAAAAAAAATGAAAAAAGTTCCGGTTTTTTCTTCCTGTTTACTTCCATTGATCACAACTAATAAAACTGCATCAAAAAATATCGACTTTTCTAAAAAATTTTGGAAATTTTGAATAAATTCATTTTTACATTCTCATCCTAAATGAGAAAGTCTTCAATTTGTGCGATTTTGAACTTTTGCTAAAACATACATTTCTCGACGTTTTGAGACCTCCTGATTCCAAAAAAATGGGTTTTACGAAGATGTCTGTCTGTCTGTCTGTCTGTCTGTCTGTCTGTATCAAAATTTTGAAATCGGATAACTTGAGTAAAAATTGTCGTATCAACTTCAACTTTGGTATACTTTTTTTTGGTACCAAAATACAGGTTGAGTTCGTTAGCCAGCAATTTTCGTCCAAAATTATCAAAAATAGAATATTTTCAAAATTCAAAACAAAAAAAAATTTCAAAAAAAAATGTTCTCTAATTTTTTTCTTAAACTACAAGTAAAATCGAACAAATTTTGTTTATAAAAGTTTCCGATATAATGCAACCACAAAGCTATGAATTTTTTAAGTTTACATGTGCAAAAAGGGGTACTGAAAGTGGATAAATCCTATACAAAAACTCTATTATTTTAAAAAAAAATGAAAAAAGTTCCGGTTTTTTCTTCCTGTTTACTTCCATTGATCACAACTAATAAAACTGCATCAAAAAATATCGACTTTTCTAAAAAAATTTGGAAATTTTGAATAAATTCATTTTTACATTCTCATCCTAAATGAGAAAGTCTTCAATTTGTGCGATTTTGAACTTTTGCTAAAACATACATTTCTCGACGTTTTTAGACCTCCTGATTCCAAAAAAATGGGTTTTACGAAGATGTCTGTCTGTCTGTCTGTCTGTCTGTCTGTCTGTATCAAAATTTTGAAATCGGATAACTTGAGTAAAAATTGTCGTATCAACTTCAACTTTGGTATACTTTTTTTTGGTACCAAAATACAGGTCGAGTTCGTTAGCCAGCAATTTTCGTCCAAAATTATCAAAAATAGAATATTTTCAAAATTCAAAAAAAAAAAAAAATTTCAAAAAAAAATGTTCTCTAATTTTTTTCTTAAACTACAAGTAAAATCGAACAAATTTTGTTTATAAAAGTTTCCGATATAATGCAACCCCACAAAGCTATGAATTTTTTAAGTTTACATGTGCAAAAAGGGGTACTGAAAGTGGATAAATCCTATACAAAAACTCTATTATTTTAAAAAAAAATGAAAAAAGTTCCGGTTTTTTCTTCCTGTTTACTTCCATTGATCACAACTAATAAAACTGCATCAAAAAATATCGACTTTTCTAAAAAATTTTGGAAATTTTGAATAAATTCATTTTTACATTCTCATCCTAAATGAGAAAGTCTTCAATTTGTGCGATTTTGAACTTTTGCTAAAACATACATTTCTCGACGTTTTGAGACCTCCTGATTCCAAAAAAATGGGTTTTACGAAGATGTCTGTCTGTCTGTCTGTCTGTCTGTCTGTCTGTATCAAAATTTTGAAATCGGATAACTTGAGTAAAAATTGTCGTATCAACTTCAACTTTGGTATACTTTTTTTTGGTACCAAAATACAGGTCGAGTTCGTTAGCCAGCAATTTTCGTCCAAAATTATCAAAAATAGAATATTTTCAAAATTCAAAACAAAAAAAAATTTCAAAAAAAAATGTTCTCTAATTTTTTTCTTAAACTACAAGTAAAATCGAACAAATTTTGTTTATAAAAGTTTCCGATATAATGCAACCCCACAAAGCTATGAATTTTTTAAGTTTACATGTGCAAAAAGGGGTACTGAAAGTGGATAAATCCTATACAAAAACTCTATTATTTTAAAAAAAAATGAAAAAAGTTCCGGTTTTTTCTTCCTGTTTACTTCCATTGATCACAACTAATAAAACTGCATCAAAAAATATTGACTTTTCTAAAAATTTTTGGAAATTTTGAATAAATTCATTTTTACATTCTCATCCTAAATGAGAAAGTCTTCAATTTGTGCGATTTTGAACTTTTGCTAAAACATACATTTCTCGACGTTTTGAGACCTCCTGATTCCAAAAAAATGGGTTTTACGAAGATGTCTGTCTGTCTGTCTGTCTGTCTGTCTGTCTGTATCAAAATTTTGAAATCGGATAACTTGAGTAAAAATTGTCGTATCAACTTCAACTTTGGTATACTTTTTTTTGGTACCAAAATACAGGTCGAGTTCGTTAGCCAGCAATTTTCGTCCAAAATTATCAAAAATAGAATATTTTCAAAATTCAAAAAAAAAAAAAATTTCAAAAAAAAATGTTCTCTAATTTTTTTCTTAAACTACAAGTAAAATCGAACAAACTTTGTTTATAAAAGTTTCCGATATAATGCAACCCCACAAAGCTATGAATTTTTTAAGTTTACATGTGCAAAAAGGGGTACTGAAAGTGGATAAATCCTATACAAAAACTCTATTATTTTAAAAAAAAATGAAAAAAGTTCCGGTTTTTTCTTCCTGTTTACTTCCATTGATCACAACTAATAAAACTGCATCAAAAAATATCGACTTTTCTAAAAAATTTTGGAAATTTTGAATAAATTCATTTTTACATTCTCATCCTAAATGAGAAAGTCTTCAATTTGTGCGATTTTGAACTTTTGCTAAAACATACATTTCTCGACGTTTTGAGACCTCCTGATTCCAAAAAAATGGGTTTTACGAAGATGTCTGTCTGTCTGTCTGTCTGTCTGTCTGTCTGTATCAAAATTTTGAAATCGGATAACTTGAGTAAAAATTGTCGTATCAACTTCAACTTTGGTATACTTTTTTTTGGTACCAAAATACAGGTCGAGTTCGTTAGCCAGCAATTTTCGTCCAAAATTATCAAAAATAGAATATTTTCAAAATTCAAAACAAAAAAAAATTTCAAAAAAAAATGTTCTCTAATTTTTTTCTTAAACTACAAGTAAAATCGAACAAATTTTGTTTATAAAAGTTTCCGATATAATGCAACCCCACAAAGCTATGAATTTTTTAAGTTTACATGTGCAAAAAGGGGTACTGAAAGTGGATAAATCCTATACAAAAACTCTATTATTTTAAAAAAAAATGAAAAAAGTTCCGGTTTTTTCTTCCTGTTTACTTCCATTGATCACAACTAATA
The DNA here is from genome assembly GCA_037103525.1 of Ganaspis brasiliensis. NCBI lineage: Eukaryota > Metazoa > Arthropoda > Insecta > Hymenoptera > Figitidae > Ganaspis > Ganaspis brasiliensis. Next base: position 94,894 of record JAZKLR010000280.1, on the reverse strand, counting down.
AAACTGCATCAAAAAATATTGACTTTTCTAAAAATTTTTGGAAATTTTGAATAAATTCATTTTTACATTCTCATCCTAAATGAGAAAGTCTTCAATTTGTGCGATTTTGAACTTTTGCTAAAACATACATTTCTCGACGTTTTGAGACCTCCTGATTCCAAAAAAATGGGTTTTACGAAGATGTCTGTCTGTCTGTCTGTCTGTCTGTCTGTCTGTATCAAAATTTTGAAATCGGATAACTTGAGTAAAAATTGTCGTATCAACTTCAACTTTGGTATACTTTTTTTTGGTACCAAAATACAGGTCGAGTTCGTTAGCCAGCAATTTTCGTCCAAAATTATCAAAAATAGAATATTTTCAAAATTCAAAAAAAAAAAAAATTTCAAAAAAAAATGTTCTCTAATTTTTTTCTTAAACTACAAGTAAAATCGAACAAACTTTGTTTATAAAAGTTTCCGATATAATGCAACCCCACAAAGCTATGAATTTTTTAAGTTTACATGTGCAAAAAGGGGTACTGAAAGTGGATAAATCCTATACAAAAACTCTATTATTTTAAAAAAAAATGAAAAAAGTTCCGGTTTTTTCTTCCTGTTTACTTCCATTGATCACAACTAATAAAACTGCATCAAAAAATATCGACTTTTCTAAAAAATTTTGGAAATTTTGAATAAATTCATTTTTACATTCTCATCCTATATGAGAAAGTCTTCAATTTGTGCGATTTTGAACTTTTGCTAAAACATACATTTCTCGACGTTTTGAGACCTCCTGATTACAAAAAAATGGGTTTTACGAAGATGTCTGTCTGTCTGTCTGTCTGTCTGTCTGTCTGTATCAAAATTTTGAAATCGGATAACTTGAGTAAAAATTGTCGTATCAACTTCAACTTTGGTATACTTTTTTTTGGTACCAAAATACAGGTCGAGTTCGTTAGCCAGCAATTTTCGTCCAAAATTATCAAAAATAGAATATTTTCAAAATTCAAAAAAAAAAAAAATTTCAAAAAAAAATGTTCTCTAATTTTTTTCTTAAACTACAAGTAAAATCGAACAAATTTTGTTTATAAAAGTTTCCGATATAATGCAACCCCACAAAGCTATGAATTTTTTAAGTTTACATGTGCAAAAAGGGGTACTGAAAGTGGATAAATCCTATACAAAAACTCTATTATTTTAAAAAAAAATGAAAAAAGTTCCGGTTTTTTCTTCCTGTTTACTTCCATTGATCACAACTAATAAAACTGCATCAAAAAATATCGACTTTTCTAAAAAATTTTGGAAATTTTGAATAAATTCATTTTTACATTCTCATCCTAAATGAGAAAGTCTTCAATTTGTGCGATTTTGAACTTTTGCTAAAACATACATTTCTCGACGTTTTGAGACCTCCTGATTCCAAAAAAATGGGTTTTACGAAGATGTCTGTCTGTCTGTCTGTCTGTCTGTCTGTCTGTCTGTATCAAAATTTTGAAATCGGATAACTTGAGTAAAAATTGTCGTATCAACTTCAACTTTGGTATACTTTTTTTTGGTACCAAAATACAGGTCGAGTTCGTTAGCCAGCAATTTTCGTCCAAAATTATCAAAAATAGAATATTTTCAAAATTCAAAAAAAAAAAAAATTTCAAAAAAAAATGTTCTCTAATTTTTTTCTTAAACTACAAGTAAAATCGAACAAATTTTGTTTATAAAAGTTTCCGATATAATGCAACCCCACAAAGCTATGAATTTTTTAAGTTTACATGTGCAAAAAGGGGTACTGAAAGTGGATAAATCCTATACAAAAACTCTATTATTTTAAAAAAAAATGAAAAAAGTTCCGGTTTTTTCTTCCTGTTTACTTCCATTGATCACAACTAATAAAACTGCATAAAAAAATATCGACTTTTCTAAAAAATTTTGGAAATTTTGAATAAATTCATTTTTACATTCTCATCCTAAATGAGAAAGTCTTCAATTTGTGCGATTTTGAACTTTTGCTAAAACATACATTTCTCGACGTTTTGAGACCTCCTGATTCCAAAAAAATGGGTTTTACGAAGATGTCTGTCTGTCTGTCTGTCTGTCTGTATCAAAATTTTGAAATCGGATAACTTGAGTAAAAATTGTCGTATCAACTTCAACTTTGGTATACTTTTTTTTGGTACCAAAATACAGGTCGAGTTCGTTAGCCAGCAATTTTCGTCCAAAATTATCAAAAATAGAATATTTTCAAAATTCAAAAAAAAAAAAAATTTCAAAAAAAAATGTTCTCTAATTTTTTTCTTAAACTACAAGTAAAATCGAACAAATTTTGTTTATAAAAGTTTCCGATATAATGCAACCCCACAAGGCTATGAATTTTTTAAGTTTACATGTGCAAAAAGGGGTACTGAAAGTGGATAAATCCTATACAAAAACTCTATTATTTTAAAAAAAAATGAAAAAAGTTCCGGTTTTTTCTTCCTGTTTACTTCCATTGATCACAACTAATAAAACTGCATCAAAAAATATTGACTTTTCTAAAAATTTTTGGAAATTTTGAATAAATTCATTTTTACATTCTCATCCTAAATGAGAAAGTCTTCAATTTGTGCGATTTTGAACTTTTGCTAAAACATACATTTCTCGACGTTTTGAGACCTCCTGATTCCAAAAAAATGGGTTTTACGAAGATGTCTGTCTGTCTGTCTGTCTGTCTGTCTGTCTGTCTGTCTGTCTGTCTGTATCAAAATTTTGAAATCGGATAACTTGAGTAAAAATTGTCGTATCAACTTCAACTTTGGTATACTTTTTTTTGGTACCAAAATACAGGACGAGTTCGTTAGCCAGCAATTTTCGTCCAAAATTATCAAAAATAGAATATTTTCTAAATTCAAAAAAAAAAAAAAATTCAAAAAAAAATTTTCTCTAATTTTTTTCTTAAACTACAAGTAAAATCGAACAAATTTTGTTTATAAAAGTTTCCGGTATAATGCAACCCCACAAAGCTATGAATTTTTTAAGTTTACATGTGCAAAAAGGGGTACTGAAAGTGGATAAATCCTATACAAAAACTCTATTATTTTAAAAAAAAATGAAAAAAGTTCCGGTTTTTTCTTCCTGTTTACTTCCATTGATCACAACTAATAAAACTGCATCAAAAAATATTGACTTTTCTAAAAATTTTTGGAAATTTTGAATAAATTCATTTTTACATTCTCATCCTAAATGAGAAAGTCTTCAATTTGTGCGATTTTGAACTTTTGCTAAAACATACATTTCTCGACGTTTTGAGACCTCCTGATTCCAAAAAAATGGGTTTTACGAAGATGTCTGTCTGTCTGTCTGTCTGTCTGTCTGTATCAAAATTTTGAAATCGGATAACTTGAGTAAAAATTGTCGTATCAACTTCAACTTTGGTATACTTTTTTTTGGTACCAAAATACAGGTCGAGTTCGTTAGCCAGCAATTTTCGTCCAAAATTATCAAAAATAGAATATTTTCAAAATTCAAAAAAAAAAAAAATTTCAAAAAAAAATGTTCTCTAATTTTTTTCTTAAACTACAAGTAAAATCGAACAAATTTTGTTTATAAAAGTTTCCGATATAATGCAACCCCACAAAGCTATGAATTTTTTAAGTTTACATGTGCAAAAAGGGGTACTGGAAGTGGATAAATCCTATACAAAAACTCTATTATTTTAAAAAAAAATGAAAAAAGTTCCGGTTTTTTCTTCCTGTTTACTTCCATTGATCACAACTAATAAAACTGCATCAAAAAATATTGACTTTTCTAAAAATTTTTGGAAATTTTGAATAAATTCATTTTTACATTCTCATCCTAAATGAGAAAGTCTTCAATTTGTGCGATTTTGAACTTTTGCTAAAACATACATTTCTCGACGTTTTGAGACCTCCTGATTCCAAAAAAATGGGTTTTACGAAGATGTCTGTCTGTCTGTCTGTCTGTCTGTATCAAAATTTTGAAATCGGATAACTTGAGTAAAAATTGTCGTATCAACTTCAACTTTGGTATACTTTTTTTTTATACCAAAATACAGGTCGAGTTCGTTAGCCAGCAATTTTCGTCCAAAATTATCAAAAATAGAATATTTTCAAAATTCAAAAAAAAAAAAAATTTCAAAAAAAAATGTTCTCTAATTTTTTTCTTAAACTACAAGTAAAATCGAACAAATTTTGTTTATAAAAGTTTCCGATATAATGCAACCCCACAAAGCTATGAATTTTTTAAGTTTACATGTGCAAAAAGGGGTACTGGAAGTGGATAAATCCTATACAAAAACTCTATTATTTTAAAAAAAAATGAAAAAAGTTCCGGTTTTTTCTTCCTGTTTACTTCCATTGATCACAACTAATAAAACTGCATCAAAAAATATTGACTTTTCTAAAAATTTTTGGAAATTTTGAATAAATTCATTTTTACATTCTCATCCTAAATGAGAAAGTCTTCAATTTGTGCGATTTTGAACTTTTGCTAAAACATACATTTCTCGACGTTTTGAGACCTCCTGATTCCAAAAAAATGGGTTTTACGAAGATGTCTGTCTGTCTGTCTGTCTGTCTGTCTGTATCAAAATTTTGAAATCGGATAACTTGAGTAAAAATTGTCGTATCAACTTCAACTTTGGTATACTTTTTTTTGGTACCAAAATACAGGTCGAGTTCGTTAGCCAGCAATTTTCGTCCAAAATTATCAAAAATAGAATATTTTCAAAATTCAAAAAAAAAAAAAATTTCAAAAAAAAATGTTCTCTAATTTTTTTCTTAAACTACAAGTAAAATCGAACAAATTTTGTTTATAAAAGTTTCCGATATAATGCAACCCCACAAAGCTATGAATTTTTTAAGTTTACATGTGCAAAAAGGGGTACTGAAAGTGGATAAATCCTATACAAAAACTCTATTATTTTAAAAAAAAATGAAAAAAGTTCCGGTTTTTTCTTCCTGTTTACTTCCATTGATCACAACTAATAAAACTGCATCAAAAAATATCGACTTTTCTAAAAAATTTTGGAAATTTTGAATAAATTCATTTTTACATTCTCATCCTAAATGAGAAAGTCTTCAATTTGTGCGATTTTGAACTTTTGCTAAAACATACATTTCTCGACGTTTTGAGACCTCCTGATTCCAAAAAAATGGGTTTTACGAAGATGTCTGTCTGTCTGTCTGTCTGTCTGTCTGTATCAAAATTTTGAAATCGGATAACTTGAGTAAAAATTGTCGTATCAACTTCAACTTTGGTATACTTTTTTTTGGTACCAAAATACAGGTCGAGTTCGTTAGCCAGCAATTTTCGTCCAAAATTATCAAAAATAGAATATTTTCAAAATTCAAAAAAAAAAAAAATTTCAAAAAAAAATGTTCTCTAATTTTTTTCTTAAACTACAAGTAAAATCGAACAAATTTTGTTTATAAAAGTTTCCGATATAATGCAACCCCACAAAGCTATGAATTTTTTAAGTTTACATGTGCAAAAAGGGGTACTGAAAGTGGATAAATCCTATACAAAAACTCTATTATTTTAAAAAAAAATGAAAAAAGTTCCGGTTTTTTCTTCCTGTTTACTTCCATTGATCACAACTAATAAAACTGCATCAAAAAATATCGACTTTTCTAAAAAATTTTGGAAATTTTGAATAAATTCATTTTTACATTCTCATCCTAAATGAGAAAGTCTTCAATTTGTGCGATTTTGAACTTTTGCTAAAACATACATTTCTCGACGTTTTGAGACCTCCTGATTCCAAAAAAATGGGTTTTACGAAGATGTCTGTCTGTCTGTCTGTCTGTCTGTCTGTATCAAAATTTTGAAATCGGATAACTTGAGTAAAAATTGTCGTATCAACTTCAACTTTGGTATACTTTTTTTTGGTACCAAAATACAGGACGAGTTCGTTAGCCAGCAATTTTCGTCCAAAATTATCAAAAATAGAATATTTTCTAAATTCAAAAAAAAAAAAAAATTCAAAAAAAAATTTTCTCTAATTTTTTTCTTAAACTACAAGTAAAATCGAACAAATTTTGTTTATAAAAGTTTCCGGTATAATGCAACCCCACAAAGCTATGAATTTTTTAAGTTTACATGTGCAAAAAGGGGTACTGAAAGTGGATAAATCCTATACAAAAACTCTATTATTTTAAAAAAAAATGAAAAAAGTTCCGGTTTTTTCTTCCTGTTTACTTCCATTGATCACAACTAATAAAACTGCATCAAAAAATATTGACTTTTCTAAAAATTTTTGGAAATTTTGAATAAATTCATTTTTACATTCTCATCCTAAATGAGAAAGTCTTCAATTTGTGCGATTTTGAACTTTTGCTAAAACATACATTTCTCGACGTTTTGAGACCTCCTGATTCCAAAAAAATGGGTTTTACGAAGATGTCTGTCTGTCTGTCTGTCTGTCTGTCTGTCTGTCTGTCTGTCTGTATCAAAATTTTGAAATCGGATAACTTGAGTAAAAATTGTCGTATCAACTTCAACTTTGGTATACTTTTTTTTGGTACCAAAATACAGGTCGAGTTCGTTAGCCAGCAATTTTCGTCCAAAATTATCAAAAATAGAATATTTTCAAAATTCAAAAAAAAAAAAAATTTCAAAAAAAAATGTTCTCTAATTTTTTTCTTAAACTACAAGTAAAATCGAACAAATTTTGTTTATAAAAGTTTCCGATATAATGCAACCCCACAAAGCTATGAATTTTTTAAGTTTACATGTGCAAAAAGGGGTACTGAAAGTGGATAAATCCTATACAAAAACTCTATTATTTTAAAAAAAAATGAAAAAAGTTCCGGTTTTTTCTTCCTGTTTACTTCCATTGATCACAACTAATAAAACTGCATCAAAAAATATTGTCTTTTCTAAAAATTTTTGGAAATTTTGAATAAATTCATTTTTACATTCTCATCCTAAATGAGAAAGTCTTCAATTTGTGCGATTTTGAACTTTTGCTAAAAAATACATTTCTCGACGTTTTGAGACCTCCTGATTCCAAAAAAATGGGTTTTACGAAGATGTCTGTCTGTCTGTCTGTCTGTCTGTCTGTATCAAAATTTTGAAATCGGATAACTTGAGTAAAAATTGTCGTATCAACTTCAACTTTGGTATACTTTTTTTTGGTACCAAAATACAGGTCGAGTTCGTTAGCCAGCAATTTTCGTCCAAAATTATCAAAAATAGAATATTTTCAAAATTCAAAAAAAAAAAAAATTTCAAAAAAAAATGTTCTCTAATTTTTTTCTTAAACTACAAGTAAAATCGAACAAATTTTGTTTATAAAAGTTTCCGATATAATGCAACCCCACAAAGCTATGAATTTTTTAAGTTTACATGTGCAAAAAGGGGTACTGAAAGTGGATAAATCCTATACAAAAACTCTATTATTTTAAAAAAAAATGAAAAAAGTTCCGGTTTTTTCTTCCTGTTTACTTCCATTGATCACAACTAATAAAACTGCATCAAAAAATATCGACTTTTCTAAAAAATTTTGGAAATTTTGAATAAATTCATTTTTACATTCTCATCCTAAATGAGAAAGTCTTCAATTTGTGCGATTTTGAACTTTTGCTAAAACATACATTTCTCGACGTTTTGAGACCTCCTGATTCCAAAAAAATGGGTTTTACGAAGATGTCTGTCTGTCTGTCTGTCTGTCTGCCTGTCTGTATCAAAATTTTGAAATCGGATAACTTGAGTAAAAATTGTCGTATCAACTTCAACTTTGGTATACTTTTTTTTGGTACCAAAATACAGGTCGAGTTCGTTAGCCAGCAATTTTCGTCCAAAATTATCAAAAATAGAATATTTTCAAAATTCAAAAAAAAAAAAAATTTCAAAAAAAAATGTTCTCTAATTTTTTTCTTAAACTACAAGTAAAATCGAACAAATTTTGTTTATAAAAGTTTCCGATATAATGCAACCCCACAAGGCTATGAATTTTTTAAGTTTACATGTGCAAAAAGGGGTACTGAAAGTGGATAAATCCTATACAAAAACTCTATTATTTTAAAAAAAAAATGAAAAAAGTTCCGGTTTTTTCTTCCTGTTTACTTCCATTGATCACAACTAATAAAACTGCATCAAAAAATATTGACTTTTCTAAAAATTTTTGGAAATTTTGAATAAATTCATTTTTACATTCTCATCCTAAATGAGAAAGTCTTCAATTTGTGCGATTTTGAACTTTTGCTAAAACATACATTTCTCGACGTTTTGAGACCTCCTGATTCCAAAAAAATGGGTTTTACGAAGATGTCTGTCTGTCTGTCTGTCTGTCTGTCTGTCTGTCTGTCTGTCTGTCTGTATCAAAATTTTGAAATCGGATAACTTGAGTAAAAATTGTCGTATCAACTTCAACTTTGGTATACTTTTTTTTGGTACCAAAATACAGGACGAGTTCGTTAGCCAGCAATTTTCGTCCAAAATTATCAAAAATAGAATATTTTCAAAATTCAAAAAAAAAAAAAATTTCAAAAAAAAATGTTCTCTAATTTTTTTCTTAAACTACAAGTAAAATCGAACAAATTTTGTTTATAAAAGTTTCCGATATAATGCAACCCCACAAAGCTATGAATTTTTTAAGTTTACATGTGCAAAAAGGGGTACTGAAAGTGGATAAATCCTATACAAAAACTCTATTATTTTAAAAAAAAATGAAAAAAGTTCCGGTTTTTTCTTCCTGTTTACTTTCATTGATCACAACTAATAAAACTGCATCAAAAAATATTGACTTTTCTAAAAATTTTTGGAAATTTTGAATAAATTCATTTTTACATTCTCATCCTAAATGAGAAAGTCTTCAATTTGTGCGATTTTGAACTTTTGCTAAAACATACATTTCTCGACGTTTTGAGACCTCCTGATTCCAAAAAAATGGGTTTTACGAAGATGTCTGTCTGTCTGTCTGTCTGTCTGTATCAAAATTTTGAAATCGGATAACTTGAGTAAAAATTGTCGTATCAACTTCAACTTTGGTATACTTTTTTTTGGTACCAAAATACAGGACGAGTTCGTTAGCCAGCAATTTTCGTCCAAAATTATCAAAAATAGAATATTTTCTAAATTCAAAAAAAAAAAAAATTTCAAAAAAAAATTTTCTCTAATTTTTTTCTTAAACTACAAGTAAAATCGAACAAATTTTGTTTATAAAAGTTTCCGATATAATGCAACCCCACAAAGCTATGAATTTTTTAAGTTTACATGTGCAAAAAGGGGTACTGAAAGTGGATAAATCCTATACAAAAACTCTATTATTTTAAAAAAAAATGAAAAAAGTTCCGGTTTTTTCTTCCTGTTTACTTCCATTGATCACAACTAATAAAACTGCATCAAAAAATATTGACTTTTCTAAAAATTTTTGGAAATTTTGAATAAATTCATTTTTACATTCTCATCCTAAATGAGAAAGTCTTCAATTTGTGCGATTTTGAACTTTTGCTAAAACATACATTTCTCGACGTTTTGAGACCTCCTGATTCCAAAAAAATGGGTTTTACGAAGATGTCTGTCTGTCTGTCTGTCTGTCTGTCTGTCTGTCTGTCTGTCTGTCTGTCTGTCTGTATCAAAATTTTGAAATCGGATAACTTGAGTAAAAATTGTCGTATCAACTTCAACTTTGGTATACTTTTTTTTGGTACCAAAATACAGGACGAGTTCGTTAGCCAGCAATTTTCGTCCAAAATTATCAAAAATAGAATATTTTCTAAATTCAAAAAAAAAAAAAAATTCAAAAAAAAATTTTCTCTAATTTTTTTCTTAAACTACAAGTAAAATCGAACAAATTTTGTTTATAAAAGTTTCCGGTATAATGCAACCCCACAAAGCTATGAATTTTTTAAGTTTACATGTGCAAAAAGGGGTACTGAAAGTGGATAAATCCTATACAAAAACTCTATTATTTTAAAAAAAAATGAAAAAAGTTCCGGTTTTTTCTTCCTGTTTACTTCCATTGATCACAACTAATAAAACTGCATCAAAAAATATTGACTTTTCTAAAAATTTTTGGAAATTTTGAATAAATTCATTTTTACATTCTCATCCTAAATGAGAAAGTCTTCAATTTGTGCGATTTTGAACTTTTGCTAAAACATACATTTCTCGACGTTTTGAGACCTCCTGATTCCAAAAAAATGGGTTTTACGAAGATGTCTGTCTGTCTGTCTGTCTGTCTGTCTGTCTGTCTGTCTGTATCAAAATTTTGAAATCGGATAACTTGAGTAAAAATTGTCGTATCAACTTCAACTTTGGTATACTTTTTTTTGGTACCAAAATACAGGTCGAGTTCGTTAGCCAGCAATTTTCGTCCAAAATTATCAAAAATAGAATATTTTCAAAATTCAAAAAAAAAAAAAATTTCAAAAAAAAATGTTCTCTAATTTTTTTCTTAAACTACAAGTAAAATCGAACAAATTTTGTTTATAAAAGTTTCCGATATAATGCAACCCCACAAAGCTATAAATTTTTTAAGTTTACATGTGCAAAAAGGGGTACTGAAAGTGGATAAATCCTATACAAAAACTCTATTATTTTAAAAAAAAATGAAAAAAGTTCCGGTTTTTTCTTCCTGTTTACTTCCATTGATCACAACTAATAAAACTGCATCAAAAAATATTGACTTTTCTAAAAATTTTTGGAAATTTTGAATAAATTCATTTTTACATTCTCATCCTAAATGAGAAAGTCTTCAATTTGTGCGATTTTGAACTTTTGCTAAAACATACATTTCTCGACGTTTTGAGACCTCCTGATTCCAAAAAAATGGGTTTTACGAAGATGTCTGTCTGTCTGTCTGTCTGTCTGTATCAAAATTTTGAAATCGGATAACTTGAGTAAAAATTGTCGTATCAACTTCAACTTTGGTATACTTTTTTTTGGTACCAAAATACAGGACGAGTTCGTTAGCCAGCAATTTTCGTCCAAAATTATCAAAAATAGAATATTTTCTAAATTCAAAAAAAAAAAAAATTTCAAAAAAAAATTTTCTCTAATTTTTTTCTTAAACTACAAGTAAAATCGAACAAATTTTGTTTATAAAAGTTTCCGATATAATGCAACCCCACAAAGCTATGAATTTTTTAAGTTTACATGTGCAAAAAGGGGTACTGAAAGTGGATAAATCCTATACAAAAACTCTATTATTTTAAAAAAAAATGAAAAAAGTTCCGGTTTTTTCTTCCTGTTTACTTCCATTGATCACAACTAATAAAACTGCATCAAAAAATATTGACTTTTCTAAAAATTTTTGGAAATTTTGAATAAATTCATTTTTACATTCTCATCCTAAATGAGAAAGTCTTCAATTTGTGCGATTTTGAACTTTTGCTAAAACATACATTTCTCGACGTTTTGAGACCTCCTGATTCCAAAAAAATGGGTTTTACGAAGATGTCTGTCTGTCTGTCTGTCTGTCTGTCTGTCTGTCTGTCTGTCTGTCTGTCTGTCTGTATCAAAATTTTGAAATCGGATAACTTGAGTAAAAATTGTCGTATCAACTTCAACTTTGGTATACTTTTTTTTGGTACCAAAATACAGGACGAGTTCGTTAGCCAGCAATTTTCGTCCAAAATTATCAAAAATAGAATATTTTCTAAATTCAAAAAAAAAAAAAAATTCAAAAAAAAATTTTCTCTAATTTTTTTCTTAAACTACAAGTAAAATCGAACAAATTTTGTTTATAAAAGTTTCCGGTATAATGCAACCCCACAAAGCTATGAATTTTTTAAGTTTACATGTGCAAAAAGGGGTACTGAAAGTGGATAAATCCTATACAAAAACTCTATTATTTTAAAAAAAAATGAAAAAAGTTCCGGTTTTTTCTTCCTGTTTACTTCCATTGATCACAACTAATAAAACTGCATCAAAAAATATTGACTTTTCTAAAAATTTTTGGAAATTTTGAATAAATTCATTTTTACATTCTCATCCTAAATGAGAAAGTCTTCAATTTGTGCGATTTTGAACTTTTGCTAAAACATACATTTCTCGACGTTTTGAGACCTCCTGATTCCAAAAAAATGGGTTTTACGAAGATGTCTGTCTGTCTGTCTGTCTGTCTGTCTGTCTGTCTGTCTGTATCAAAATTTTGAAATCGGATAACTTGAGTAAAAATTGTCGTATCAACTTCAACTTTGGTATACTTTTTTTTGGTACCAAAATACAGGTCGAGTTCGTTAGCCAGCAATTTTCGTCCAAAATTATCAAAAATAGAATATTTTCAAAATTCAAAAAAAAAAAAAATTTCAAAAAAAAATGTTCTCTAATTTTTTTCTTAAACTACAAGTAAAATCGAACAAATTTTGTTTATAAAAGTTTCCGATATAATGCAACCCCACAAAGCTATAAATTTTTTAAGTTTACATGTGCAAAAAGGGGTACTGAAAGTGGATAAATCCTATACAAAAACTCTATTATTTTAAAAAAAAATGAAAAAAGTTCCGGTTTTTTCTTCCTGTTTACTTCCATTGATCACAACTAATAAAACTGCATCAAAAAATATTGACTTTTCTAAAAATTTTTGGAAATTTTGAATAAATTCATTTTTACATTCTCATCCTAAATGAGAAAGTCTTCAATTTGTGCGATTTTGAACTTTTGCTAAAACATACATTTCTCGACGTTTTGAGACCTCCTGATTCCAAAAAAATGGGTTTTACGAAGATGTCTGTCTGTCTGTCTGTCTGTCTGTCTGTATCAAAATTTTGAAATCGGATAACTTGAGTAAAAATTGTCGTATCAACTTCAACTTTGGTATACTTTTTTTTGGTACCAAAATACAGGTCGAGTTCGTTAGCCAGCAATTTTCGTCCAAAATTATCAAAAATAGAATATTTTCAAAATTCAAAAAAAAAAAAAATTTCAAAAAAAAATGTTCTCTAATTTTTTTCTTAAACTACAAGTAAAATCGAACAAATTTTGTTTATAAAAGTTTCCGATATAATGCAACCCCACAAAGCTATGAATTTTTTAAGTTTACATGTGCAAAAAGGGGTACTGAAAGTGGGTAAATCCTATACAAAAACTCTATTATTTTAAAAAAAAATGAAAAAAGTTCCGGTTTTTTCTTCCTGTTTACTTCCATTGATCACAACTAATAAAACTGCATCAAAAAATATCGACTTTTCTAAAAAATTTTGGAAATTTTGAATAAATTCATTTTTACATTCTCATCCTAAATGAGAAAGTCTTCAATTTGTGCGATTTTGAACTTTTGCTAAAACATACATTTCTCGACGTTTTGAAACCTCCTGATTCCAAAAAAATGGGTTTTACGAAGATGTCTGTCTGTCTGTCTGTCTGTCTGCCTGTCTGTATCAAAATTTTGAAATCGGATAACTTGAGTAAAAATTGTCGTATCAACTTCAACTTTGGTATACTTTTTTTTGGTACCAAAATACAGGTCGAGTTCGTTAGCCAGCAATTTTCGTCCAAAATTATCAAAAATAGAATATTTTCAAAATTCAAAAAAAAAAAAAATTTCAAAAAAAAATGTTCTCTAATTTTTTTCTTAAACTACAAGTAAAATCGAACAAATTTTGTTTATAAAAGTTTCCGATATAATGCAACCCCACAAGGCTATGAATTTTTTAAGTTTACATGTGCAAAAAGGGGTACTGAAAGTGGATAAATCCTATACAAAAACTCTATTATTTTAAAAAAAAATGAAAAAAGTTCCGGTTTTTTCTTCCTGTTTACTTCCATTGATCACAACTAATAAAACTGCATCAAAAAATATTGACTTTTCTAAAAATTTTTGGAAATTTTGAATAAATTCATTTTTACATTCTCATCCTAAATGAGAAAGTCTTCAATTTGTGCGATTTTGAACTTTTGCTAAAACATACATTTCTCGACGTTTTGAGACCTCCTGATTCCAAAAAAATGGGTTTTACGAAGATGTCTGTCTGTCTGTCTGCCTGTCTGTCTGTCTGTCTGTCTGTCTGTCTGTCTGTATCAAAATTTTGAAATCGGATAACTTGAGTAAAAATTGTCGTATCAACTTCAACTTTGGTATACTTTTTTTTGGTACCAAAATACAGGACGAGTTCGTTAGCCAGCAATTTTCGTCCAAAATTATCAAAAATAGAATATTTTCAAAATTCAAAAAAAAAAAAAATTTCAAAAAAAAATTTTCTCTAATTTTTTTCTTAAACTACAAGTAAAATCGAACAAATTTTGTTTATAAAAGTTTCCGATATAATGCAACCCCACAAAGCTATGAATTTTTTAAGTTTACATGTGCAAAAAGGGGTACTAAAAGTGGATAAATCCTATACAAAAACTCTATTATTTTAAAAAAAAAATGAAAAAAGTTCCGGTTTTTTCTTCCTGTTTACTTCCATTGATCACAACTAATAAAACTGCATCAAAAAATATTGACTTTTCTAAAAATTTTTGGAAATTTTGAATAAATTCATTTTTACATTCTCATCCTAAATGAGAAAGTCTTCAATTTGTGCGATTTTGAACTTTTGCTAAAACATACATTTCTCGACGTTTTGAGACCTCCTGATTCCAAAAAAATGGGTTTTACGAAGATGTCTGTCTGTCTGTCTGTCTGTCTGTATCAAAATTTTGAAATCGGATAACTTGAGTAAAAATTGTCGTATCAACTTCAACTTTGGTATACTTTTTTTTGGTACCAAAATACAGGACGAGTTCGTTAGCCAGCAATTTTCGTCCAAAATTATCAAAAATAGAATATTTTCTAAATTCAAAAAAAAAAAAAATTTCAAAAAAAAATTTTCTCTAATTTTTTTCTTAAACTACAAGTAAAATCGAACAAATTTTGTTTATAAAAGTTTCCGATATAATGCAACCCCACAAAGCTATGAATTTTTTAAGTTTACATGTGCAAAAAGGGGTACTGAAAGTGGATAAATCCTATACAAAAACTCTATTATTTTAAAAAAAAATGAAAAAAGTTCCGGTTTTTTCTTCCTGTTTACTTCCATTGATCACAACTAATAAAACTGCATCAAAAAATATTGACTTTTCTAAAAATTTTTGGAAATTTTGAATAAATTCATTTTTACATTCTCATCCTAAATGAGAAAGTCTTCAATTTGTGCGATTTTGAACTTTTGCTAAAACATACATTTCTCGACGTTTTGAGACCTCCTGATTCCAAAAAAATGGGTTTTACGAAGATGTCTGTCTGTCTGTCTGTCTGTCTGTCTGTCTGTATCAAAATTTTGAAATCGGATAACTTGAGTAAAAATTGTCGTATCAACTTCAACTTTGGTATACTTTTTTTTGGTACCAAAATACAGGTCGAGTTCGTTAGCCAGCAATTTTCGTCCAAAATTATCAAAAATAGAATATTTTCAAAATTCAAAAAAAAAAAAAATTTCAAAAAAAAATGTTCTCTAATTTTTTTCTTAAACTACAAGTAAAATCGAACAAATTTTGTTTATAAAAGTTTCCGATATAATGCAACCCCACAAAGCTATGAATTTTTTAAGTTTACATGTGCAAAAAGGGGTACTGAAAGTGGATAAATCCTATACAAAAACTCTATTATTTTAAAAAAAAATGAAAAAAGTTCCGGTTTTTTCTTCCTGTTTACTTCCATTGATCACAACTAATAAAACTGCATCAAAAAATATCGACTTTTCTAAAAAATTTTGGAAATTTTGAATAAATTCATTTTTACATTCTCATCCTAAATGAGAAAGTCTTCAATTTGTGCGATTTTGAACTTTTGCTAAAACATACATTTCTCGACGTTTTGAGACCTCCTGATTCCAAAAAAATGGGTTTTACGAAGATGTCTGTCTGTCTATCTGTCTGTCTGTCTGTATCAAAATTTTGAAATCGGATAACTTGAGTAAAAATTGTCGTATCAACTTCAACTTTGGTATACTTTTTTTTGGTACCAAAATACAGGTCGAGTTCGTTAGCCAGCAATTTTCGTCCAAAATTATCAAAAATAGAATATTTTCAAAATTCAAAAAAAAAAAAAATTTCAAAAATAAATGTTCTCTAATTTTTTTCTTAAACTACAAGTAAAATCGAACAAATTTTGTTTATAAAAGTTTCCGATATAATGCAACCCCACAAAGCTATGAATTTTTTAAGTTTACATGTGCAAAAAGGGGTACTGAAAGTGGATAAATCCTATACAAAAACTCTATTATTTTAAAAAAAAATGAAAAAAGTTCCGGTTTTTTCTTCCTGTTTACTTCCATTGATCACAACTAATAAAACTGCATCAAAAAATATCGACTTTTCTAAAAAATTTTGGAAATTTTGAATAAATTCATTTTTACATTCTCATCCTAAATGAGAAAGTCTTCTATTTGTGCGATTTTGAACTTTTGCTAAAACATACATTTCTCGACGTTTTGAGACCTCCTGATTCCAAAAAAATGGGTTTTACGAAGATGTCTGTCTGTCTGTCTGTCTGTCTGTCTGTCTGTCTGTATCAAAATTTTGAAATCGGATAACTTGAGTAAAAATTGTCGTATCAACTTCAACTTTGGTATACTTTTTTTTGGTACCAAAATACAGGTCGAGTTCGTTAGCCAGCAATTTTCGTCCAAAATTATCAAAAATAGAATATTTTCAAAATTCAAAAAAAAAAAAATTTCAAAAAAAAATGTTCTCTAATTTTTTTCTTAAACTACAAGTAAAATCGAACAAATTTTGTTTATAAAAGTTTCCGATATAATGCAACCCCACAAAGCTATGAATTTTTTAAGTTTACATGTGCAAAAAGGGGTACTGAAAGTGGATAAATCCTATACAAAAACTCTATTATTTTAAAAAAAAATGAAAAAAGTTCCGGTTTTTTCTTCCTGTTTACTTCCATTGATCACAACTAATAAAACTGCATCAAAAAATATCGACTTTTCTAAAAAATTTTGGAAATTTTGAATAAATTCATTTTTACATTCTCATCCTAAATGAGAAAGTCTTCAATTTGTGCGATTTTGAACTTTTGCTAAAACATACATTTCTCGACGTTTTGAGACCTCCTGATTCCAAAAAAATGGGTTTTACGAAGATGTCTGTCTGTCTGTCTGTCTGTCTGCCTGTCTGTATCAAAATTTTGAAATCGGATAACTTGAGTAAAAATTGTCGTATCAACTTCAACTTTGGTATACTTTTTTTTGGTACCAAAATACAGGTCGAGTTCGTTAGCCAGCAATTTTCGTCCAAAATTATCAAAAATAGAATATTTTCAAAATTCAAAAAAAAAAAAAATTTCAAAAAAAAATGTTCTCTAATTTTTTTCTTAAACTACAAGTAAAATCGAACAAATTTTGTTTATAAAAGTTTCCGATATAATGCAACCCCACAAAGCTATGAATTTTTTAAGTTTACATGTGCAAAAAGGGGTACTGAAAGTGGATAAATCCTATACAAAAACTCTATTATTTTAAAAAAAAATGAAAAAAGTTCCGGTTTTTTCTTCCTGTTTACTTCCATTGATCACAACTAATAAAACTGCATCAAAAAATATCGACTTTTCTAAAAAATTTTGGAAATTTTGAATAAATTCATTTTTACATTCTCATCCTAAATGAGAAAGTCTTCAATTTGTGCGATTTTGAACTTTTGCTAAAACATACATTTCTCGACGTTTTAAGACCTCCTGATTCCAAAAAAATGGGTTTTACGAAGATGTCTGTCTGTCTGTCTGTCTGTCTGTCTGTCTGTCTGTCTGTCTGTCTGTATCAAAATTTTGAAATCGGATAACTTGAGTAAAAATTGTCGTATCAACTTCAACTTTGGTATACTTTTTTTTGGTACCAAAATACAGGACGAGTTCGTTAGCCAGCAATTTTCGTCCAAAATTATCAAAAATAGAATATTTTCTAAATTAAAAAAAAAAAAAAATTCAAAAAAAAATTTTCTCTAATTTTTTTCTTAAACTACAAGTAAAATCGAACAAATTTTGTTTATAAAAGTTTCCGATATAATGCAACCCCACAAAGCTATGAATTTTTTAAGTTTACATGTGCAAAAAGGGGTACTGAAAGTGGATAAATCCTATACAAAAACTCTATTATTTTAAAAAAAAATGAAAAAAGTTCTGGTTTTTTCTTCCTGTTTACTTCCATTGATCACAACTAATAAAACTGCATCAAAAAATATTGACTTTTCTAAAAATTTTTGGAAATTTTGAATAAATTCATTTTTACATTCTCATCCTAAATGAGAAAGTCTTCAATTTGTGCGATTTTGAACTTTTGCTAAAACATACATTTCTCGACGTTTTGAGACCTCCTGATTCCAAAAAAATGGGTTTTACGAAGATGTCTGTCTGTCTGTCTGTCTGTCTGTCTGTATCAAAATTTTGAAATCGGATAACTTGAGTAAAAATTGTCGTATCAACTTCAACTTTGGTATACTTTTTTTTGGTACCAAAATACAGGTCGAGTTCGTTAGCCAGCAATTTTCGTCCAAAATTATCAAAAATAGAATATTTTCAAAATTCAAAAAAAAAAAAAATTTCAAAAAAAAATGTTCTCTAATTTTTTTCTTAAACTACAAGTAAAATCGAACAAATTTTGTTTATAAAAGTTTCCGATATAATGCAACCCCACAAAGCTATGAATTTTTTAAGTTTACATGTGCAAAAAGGGGTACTGAAAGTGGATAAATCCTATACAAAAACTCTATTATTTTAAAAAAAAATGAAAAAAGTTCCGGTTTTTTCTTCCTGTTTACTTCCATTGATCACAACTAATAAAACTGCATCAAAAAATATTGACTTTTCTAAAAATTTTTGGAAATTTTGAATAAATTCATTTTTACATTCTCATCCTAAATGAGAAAGTCTTCAATTTGTGCGATTTTGAACTTTTGCTAAAACATACATTTCTCGACGTTTTGAGACCTCCTGATTCCAAAAAAATGGGTTTTACGAAGATGTCTGTCTGTCTGTCTGTCTGTCTGTCTGTCTGTCTGTATCAAAATTTTGAAATCGGATAACTTGAGTAAAAATTGTCGTATCAACTTCAACTTTGGTATACTTTTTTTTGGTACCAAAATACATGTCGAGTTCGTTAGCCAGCAATTTTCGTCCAAAATTATCAAAAATAGAATATTTTCAAAATTCAAAAAAAAAAAAAATTTCAAAAAAAAATGTTCTCTAATTTTTTTCTTAAACTACAAGTAAAATCGAACAAATTTTGTTTATAAAAGTTTCCGATAATGCAACCCCACAAGGCTATGAATTTTTTAAGTTTACATGTGCAAAAAGGGGTACTGAAAGTGGATAAATCCTATACAAAAACTCTATTATTTTAAAAAAAAATGAAAAAAGTTCCGGTTTTTTCTTCCTGTTTACTTCCATTGATCACAACTAATAAAACTGCATCAAAAAATATTGACTTTTCTAAAAAATTTTGGAAATTTTGAATAAATTCATTTTTACATTCTCATCCTAAATGAGAAAGTCTTCAATTTGTGCGATTTTGAACTTTTGCTAAAACATACATTTCTCGACGTTTTGAGACCTCCTGATTCCAAAAAAATGGGTTTTACGAAGATGTCTGTCTGTCTGTCTGTCTGTCTGTCTGTCTGTCTGTCTGTCTGTCTGTCTGTCTGTCTGTCTGTCTGTCTGTCTGTATCAAAATTTTGAAATCGGATAACTTGAGTAAAAATTGTCGTATCAACTTCAACTTTGGTATACTTTTTTTTGGTACCAAAATACAGGACGAGTTCGTTAGCCAGCAATTTTCGTCCAAAATTATCAAAAATAGAATATTTTCAAAATTCAAAAAAAAAAAAAATTTCAAAAAAAAATTTTCTCTAATTTTTTTCTTAAACTACAAGTAAAATCGAACAAATTTTGTTTATAAAAGTTTCCGATATAATGCAACCCCACAAAGCTATGAATTTTTTAAGTTTACATGTGCAAAAAGGGGTACTGAAAGTGGATAAATCCTATACAAAAACTCTATTATTTTAAAAAAAAATGAAAAAAGTTCCGGTTTTTTCTTCCTGTTTACTTCCATTGATCACAACTAATAAAACTGCATCAAAAAATATTGACTTTTCTAAAAATTTTTGGAAATTTTGAATAAATTCATTTTTACATTCTCATCCTAAATGAGAAAGTCTTCAATTTGTGCGATTTTGAACTTTTGCTAAAACATACATTTCTCGACGTTTTGAGACCTCCTGATTCCAAAAAAATGGGTTTTACGAAGATGTCTGTCTGTCTGTCTGTCTGTCTGTATCAAAATTTTGAAATCGGATAACTTGAGTAAAAATTGTCGTATCAACTTCAACTTTGGTATACTTTTTTTTGGTACCAAAATACAGGACGAGTTCGTTAGCCAGCAATTTTCGTCCAAAATTATCAAAAATAGAATATTTTCTAAATTCAAAAAAAAAAAAAATTTCAAAAAAAAATTTTCTCTAATTTTTTTCTTAAACTACAAGTAAAATCGAACAAATTTTGTTTATAAAAGTTTCCGATAATGCAACCCCACAAGGCTATGAATTTTTTAAGTTTACATGTGCAAAAAGGGGTACTGAAAGTGGATAAATCCTATACAAAAACTCTATTATTTTAAAAAAAAATGAAAAAAGTTCCGGTTTTTTCTTCCTGTTTACTTCCATTGATCACAACTAATAAAACTGCATCAAAAAATATTGACTTTTCTAAAAAATTTTGGAAATTTTGAATAAATTCATTTTTACATTCTCATCCTAAATGAGAAAGTCTTCAATTTGTGCGATTTTGAACTTTTGCTAAAACATACATTTCTCGACGTTTTGAGACCTCCTGATTCCAAAAAAATGGGTTTTACGAAGATGTCTGTCTGTCTGTCTGTCTGTCTGTCTGTCTGTCTGTCTGTCTGTCTGTCTGTCTGTCTGTCTGTCTGTCTGTATCAAAATTTTGAAATCGGATAACTTGAGTAAAAATTGTCGTATCAACTTCAACTTTGGTATACTTTTTTTTGGTACCAAAATACAGGACGAGTTCGTTAGCCAGCAATTTTCGTCCAAAATTATCAAAAATAGAATATTTTCTAAATTCAAAAAAAAAAAAATTTCAAAAAAAAATTTTCTCTAATTTTTTTCTTAAACTACAAGTAAAATCGAACAAATTTTGTTTATAAAAGTTTCCGATAATGCAACCCCACAAGGCTATGAATTTTTTAAGTTTACATGTGCAAAAAGGGGTACTGAAAGTGGATAAATCCTATACAAAAACTCTATTATTTTAAAAAAAAATGAAAAAAGTTCCGGTTTTTTCTTCCTGTTTACTTCCATTGATCACAACTAATAAAACTGCATCAAAAAATATCGACTTTTCTAAAAAATTTTGGAAATTTTGAATAAATTCATTTTTACATTCTCATCCTAAATGAGAAAGTCTTCAATTTGTGCGATTTTGAACTTTTGCTAAAACATACATTTCTCGACGTTTTGAGACCTCCTGATTCCAAAAAAATGGGTTTTACGAAGATGTCTGTCTGTCTATCTGTCTGTCTGTCTGTATCAAAATTTTGAAATCGGATAACTTGAGTAAAAATTGTCGTATCAACTTCAACTTTGGTATACTTTTTTTTGGTACCAAAATACAGGTCGAGTTCGTTAGCCAGCAATTTTCGTCCAAAATTATCAAAAATAGAATATTTTCAAAATTCAAAAAAAAAAAAAATTTCAAAAATAAATGTTCTCTAATTTTTTTTTAAACTACAAGTAAAATCGAACAAATTTTGTTTATAAAAGTTTCCGATATAATGCAACCCCACAAAGCTATGAATTTTTTAAGTTTACATGTGCAAAAAGGGGTACTGAAAGTGGATAAATCCTATACAAAAACTCTATTATTTTAAAAAAAAATGAAAAAAGTTCCGGTTTTTTCTTCCTGTTTACTTCCATTGATCACAACTAATAAAACTGCATCAAAAAATATCGACTTTTCTAAAAAATTTTGGAAATTTTGAATAAATTCATTTTTACATTCTCATCCTAAATGAGAAAGTCTTCTATTTGTGCGATTTTGAACTTTTGCTAAAACATACATTTCTCGACGTTTTGAGACCTCCTGATTCCAAAAAAATGGGTTTTACGAAGATGTCTGTCTGTCTGTCTGTCTGTCTGTCTGTCTGTCTGTATCAAAATTTTGAAATCGGATAACTTGAGTAAAAATTGTCGTATCAACTTCAACTTTGGTATACTTTTTTTTGGTACCAAAATACAGGTCGAGTTCGTTAGCCAGCAATTTTCGTTAAAAATTATCAAAAATAGAATATTTTCAAAATTCAAAAAAAAAAAAAATTTCAAAAAAAAATGTTCTCTAATTTTTTTCTTAAACTACAAGTAAAATCGAACAAATTTTGTTTATAAAAGTTTCCGATATAATGCAACCCCACAAGGCTATGAATTTTTTAAGTTTACATGTGCAAAAAGGGGTACTGAAAGTGGATAAATCCTATACAAAAACTCTATTATTTTAAAAAAAAATGAAAAAAGTTCCGGTTTTTTCTTCCTGTTTACTTCCATTGATCACAACTAATAAAACTGCATCAAAAAATATTGACTTTTCTAAAAATTTTTGGAAATTTTGAATAAATTCATTTTTACATTCTCATCCTAAATGAGAAAGTCTTCAATTTGTGCGATTTTGAACTTTTGCTAAAACATACATTTCTCGACGTTTTGAGACCTCCTGATTCCAAAAAAATGGGTTTTACGAAGATGTCTGTCTGTCTGTCTGCCTGTCTGTCTGTCTGTCTGTCTGTCTGTCTGTATCAAAATTTTGAAATCGGATAACTTGAGTAAAAATTGTCGTATCAACTTCAACTTTGGTATACTTTTTTTTGGTACCAAAATACAGGTCGAGTTCGTTAGCCAGCAATTTTCGTCCAAAATTATCAAAAATAGAATATTTTCAAAATTCAAAAAAAAAAAAATTTCAAAAAAAAATGTTCTCTAATTTTTTTCTTAAACTACAAGTAAAATCGAACAAATTTTGTTTATAAAAGTTTCCGATATAATGCAACCCCACAAAGCTATGAATTTTTTAAGTTTACATGTGCAAAAAGGGGTACTGAAAGTGGATAAATCCTATACAAAAACTCTATTATTTTAAAAAAAAATGAAAAAAGTTCCGGTTTTTTCTTCCTGTTTACTTCCATTGATCACAACTAATAAAACTGCATCAAAAAATATCGACTTTTCTAAAAAATTTTGGAAATTTTGAATAAATTCATTTTTACATTCTCATCCTAAATGAGAAAGTCTTCAATTTGTGCGATTTTGAACTTTTGCTAAAACATACATTTCTCGACGTTTTGAGACCTCCTGATTCCAAAAAAATGGGTTTTACGAAGATGTCTGTCTGTCTGTCTGTCTGTCTGCCTGTCTGTATCAAAATTTTGAAATCGGATAACTTGAGTAAAAATTGTCGTATCAACTTCAACTTTGGTATACTTTTTTTTGGTACCAAAATACAGGTCGAGTTCGTTAGCCAGCAATTTTCGTCCAAAATTATCAAAAATAGAATATTTTCAAAATTCAAAAAAAAAAAAAATTTCAAAAAAAAATGTTCTCTAATTTTTTTCTTAAACTACAAGTAAAATCGAACAAATTTTGTTTATAAAAGTTTCCGATATAATGCAACCCCACAAAGCTATGAATTTTTTAAGTTTACATGTGCAAAAAGGGGTACTGAAAGTGGATAAATCCTATACAAAAACTCTATTATTTTAAAAAAAAATGAAAAAAGTTCCGGTTTTTTCTTCCTGTTTACTTCCATTGATCACAACTAATAAAACTGCATCAAAAAATATCGACTTTTCTAAAAAATTTTGGAAATTTTGAATAAATTCATTTTTACATTCTCATCCTAAATGAGAAAGTCTTCAATTTGTGCGATTTTGAACTTTTGCTAAAACATACATTTCTCGACGTTTTAAGACCTCCTGATTCCAAAAAAATGGGTTTTACGAAGATGTCTGTCTGTCTGTCTGTATCAAAATTTTGAAATCGGATAACTTGAGTAAAAATTGTCGTATCAACTTCAACTTTGGTATACTTTTTTTTGGTACCAAAATACAGGACGAGTTCGTTAGCCAGCAATTTTCGTCCAAAATTATCAAAAATAGAATATTTTCTAAATTCAAAAAAAAAAAAAAATTCAAAAAAAAATTTTCTCTAATTTTTTTCTTAAACTACAAGTAAAATCGAACAAATTTTGTTTATAAAAGTTTCCGATATAATGCAACCCCACAAAGCTATGAATTTTTTAAGTTTACATGTGCAAAAAGGGGTACTGAAAGTGGATAAATCCTATACAAAAACTCTATTATTTTAAAAAAAAATGAAAAAAGTTCTGGTTTTTTCTTCCTGTTTACTTCCATTGATCACAACTAATAAAACTGCATCAAAAAATATTGACTTTTCTAAAAATTTTTGGAAATTTTGAATAAATTCATTTTTACATTCTCATCCTAAATGAGAAAGTCTTCAATTTGTGCGATTTTGAACTTTTGCTAAAACATACATTTCTCGACGTTTTGAGACCTCCTGATTCCAAAAAAATGGGTTTTACGAAGATGTCTGTCTGTCTGTCTGTCTGTCTGTCTGTATCAAAATTTTGAAATCGGATAACTTGAGTAAAAATTGTCGTATCAACTTCAACTTTGGTATACTTTTTTTTGGTACCAAAATACAGGTCGAGTTCGTTAGCCAGCAATTTTCGTCCAAAATTATCAAAAATAGAATATTTTCAAAATTCAAAAAAAAAAAAAATTTCAAAAAAAAATGTTCTCTAATTTTTTTCTTAAACTACAAGTAAAATCGAACAAATTTTGTTTATAAAAGTTTCCGATATAATGCAACCCCACAAAGCTATGAATTTTTTAAGTTTACATGTGCAAAAAGGGGTACTGAAAGTGGATAAATCCTATACAAAAACTCTATTATTTTAAAAAAAAATGAAAAAAGTTCCGGTTTTTTCTTCCTGTTTACTTCCATTGATCACAACTAATAAAACTGCATCAAAAAATATTGACTTTTCTAAAAATTTTTGGAAATTTTGAATAAATTCATTTTTACATTCTCATCCTAAATGAGAAAGTCTTCAATTTGTGCGATTTTGAACTTTTGCTAAAACATACATTTCTCGACGTTTTGAGACCTCCTGATTCCAAAAAAATGGGTTTTACGAAGATGTCTGTCTGTCTGTCTGTCTGTCTGTCTGTCTGTATCAAAATTTTGAAATCGGATAACTTGAGTAAAAATTGTCGTATCAACTTCAACTTTGGTATACTTTTTTTTGGTACCAAAATACATGTCGAGTTCGTTAGCCAGCAATTTTCGTCCAAAATTATCAAAAATAGAATATTTTCAAAATTCAAAAAAAAAAAAAATTTCAAAAAAAAATGTTCTCTAATTTTTTTCTTAAACTACAAGTAAAATCGAACAAATTTTGTTTATAAAAGTTTCCGATAATGCAACCCCACAAGGCTATGAATTTTTTAAGTTTACATGTGCAAAAAGGGGTACTGAAAGTGGATAAATCCTATACAAAAACTCTATTATTTTAAAAAAAAATGAAAAAAGTTCCGGTTTTTTCTTCCTGTTTACTTCCATTGATCACAACTAATAAAACTGCATCAAAAAATATTGACTTTTCTAAAAATTTTTGGAAATTTTGAATAAATTCATTTTTACATTCTCATCCTAAATGAGAAAGTCTTCAATTTGTGCGATTTTGAACTTTTGCTAAAACATACATTTCTCGACGTTTTGAGACCTCCTGATTCCAAAAAAATGGGTTTTACGAAGATGTCTGTCTGTCTGTCTGTCTGTCTGTCTGTCTGTCTGTCTGTCTGTCTGTCTGTCTGTCTGTCTGTCTGTATCAAAATTTTGAAATCGGATAACTTGAGTAAAAATTGTCGTATCAACTTCAACTTTGGTATACTTTTTTTTGGTACCAAAATACAGGACGAGTTCGTTAGCCAGCAATTTTCGTCCAAAATTATCAAAAATAGAATATTTTCAAAATTCAAAAAAAAAAAAAATTTCAAAAAAAAATTTTCTCTAATTTTTTTCTTAAACTACAAGTAAAATCGAACAAATTTTGTTTATAAAAGTTTCCGATATAATGCAACCCCACAAAGCTATGAATTTTTTAAGTTTACATGTGCAAAAAGGGGTACTGAAAGTGGATAAATCCTATACAAAAACTCTATTATTTTAAAAAAAAATGAAAAAAGTTCCGGTTTTTTCTTCCTGTTTACTTCCATTGATCACAACTAATAAAACTGCATCAAAAAATATTGACTTTTCTAAAAATTTTTGGAAATTTTGAATAAATTCATTTTTACATTCTCATCCTAAATGAGAAAGTCTTCAATTTGTGCGATTTTGAACTTTTGCTAAAACATACATTTCTCGACGTTTTGAGACCTCCTGATTCCAAAAAAATGGGTTTTACGAAGATGTCTGTCTGTCTGTCTGTCTGTCTGTATCAAAATTTTGAAATCGGATAACTTGAGTAAAAATTGTCGTATCAACTTCAACTTTGGTATACTTTTTTTTGGTACCAAAATACAGGACGAGTTCGTTAGCCAGCAATTTTCGTCCAAAATTATCAAAAATAGAATATTTTCTAAATTCAAAAAAAAAAAAAATTTCAAAAAAAAATGTTCTCTAATTTTTTTCTTAAACTACAAGTAAAATCGAACAAATTTTGTTTATAAAAGTTTCCGATATAATGCAACCCCACAAAGCTATGAATTTTTTAAGTTTACATGTGCAAAAAGGGGTACTGAAAGTGGATAAATCCTATACAAAAACTCTATTATTTTAAAAAAAAATGAAAAAAGTTCCGGTTTTTTCTTCCTGTTTACTTCCATTGATCACAACTAATAAAACTGCATCAAAAAATATCGACTTTTCTAAAAAATTTTGGAAATTTTGAATAAATTCATTTTTACATTCTCATCCTAAATGAGAAAGTCTTCAATTTGTGCGATTTTGAACTTTTGCTAAAACATACATTTCTCGACGTTTTGAGACCTCCTGATTCCAAAAAAATGGGTTTTACGAAGATGTCTGTCTGTCTGTCTGTCTGTCTGTCTGTCTGTCTGTATCAAAATTTTGAAATCGGATAACTTGAGTAAAAATTGTCGTATCAACTTCAACTTTGGTATACTTTTTTTTGGTACCAAAATACAGGTCGAGTTCGTTAGCCAGCAATTTTCGTCCAAAATTATCAAAAATAGAATATTTTCAAAATTCAAAAAAAAAAAAAATTTCAAAAAAAAATGTTCTCTAATTTTTTTCTTAAACTACAAGTAAAATCGAACAAATTTTGTTTATAAAAGTTTCCGATATAATGCAACCCCACAAGGCTATGAATTTTTTAAGTTTACATGTGCAAAAAGGGGTACTGAAAGTGGATAAATCCTATACAAAAACTCTATTATTTTAAAAAAAAATGAAAAAAGTTCCGGTTTTTTCTTCCTGTTTACTTCCATTGATCACAACTAATAAAACTGCATCAAAAAATATTGACTTTTCTAAAAATTTTTGGAAATTTTGGATAAATTCATTTTTACATTCTCATCCTAAATGAGAAAGTCTTCAATTTGTGCGATTTTGAACTTTTGCTAAAACATACATTTCTCGACGTTTTGAGACCTCCTGATTCCAAAAAAATGGGTTTTACGAAGATGTCTGTCTGTCTGTCTGTCTGTCTGTCTGTCTGTATCAAAATTTTGAAATCGGATAACTTGAGTAAAAATTGTCGTATCAACTTCAACTTTGGTATACTTTTTTTTGGTACCAAAATACAGGACGAGTTCGTTAGCCAGCAATTTTCGTCCAAAATTATCAAAAATAGAATATTTTCTAAATTCAAAAAAAAAAAAAAATTCAAAAAAAAATTTTCTCTAATTTTTTTCTTAAACTACAAGTAAAATCGAACAAATTTTGTTTATAAAAGTTTCCGATATAATGCAACCCCACAAAGCTATGAATTTTTTAAGTTTACATGTGCAAAAAGGGGTACTGAAAGTGGATAAATCCTATACAAAAACTCTATTATTTTAAAAAAAAATGAAAAAAGTTCCGGTTTTTTCTTCCTGTTTACTTCCATTGATCACAACTAATAAAACTGCATCAAAAAATATTGACTTTTCTAAAAATTTTTGGAAATTTTGAATAAATTCATTTTTACATTCTCATCCTAAATGAGAAAGTCTTCAATTTGTGCGATTTTGAACTTTTGCTAAAACATACATTTCTCGACGTTTTGAGACCTCCTGATTCCAAAAAAATGGGTTTTACGAAGATGTCTGTCTGTCTGTCTGTCTGTCTGTCTGTCTGTATCAAAATTTTGAAATCGGATAACTTGAGTAAAAATTGTCGTATCAACTTCAACTTTGGTATACTTTTTTTTGGTACCAAAATACAGGTCGAGTTCGTTAGCCAGCAATTTTCGTCTAAAATTATCAAAAATAGAATATTTTCAAAATTCAAAAAAAAAAAAAATTTCAAAAAAAAATGTTCTCTAATTTTTTTCTTAAACTACAAGTAAAATCGAACAAATTTTGTTTATAAAAGTTTCCGATATAATGCAACCCCACAAAGCTATGAATTTTTTAAGTTTACATGTGCAAAAAGGGGTACTGAAAGTGGATAAATCCTATACAAAAACTCTATTATTTTAAAAAAAAATGAAAAAAGTTCCGGTTTTTTCTTCCTGTTTACTTCCATTGATCACAACTAATAAAACTGCATAAAAAAATATCGACTTTTCTAAAAAATTTTGGAAATTTTGAATAAATTCATTTTTACATTCTCATCCTAAATGAGAAAGTCTTCAATTTGTGCGATTTTGAACTTTTGCTAAAACATACATTTCTCGACGTTTTGAGACCTCCTGATTCCAAAAAAATGGGTTTTACGAAGATGTCTGTCTGTCTGTCTGTCTGTCTGTCTGTCTGTCTGTCTGTCTGTCTGTCTGTATCAAAATTTTGAAATCGGATAACTTGAGTAAAAATTGTCGTATCAACTTCAACTTTGGTATACTTTTTTTTGGTACCAAAATACAGGACGAGTTCGTTAGCCAGCAATTTTCGTCCAAAATTATCAAAAATAGAATATTTTCTAAATTCAAAAAAAAAAAAAAATTCAAAAAAAAATTTTCTCTAATTTTTTTCTTAAACTACAAGTAAAATCGAACAAATTTTGTTTATAAAAGTTTCCGGTATAATGCAACCCCACAAAGCTATGAATTTTTTAAGTTTACATGTGCAAAAAGGGGTACTGAAAGTGGATAAATCCTATACAAAAACTCTATTATTTTAAAAAAAAATGAAAAAAGTTCCGGTTTTTTCTTCCTGTTTACTTCCATTGATCACAACTAATGAAACTGCATCAAAAAATATTGACTTTTCTAAAAATTTTTGGAAATTTTGAATAAATTCATTTTTACATTCTCATCCTAAATGAGAAAGTCTTCAATTTGTGCGATTTTGAACTTTTGCTAAAACATACATTTCTCGACGTTTTGAGACCTCCTGATTCCAAAAAAATGGGTTTTACGAAGATGTCTGTCTGTCTGTCTGTCTGTCTGTCTGTATCAAAATTTTGAAATCGGATAACTTGAGTAAAAATTGTCGTATCAACTTCAACTTTGGTATACTTTTTTTTGGTACCAAAATACAGGTCGAGTTCGTTAGCCAGCAATTTTCGTCCAAAATTATCAAAAATAGAATATTTTCAAAATTCAAAAAAAAAAAAAATTTCAAAAAAAAATGTTCTCTAATTTTTTTCTTAAACTACAAGTAAAATCGAACAAATTTTGTTTATAAAAGTTTCCGATATAATGCAACCCCACAAGGCTATGAATTTTTTAAGTTTACATGTGCAAAAAGGGGTACTGAAAGTGGATAAATCCTATACAAAAACTCTATTATTTTAAAAAAAAATGAAAAAAGTTCCGGTTTTTTCTTCCTGTTTACTTCCATTGATCACAACTAATAAAACTGCATCAAAAAATATTGACTTTTCTAAAAATTTTTGGAAATTTTGGATAAATTCATTTTTACATTCTCATCCTAAATGAGAAAGTCTTCAATTTGTGCGATTTTGAACTTTTGCTAAAACATACATTTCTCGACGTTTTGAGACCTCCTGATTCCAAAAAAATGGGTTTTACGAAGATGTCTGTCTGTCTGTCTGTCTGTCTGTCTGTCTGTATCAAAATTTTGAAATCGGATAACTTGAGTAAAAATTGTCGTATCAACTTCAACTTTGGTATACTTTTTTTTGGTACCAAAATACAGGACGAGTTCGTTAGCCAGCAATTTTCGTCCAAAATTATCAAAAATAGAATATTTTCTAAATTCAAAAAAAAAAAAAAATTCAAAAAAAAATTTTCTCTAATTTTTTTCTTAAACTACAAGTAAAATCGAACAAATTTTGTTTATAAAAGTTTCCGATATAATGCAACCCCACAAAGCTATGAATTTTTTAAGTTTACATGTGCAAAAAGGGGTACTGAAAGTGGATAAATCCTATACAAAAACTCTATTATTTTAAAAAAAAATGAAAAAAGTTCCGGTTTTTTCTTCCTGTTTACTTCCATTGATCACAACTAATAAAACTGCATCAAAAAATATTGACTTTTCTAAAAATTTTTGGAAATTTTGAATAAATTCATTTTTACATTCTCATCCTAAATGAGAAAGTCTTCAATTTGTGCGATTTTGAACTTTTGCTAAAACATACATTTCTCGACGTTTTGAGACCTCCTGATTCCAAAAAAATGGGTTTTACGAAGATGTCTGTCTGTCTGTCTGTCTGTCTGTCTGTCTGTATCAAAATTTTGAAATCGGATAACTTGAGTAAAAATTGTCGTATCAACTTCAACTTTGGTATACTTTTTTTTGGTACCAAAATACAGGTCGAGTTCGTTAGCCAGCAATTTTCGTCTAAAATTATCAAAAATAGAATATTTTCAAAATTCAAAAAAAAAAAAAATTTCAAAAAAAAATGTTCTCTAATTTTTTTCTTAAACTACAAGTAAAATCGAACAAATTTTGTTTATAAAAGTTTCCGATATAATGCAACCCCACAAAGCTATGAATTTTTTAAGTTTACATGTGCAAAAAGGGGTACTGAAAGTGGATAAATCCTATACAAAAACTCTATTATTTTAAAAAAAAATGAAAAAAGTTCCGGTTTTTTCTTCCTGTTTACTTCCATTGATCACAACTAATAAAACTGCATAAAAAAATATCGACTTTTCTAAAAAATTTTGGAAATTTTGAATAAATTCATTTTTACATTCTCATCCTAAATGAGAAAGTCTTCAATTTGTGCGATTTTGAACTTTTGCTAAAACATACATTTCTCGACGTTTTGAGACCTCCTGATTCCAAAAAAATGGGTTTTACGAAGATGTCTGTCTGTCTGTCTGTCTGTCTGTCTGTCTGTCTGTCTGTCTGTCTGTCTGTATCAAAATTTTGAAATCGGATAACTTGAGTAAAAATTGTCGTATCAACTTCAACTTTGGTATACTTTTTTTTGGTACCAAAATACAGGACGAGTTCGTTAGCCAGCAATTTTCGTCCAAAATTATCAAAAATAGAATATTTTCTAAATTCAAAAAAAAAAAAAAATTCAAAAAAAAATTTTCTCTAATTTTTTTCTTAAACTACAAGTAAAATCGAACAAATTTTGTTTATAAAAGTTTCCGGTATAATGCAACCCCACAAAGCTATGAATTTTTTAAGTTTACATGTGCAAAAAGGGGTACTGAAAGTGGATAAATCCTATACAAAAACTCTATTATTTTAAAAAAAAATGAAAAAAGTTCCGGTTTTTTCTTCCTGTTTACTTCCATTGATCACAACTAATAAAACTGCATCAAAAAATATTGACTTTTCTAAAAATTTTTGGAAATTTTGAATAAATTCATTTTTACATTCTCATCCTAAATGAGAAAGTCTTCAATTTGTGCGATTTTGAACTTTTGCTAAAACATACATTTCTCGACGTTTTGAGACCTCCTGATTCCAAAAAAATGGGTTTTACGAAGATGTCTGTCTGTCTGTCTGTCTGTCTGTCTGTATCAAAATTTTGAAATCGGATAACTTGAGTAAAAATTGTCGTATCAACTTCAACTTTGGTATACTTTTTTTTGGTACCAAAATACAGGTCGAGTTCGTTAGCCAGCAATTTTCGTCCAAAATTATCAAAAATAGAATATTTTCAAAATTCAAAAAAAAAAAAAATTTCAAAAAAAAATGTTCTCTAATTTTTTTCTTAAACTACAAGTAAAATCGAACAAACTTTGTTTATAAAAGTTTCCGATATAATGCAACCCCACAAAGCTATGAATTTTTTAAGTTTACATGTGCAAAAAGGGGTACTGAAAGTGGATAAATCCTATACAAAAACTCTATTATTTTAAAAAAAAATGAAAAAAGTTCCGGTTTTTTCTTCCTGTTTACTTCCATTGATCACAACTAATAAAACTGCATAAAAAAATATCGACTTTTCTAAAAAATTTTGGAAATTTTGAATAAATTCATTTTTACATTCTCATCCTAAATGAGAAAGTCTTCAATTTGTGCGATTTTGAACTTTTGCTAAAACATACATTTCTCGACGTTTTGAGACCTCCTGATTCCAAAAAAATGGGTTTTACGAAGATGTCTGTCTGTCTGTCTGTCTGTCTGTATCAAAATTTTGAAATCGGATAACTTGAGTAAAAATTGTCGTATCAACTTCAACTTTGGTATACTTTTTTTTGGTACCAAAATACAGGTCGAGTTCGTTAGCCAGCAATTTTTGTCCAAAATTATCAAAAATAGAATATTTTCAAAATTCAAAAAAAAAAAAAATTTCAAAAAAAAATGTTCTCTAATTTTTTTCTTAAACTACAAGTAAAATCGAACAAATTTTGTTTATAAAAGTTTCCGATATAATGCAACCCCACAAAGCTATGAATTTTTTAAGTTTACATGTGCAAAAAGGGGTACTGAAAGTGGATAAATCCTATACAAAAACTCTATTATTTTAAAAAAAAATGAAAAAAGTTCCGGTTTTTTCTTCCTGTTTACTTCCATTGATCACAACTAATAAAACTGCATCAAAAAATATCGACTTTTCTAAAAAATTTTGGAAATTTTGAATAAATTCATTTTTACATTCTCATCCTAAATGAGAAAGTCTTCAATTTGTGCGATTTTGAACTTTTGCTAAAACATACATTTCTCGACGTTTTGAGACCTCCTGATTCCAAAAAAATGGGTTTTACGAAGATGTCTGTCTGTCTGTCTGTCTGTCTGTCTGTCTGTCTGTATCAAAATTTTGAAATCGGATAACTTGAGTAAAAATTGTCGTATCAACTTCAACTTTGGTATACTTTTTTTTGGTACCAAAATACAGGTCGAGTTCGTTAGCCAGCAATTTTCGTCCAAAATTATCAAAAATAGAATATTTTCAAAATTCAAAAAAAAAAAAAATTTCAAAAAAAAATGTTCTCTAATTTTTTTCTTAAACTACAAGTAAAATCGAACAAATTTTGTTTATTAAAGTTTCCGATATAATGCAACCCCACAAAGCTATGAATTTTTTAAGTTTACATGTGCAAAAAGGGGTACTGAAAGTGGATAAATCCTATACAAAAACTCTATTATTTTAAAAAAAAATGAAAAAAGTTCCGGTTTTTTCTTCCTGTTTACTTCCATTGATCACAACTAATAAAACTGCATAAAAAAATATCGACTTTTCTAAAAAATTTTGGAAATTTTGAATAAATTCATTTTTACATTCTCATCCTAAATGAGAAAGTCTTCAATTTGTGCGATTTTGAACTTTTGCTAAAACATACATTTCTCGACGTTTTGAGACCTCCTGATTCCAAAAAAATGGGTTTTACGAAGATGTCTGTCTGTCTGTCTGTCTGTCTGTATCAAAATTTTGAAATCGGATAACTTGAGTAAAAATTGTCGTATCAACTTCAACTTTGGTATACTTTTTTTTGGTACCAAAATACAGGTCGAGTTCGTTAGCCAGCAATTTTCGTCTAAAATTATCAAAAATAGAATATTTTCAAAATTCAAAAAAAAAAAAAATTTCAAAAAAAAATGTTCTCTAATTTTTTTCTTAAACTACAAGTAAAATCGAACAAATTTTGTTTATAAAAGTTTCCGATATAATGCAACCCCACAAAGCTATGAATTTTTTAAGTTTACATGTGCAAAAAGGGGTACTGAAAGTGGATAAATCCTATACAAAAACTCTATTATTTTAAAAAAAAATGAAAAAAGTTCCGGTTTTTTCTTCCTGTTTACTTCCATTGATCACAACTAATAAAACTGCATCAAAAAATATCGACTTTTCTAAAAAATTTTGGAAATTTTGAATAAATTCATTTTTACATTCTCATCCTAAATGAGAAAGTCTTCAATTTGTGCGATTTTGAACATTTGCTAAAACATACATTTCTCGACGTTTTGAGACCTCCTGATTCCAAAAAAATGGGTTTTACGAAGATGTCTGTCTGTCTGTCTGTCTGTCTGTCTGCCTGTCTGTATCAAAATTTTGAAATCGGATAACTTGAGTAAAAATTGTCGTATCAACTTCAACTTTGGTATACTTTTTTTTGGTACCAAAATACAGGTCGAGTTCGTTAGCCAGCAATTTTCGTCCAAAATTATCAAAAATAGAATATTTTCAAAATTCAAAAAAAAAAAAAATTTCAAAAAAAAATGTTCTCTAATTTTTTTCTTAAACTACAAGTAAAATCGAACAAATTTTGTTTATAAAAGTTTCCGATATAATGCAACCCCACAAAGCTATGAATTTTTTAAGTTTACATGTGCAAAAAGGGGTACTGAAAGTGGATAAATCCTATACAAAAACTCTATTATTTTAAAAAAAAATGAAAAAAGTTCCGGTTTTTTCTTCCTGTTTACTTCCATTGATCACAACTAATAAAACTGCATAAAAAAATATCGACTTTTCTAAAAAATTTTGGAAATTTTGAATAAATTCATTTTTACATTCTCATCCTAAATGAGAAAGTCTTCAATTTGTGCGATTTTGAACTTTTGCTAAAACATACATTTCTCGACGTTTTGAGACCTCCTGATTCCAAAAAAATGGGTTTTACGAAGATGTCTGTCTGTCTGTCTGTCTGTCTGTCTGTCTGTCTGTCTGTCTGTATCAAAATTTTGAAATCGGATAACTTGAGTAAAAATTGTCGTATCAACTTCAACTTTGGTATACTTTTTTTTGGTACCAAAATACAGGTCGAGTTCGTTAGCCAGCAATTTTCGTCCAAAATTATCAAAAATAGAATATTTTCAAAATTCAAAACAAAAAAAAATTTCAAAAAAAAATGTTCTCTAATTTTTTTCTTAAACTACAAGTAAAATCGAACAAATTTTGTTTATAAAAGTTTCCGATATAATGCAACCCCACAAAGCTATGAATTTTTTAAGTTTACATGTGCAAAAAGGGGTACTGAAAGTGGATAAATCCTATACAAAAAC
Organism: Ganaspis brasiliensis; assembly: GCA_037103525.1. Lineage (NCBI taxonomy): Eukaryota > Metazoa > Arthropoda > Insecta > Hymenoptera > Figitidae > Ganaspis > Ganaspis brasiliensis. The sequence goes on along the minus strand of JAZKLR010000280.1, from coordinate 59,415 downwards.
TCTATTATTTTAAAAAAAAATGAAAAAAGTTCCGGTTTTTTCTTCCTGTTTACTTCCATTGATCACAACTAATAAAACTGCATCAAAAAATATTGACTTTTCTGAAAATTTTTGGAAATTTTGAATAAATTCATTTTTACATTCTCATCCTAAATGAGAAAGTCTTCAATTTGTGCGATTTTGAACTTTTGCTAAAACATACATTTCTCGACGTTTTGAGACCTCCTGATTCCAAAAAAATGGGTTTTACGAAGATGTCTGTCTGTCTGTCTGTCTGTCTGTCTGTATCAAAATTTTGAAATCGGATAACTTGAGTAAAAATTGTCGTATCAACTTCAACTTTGGTATACTTTTTTTTGGTACCAAAATACAGGTCGAGTTCGTTAGCCAGCAATTTTCGTCCAAAATTATCAAAAATAGAATATTTTCAAAATTCAAAAAAAAAAAAAAATTTCAAAAAAAAATGTTCTCTAATTTTTTTCTTAAACTACAAGTAAAATCGAACAAATTTTGTTTATAAAAGTTTCCGATATAATGCAACCCCACAAAGCTATGAATTTTTTAAGTTTACATGTGCAAAAAGGGGTACTGAAAGTGGATAAATCCTATAAAAAAACTCTATTATTTTAAAAAAAAATGAAAAAAGTTCCGGTTTTTTCTTCCTGTTTACTTCCATTGATCACAACTAATAAAACTGCATCAAAAAATATCGACTTTTCTAAAAAATTTTGGAAATTTTGAATAAATTCATTTTTACATTCTCATCCTAAATGAGAAAGTCTTCAATTTGTGCGATTTTGAACTTTTGCTAAAACATACATTTCTCGACGTTTTGAGACCTCCTGATTCCAAAAAAATGGGTTTTACGAAGATGTCTGTCTGTCTGTCTGTCTGTCTGTCTGTCTGTATCAAAATTTTGAAATCGGATAACTTGAGTAAAAATTGTCGTATCAACTTCAACTTTGGTATACTTTTTTTTGGTACCAAAATACAGGTCGAGTTCGTTAGCCAGCAATTTTCGTCCAAAGTTATCAAAAATAGAATATTTTCAAAATTCAAAAAAAAAAAAAATTTCAAAAAAAAATGTTCTCTAATTTTTTTCTTAAACTACAAGTAAAATCGAACAAATTTTGTTTATAAAAGTTTCCGATATAATGCAACCCCACAAAGCTATGAATTTTTTAAGTTTACATGTGCAAAAAGGGGTACTGAAAGTGGATAAATCCTATACAAAAACTCTATTATTTTAAAAAAAAATGAAAAAAGTTCCGGTTTTTTCTTCCTGTTTACTTCCATTGATCACAACTAATAAAACTGCATCAAAAAATATCGACTTTTCTAAAAAATTTTGGAAATTTTGAATAAATTCATTTTTACATTCTCATCCTAAATGAGAAAGTCTTCAATTTGTGCGATTTTGAACTTTTGCTAAAACATACATTTCTCGACGTTTTGAGACCTCCTGATTCCAAAAAAATGGGTTTTACGAAGATGTCTGTCTGTCTGTCTGTCTGTCTGTCTGTATCAAAATTTTGAAATCGGATAACTTGAGTAAAAATTGTCGTATCAACTTCAACTTTGGTATACTTTTTTTTGGTACCAAAATACAGGTCGAGTTCGTTAGCCAGCAATTTTCGTCCAAAATTATCAAAAATAGAATATTTTCTAAATTCAAAAAAAAAAAAAATTCAAAAAAAAATGTTCTCTAATTTTTTTCTTAAACTACAAGTAAAATCGAACAAATTTTGTTTATAAAAGTTTCCGATATAATGCAACCCCACAAAGCTATGAATTTTTTAAGTTTACATGTGCAAAAAGGGGTACTGAAAGTGGATAAATCCTATACAAAAACTCTATTATTTTAAAAAAAAATGAAAAAAGTTCCGGTTTTTTCTTCCTGTTTACTTCCATTGATCACAACTAATAAAACTGCATCAAAAAATATCGACTTTTCTAAAAAATTTTGGAAATTTTGAATAAATTCATTTTTACATTCTCATCCTAAATGAGAAAGTCTTCAATTTGTGCGATTTTGAACTTTTGCTAAAACATACATTTCTCGACGTTTTGAGACCTCCTGATTCCAAAAAAATGGGTTTTACGAAGATGTCTGTCTGTCTGTCTGTCTGCCTGTCTGTATCAAAATTTTGAAATCGGATAACTTGAGTAAAAATTGTCGTATCAACTTCAACTTTGGTATACTTTTTTTTGGTACCAAAATACAGGTCGAGTTCGTTAGCCAGCAATTTTCGTCCAAAATTATCAAAAATAGAATATTTTCAAAATTCAAAAAAAAAAAAAATTTCAAAAAAAAATGTTCTCTAATTTTTTTCTTAAACTACAAGTAAAATCGAACAAATTTTGTTTATAAAAGTTTCCGATATAATGCAACCCCACAAGGCTATGAATTTTTTAAGTTTACATGTGCAAAAAGGGGTACTGAAAGTGGATAAATCCTATACAAAAACTCTATTATTTTAAAAAAAAATGAAAAAAGTTCCGGTTTTTTCTTCCTGTTTACTTCCATTGATCACAACTAATAAAACTGCATCAAAAAATATTGACTTTTCTAAAAATTTTTGGAAATTTTGAATAAATTCATTTTTACATTCTCATCCTAAATGAGAAAGTCTTCAATTTGTGCGATTTTGAACTTTTGCTAAAACATACATTTCTCGACGTTTTGAGACCTCCTGATTCCAAAAAAATGGGTTTTACGAAGATGTCTGTCTGTCTGTCTGTCTGTCTGTCTGTCTGTCTGTCTGTCTGTCTGTATCAAAATTTTGAAATCGGATAACTTGAGTAAAAATTGTCGTATCAACTTCAACTTTGGTATACTTTTTTTTGGTACCAAAATACAGGACGAGTTCGTTAGCCAGCAATTTTCGTCCAAAATTATCAAAAATAGAATATTTTCTAAATTCAAAAAAAAAAAAAATTCAAAAAAAAATTTTCTCTAATTTTTTTCTTAAACTACAAGTAAAATCGAACAAATTTTGTTTATAAAAGTTTCCGGTATAATGCAACCCCACAAAGCTATGAATTTTTTAAGTTTACATGTGCAAAAAGGGGTACTGAAAGTGGATAAATCCTATACAAAAACTCTATTATTTTAAAAAAAAATGAAAAAAGTTCCGGTTTTTTCTTCCTGTTTACTTCCATTGATCACAACTAATAAAACTGCATCAAAAAATATTGACTTTTCTAAAAATTTTTGGAAATTTTGAATAAATTCATTTTTACATTCTCATCCTAAATGAGAAAGTCTTCAATTTGTGCGATTTTGAACTTTTGCTAAAACATACATTTCTCGACGTTTTGAGACCTCCTGATTCCAAAAAAATGGGTTTTACGAAGATGTCTGTCTGTCTGTCTGTCTGTCTGTCTGTCTGTATCAAAATTTTGAAATCGGATAACTTGAGTAAAAATTGTCGTATCAACTTCAACTTTGGTATACTTTTTTTTGGTACCAAAATACAGGTCGAGTTCGTTAGCCAGCAATTTTCGTCCAAAATTATCAAAAATAGAATATTTTCAAAATTCAAAAAAAAAAAAAATTTCAAAAAAAAATGTTCTCTAATTTTTTTCTTAAACTACAAGTAAAATCGAACAAATTTTGTTTATAAAAGTTTCCGATATAATGCAACCCCACAAAGCTATGAATTTTTTAAGTTTACATGTGCAAAAAGGGGTACTGAAAGTGGATAAATCCTATACAAAAACTCTATTATTTTAAAAAAAAATGAAAAAAGTTCCGGTTTTTTCTTCCTGTTTACTTCCATTGATCACAACTAATAAAACTGCATCAAAAAATATCGACTTTTCTAAAAAATTTTGGAAATTTTGAATAAATTCATTTTTACATTCTCATCCTAAATGAGAAAGTCTTCAATTTGTGCGATTTTGAACTTTTGCTAAAACATACATTTCTCGACGTTTTGAGACCTCCTGATTCCAAAAAAATGGGTTTTACGAAGATGTCTGTCTGTCTGTCTGTCTGTCTGTCTGTATCAAAATTTTGAAATCGGATAACTTGAGTAAAAATTGTCGTATCAACTTCAACTTTGGTATACTTTTTTTTGGTACCAAAATACAGGTCGAGTTCGTTAGCCAGCAATTTTCGTCCAAAATTATCAAAAATAGAATATTTTCTAAATTCAAAAAAAAAAAAAAATTCAAAAAAAAATTTTCTCTAATTTTTTTCTTAAACTACAAGTAAAATCGAACAAATTTTGTTTATAAAAGTTTCCGATATAATGCAACCCCACAAAGCTATGAATTTTTTAAGTTTACATGTGCAAAAAGGGGTACTGAAAGTGGATAAATCCTATACAAAAACTCTATTATTTTAAAAAAAAATGAAAAAAGTTCCGGTTTTTTCTTCCTGTTTACTTCCATTGATCACAACTAATAAAACTGCATCAAAAAATATCGACTTTTCTAAAAAATTTTGGAAATTTTGAATAAATTCATTTTTACATTCTCATCCTAAATGAGAAAGTCTTCAATTTGTGCGATTTTGAACTTTTGCTAAAACATACATTTCTCGACGTTTTGAGACCTCCTGATTCCAAAAAAATGGGTTTTACGAAGATGTCTGTCTGTCTGTCTGTCTGCCTGTCTGTATCAAAATTTTGAAATCGGATAACTTGAGTAAAAATTGTCGTATCAACTTCAACTTTGGTATACTTTTTTTTGGTACCAAAATACAGGTCGAGTTCGTTAGCCAGCAATTTTCGTCCAAAATTATCAAAAATAGAATATTTTCAAAATTCAAAAAAAAAAAAAATTTCAAAAAAAAATGTTCTCTAATTTTTTTCTTAAACTACAAGTAAAATCGAACAAATTTTGTTTATAAAAGTTTCCGATATAATGCAACCCCACAAGGCTATGAATTTTTTAAGTTTACATGTGCAAAAAGGGGTACTGAAAGTGGATAAATCCTATACAAAAACTCTATTATTTTAAAAAAAAATGAAAAAAGTTCCGGTTTTTTCTTCCTGTTTACTTCCATTGATCACAACTAATAAAACTGCATCAAAAAATATTGACTTTTCTAAAAATTTTTGGAAATTTTGAATAAATTCATTTTTACATTCTCATCCTAAATGAGAAAGTCTTCAATTTGTGCGATTTTGAACTTTTGCTAAAACATACATTTCTCGACGTTTTGAGACCTCCTGATTCCAAAAAAATGGGTTTTACGAAGATGTCTGTCTGTCTGTCTGTCTGTCTGTCTGTCTGTCTGTCTGTCTGTCTGTATCAAAATTTTGAAATCGGATAACTTGAGTAAAAATTGTCGTATCAACTTCAACTTTGGTATACTTTTTTTTGGTACCAAAATACAGGACGAGTTCGTTAGCCAGCAATTTTCGTCCAAAATTATCAAAAATAGAATATTTTCTAAATTCAAAAAAAAAAAAAATTCAAAAAAAAATTTTCTCTAATTTTTTTCTTAAACTACAAGTAAAATCGAACAAATTTTGTTTATAAAAGTTTCCGGTATAATGCAACCCCACAAAGCTATGAATTTTTTAAGTTTACATGTGCAAAAAGGGGTACTGAAAGTGGATAAATCCTATACAAAAACTCTATTATTTTAAAAAAAAATGAAAAAAGTTCCGGTTTTTTCTTCCTGTTTACTTCCATTGATCACAACTAATAAAACTGCATCAAAAAATATTGACTTTTCTAAAAATTTTTGGAAATTTTGAATAAATTCATTTTTACATTCTCATCCTAAATGAGAAAGTCTTCAATTTGTGCGATTTTGAACTTTTGCTAAAACATACATTTCTCGACGTTTTGAGACCTCCTGATTCCAAAAAAATGGGTTTTACGAAGATGTCTGTCTGTCTGTCTGTCTGTCTGTCTGTCTGTATCAAAATTTTGAAATCGGATAACTTGAGTAAAAATTGTCGTATCAACTTCAACTTTGGTATACTTTTTTTTGGTACCAAAATACAGGTCGAGTTCGTTAGCCAGCAATTTTCGTCCAAAATTATCAAAAATAGAATATTTTCAAAATTCAAAAAAAAAAAAAATTTCAAAAAAAAATGTTCTCTAATTTTTTTCTTAAACTACAAGTAAAATCGAACAAATTTTGTTTATAAAAGTTTCCGATATAATGCAACCCCACAAAGCTATGAATTTTTTAAGTTTACATGTGCAAAAAGGGGTACTGAAAGTGGATAAATCCTATACAAAAACTCTATTATTTTAAAAAAAAATGAAAAAAGTTCCGGTTTTTTCTTCCTGTTTACTTCCATTGATCACAACTAATAAAACTGCATCAAAAAATATCGACTTTTCTAAAAAATTTTGGAAATTTTGAATAAATTCATTTTTACATTCTCATCCTAAATGAGAAAGTCTTCAATTTGTGCGATTTTGAACTTTTGCTAAAACATACATTTCTCGACGTTTTGAGACCTCCTGATTCCAAAAAAATGGGTTTTACGAAGATGTCTGTCTGTCTGTCTGTCTGTCTGTCTGTATCAAAATTTTGAAATCGGATAACTTGAGTAAAAATTGTCGTATCAACTTCAACTTTGGTATACTTTTTTTTGGTACCAAAATACAGGTCGAGTTCGTTAGCCAGCAATTTTCGTCCAAAATTATCAAAAATAGAATATTTTCAAAATTCAAAAAAAAAAAAAATTTCAAAAAAAAATGTTCTCTAATTTTTTTCTTAAACTACAAGTAAAATCGAACAAATTTTGTTTATAAAAGTTTCCGATATAATGCAACCCCACAAAGCTATGAATTTTTTAAGTTTACATGTGCAAAAAGGGGTACTGAAAGTGGATAAATCCTATACAAAAACTCTATTATTTTAAAAAAAAATGAAAAAAGTTCCGGTTTTTTCTTCCTGTTTACTTCCATTGATCACAACTAATAAAACTGCATCAAAAAATATCGACTTTTCTAAAAAATTTTGGAAATTTTGAATAAATTCATTTTTACATTCTCATCCTAAATGAGAAAGTCTTCAATTTGTGCGATTATGAACTTTTGCTAAAACATACATTTCTCGACGTTTTGAGACCTCCTGATTCCAAAAAAATGGGTTTTACGAAGATGTCTGTCTGTCTGTCTGTCTGTCTGTCTGTCTGTATCAAAATTTTGAAATCGGATAACTTGAGTAAAAATTGTCGTATCAACTTCAACTTTGGTATACTTTTTTTTGGTACCAAAATACAGGTCGAGTTCGTTAGCCAGCAATTTTCGTCCAAAATTATCAAAAATAGAATATTTTCAAAATTCAAAAAAAAAAAAAATTTCAAAAAAAAATGTTCTCTAATTTTTTTCTTAAACTACAAGTAAAATCGAACAAATTTTGTTTATAAAAGTTTCCGATATAATGCAACCCCACAAAGCTATGAATTTTTTAAGTTTACATGTGCAAAAAGGGGTACTGAAAGTGGATAAATCCTATACAAAAACTCTATTATTTTAAAAAAAAATGAAAAAAGTTCCGGTTTTTTCTTCCTGTTTACTTCCATTGATCACAACTAATAAAACTGCATCAAAAAATATCGACTTTTCTAAAAAATTTTGGAAATTTTGAATAAATTCATTTTTACATTCTCATCCTAAATGAGAAAGTCTTCAATTTGTGCGATTTTGAACTTTTGCTAAAACATACATTTCTCGACGTTTTGAGACCTCCTGATTCCAAAAAAATGGGTTTTACGAAGATGTCTGTCTGTCTGTCTGTCTGTCTGTCTGTATCAAAATTTTGAAATCGGATAACTTGAGTAAAAATTGTCGTATCAACTTCAACTTTGGTATACTTTTTTTTGGTACCAAAATACAGGTCGAGTTCGTTAGCCAGCAATTTTCGTCCAAAATTATCAAAAATAGAATATTTTCAAAATTCAAAAAAAAAAAAAATTTCAAAAAAAAATGTTCTCTAATTTTTTTCTTAAACTACAAGTAAAATCGAACAAATTTTGTTTATAAAAGTTTCCGATATAATGCAACCCCACAAAGCTATGAATTTTTTAAGTTTACATGTGCAAAAAGGGGTACTGAAAGTGGATAAATCCTATACAAAAACTCTATTATTTTAAAAAAAAATGAAAAAAGTTCCGGTTTTTTCTTCCTGTTTACTTCCATTGATCACAACTAATAAAACTGCATCAAAAAATATTGACTTTTCTAAAAATTTTTGGAAATTTTGAATAAATTCATTTTTACATTCTCATCCTAAATGAGAAAGTCTTTAATTTGTGCGATTTTGAACTTTTGCTAAAACATACATTTCTCGACGTTTTGAGACCTCCTGATTCCAAAAAAATGGGTTTTACGAAGATGTCTGTCTGTCTGTCTGTCTGTCTGTCTGTATCAAAATTTTGAAATCGGATAACTTGAGTAAAAATTGTCGTATCAACTTCAACTTTGGTATACTTTTTTTTGGTACCAAAATACAGGTCGAGTTCGTTAGCCAGCAATTTTCGTCCAAAATTATCAAAAATAGAATATTTTCAAAATTCAAAAAAAAAAAAAATTTCAAAAAAAAATGTTCTCTAATTTTTTTCTTAAACTACAAGTAAAATCGAACAAATTTTGTTTATAAAAGTTTCCGATATAATGCAACCCCACAAAGCTATGAATTTTTTAAGTTTACATGTGCAAAAAGGGGTACTGAAAGTGGATAAATCCTATACAAAAACTCTATTATTTTAAAAAAAAATGAAAAAAGTTCCGGTTTTTTCTTCCTGTTTACTTCCATTGATCACAACTAATAAAACTGCATCAAAAAATATTGACTTTTCTAAAAATTTTTGGAAATTTTGAATAAATTCATTTTTACATTCTCATCCTAAATGAGAAAGTCTTCAATTTGTGCGATTTTGAACTTTTGCTAAAACATACATTTCTCGACGTTTTGAGACCTCCTGATTCCAAAAAAATGGGTTTTACGAAGATGTCTGTCTGTCTGTCTGTCTGTCTGTCTGTATCAAAATTTTGAAATCGGATAACTTGAGTAAAAATTGTCGTATCAACTTCAACTTTGGTATACTTTTTTTTGGTACCAAAATACAGGTCGAGTTCGTTAGCCAGCAATTTTTGTCCAAAATTATCAAAAATAGAATATTTTCAAAATTCAAAAAAAAAAAAAATTTCAAAAAAAAATGTTCTCTAATTTTTTTCTTAAACTACAAGTAAAATCGAACAAATTTTGTTTATAAAAGTTTCCGATATAATGCAACCCCACAAAGCTATGAATTTTTTAAGTTTACATGTGCAAAAAGGGGTACTGAAAGTGGATAAATCCTATACAAAAACTCTATTATTTTAAAAAAAAATGAAAAAAGTTCCGGTTTTTTCTTCCTGTTTACTTCCATTGATCACAACTAATAAAACTGCATCAAAAAATATCGACTTTTCTAAAAAATTTTGGAAATTTTGAATAAATTCATTTTTACATTCTCATCCTAAATGAGAAAGTCTTCAATTTGTGCGATTTTGAACTTTTGCTAAAACATACATTTCTCGACGTTTTGAGACCTCCTGATTCCAAAAAAATGGGTTTTACGAAGATGTCTGTCTGTCTGTCTGTCTGTCTGTCTGTATCAAAATTTTGAAATCGGATAACTTGAGTAAAAATTGTCGTATCAACTTCAACTTTGGTATACTTTTTTTTGGTACCAAAATACAGGTCGAGTTCGTTAGCCAGCAATTTTCGTCCAAAATTATCAAAAATAGAATATTTTCAAAATTCAAAAAAAAAAAAAATTTCAAAAAAAAATGTTCTCTAATTTTTTTCTTAAACTACAAGTAAAATCGAACAAATTTTGTTTATAAAAGTTTCCGATATAATGCAACCCCACAAAGCTATGAATTTTTTAAGTTTACATGTGCAAAAAGGGGTACTGAAAGTGGATAAATCCTATACAAAAACTCTATTATTTTAAAAAAAAATGAAAAAAGTTCCGGTTTTTTCTTCCTGTTTACTTCCATTGATCACAACTAATAAAACTGCATCAAAAAATATTGACTTTTCTAAAAATTTTTGGAAATTTTGAATAAATTCATTTTTACATTCTCATCCTAAATGAGAAAGTCTTCAATTTGTGCGATTTTGAACTTTTGCTAAAACATACATTTCTCGACGTTTTGAGACCTCCTGATTCCAAAAAAATGGGTTTTACGAAGATGTCTGTCTGTCTGTCTGTCTGTCTGTCTGTCTGTATCAAAATTTTGAATTCGGATAACTTGAGTAAAAATTGTCGTATCAACTTCAACTTTGGTATACTTTTTTTTGGTACCAAAATACAGGTCGAGTTCGTTAGCCAGCAATTTTCGTCCAAAATTATCAAAAATAGAATATTTTCTAAATTCAAAAAAAAAAAAAAATTCAAAAAAAAATTTTCTCTAATTTTTTTCTTAAACTACAAGTAAAATCGAACAAATTTTGTTTATAAAAGTTTCCGGTATAATGCAACCCCACAAAGCTATGAATTTTTTAAGTTTACATGTGCAAAAAGGGGTACTGAAAGTGGATAAATCCTATACAAAAACTCTATTATTTTAAAAAAAAATGAAAAAAGTTCCGGTTTTTTCTTCCTGTTTACTTCCATTGATCACAACTAATAAAACTGCATCAAAAAATATTGACTTTTCTAAAAATTTTTGGAAATTTTGAATAAATTCATTTTTACATTCTCATCCTAAATGAGAAAGTCTTCAATTTGTGCGATTTTGAACTTTTGCTAAAACATACATTTCTCGACGTTTTGAGACCTCCTGATTCCAAAAAAATGGGTTTTACGAAGATGTCTGTCTGTCTGTCTGTCTGTCTGTCTGTATCAAAATTTTGAAATCGGATAACTTGAGTAAAAATTGTCGTATCAACTTCAACTTTGGTATACTTTTTTTTGGTACCAAAATACAGGTCGAGTTCGTTAGCCAGCAATTTTCGTCCAAAATTATCAAAAATAGAATATTTTCAAAATTCAAAACAAAAAAAAATTTCAAAAAAAAATGTTCTCTAATTTTTTTCTTAAACTACAAGTAAAATCGAACAAATTTTGTTTATAAAAGTTTCCGATATAATGCAACCCCACAAAGCTATGAATTTTTTAAGTTTACATGTGCAAAAAGGGGTACTGAAAGTGGATAAATCCTATACAAAAACTCTATTATTTTAAAAAAAAATGAAAAAAGTTCCGGTTTTTTCTTCCTGTTTACTTCCATTGATCACAACTAATAAAACTGCATCAAAAAATATTGACTTTTCTAAAAATTTTTGGAAATTTTGAATAAATTCATTTTTACATTCTCATCCTAAATGAGAAAGTCTTCAATTTGTGCGATTTTGAACTTTTGCTAAAACATACATTTCTCGACGTTTTGAGACCTCCTGATTCCAAAAAATTGGGTTTTACGAAGATGTCTGTCTGTCTGTCTGTCTGTATCAAAATTTTGAAATCGGATAACTTGAGTAAAAATTGTCGTATCAACTTCAACTTTGGTATACTTTTTTTTGGTACCAAAATACAGGTCGAGTTCGTTAGCCAGCAATTTTTGTCCAAAATTATCAAAAATAGAATATTTTCAAAATTCAAAAAAAAAAAAAATTTCAAAAAAAAATGTTCTCTAATTTTTTTCTTAAACTACAAGTAAAATCGAACAAATTTTGTTTATAAAAGTTTCCGATATAATGCAACCCCACAAAGCTATGAATTTTTTAAGTTTACATGTGCAAAAAGGGGTACTGAAAGTGGATAAATCCTATACAAAAACTCTATTATTTTAAAAAAAAATGAAAAAAGTTCCGGTTTTTTCTTCCTGTTTACTTCCATTGATCACAACTAATAAAACTGCATCAAAAAATATCGACTTTTCTAAAAAATTTTGGAAATTTTGAATAAATTCATTTTTACATTCTCATCCTAAATGAGAAAGTCTTCAATTTGTGCGATTTTGAACTTTTGCTAAAACATACATTTCTCGACGTTTTGAGACCTCCTGATTCCAAAAAAATGGGTTTTACGAAGATGTCTGTCTGTCTGTCTGTCTGTCTGTCTGTCTGTCTGTATCAAAATTTTGAAATCGGATAACTTGAGTAAAAATTGTCGTATCAACTTCAACTTTGGTATACTTTTTTTTGGTACCAAAATACAGGTCGAGTTCGTTAGCCAGCAATTTTCGTCCAAAATTATCAAAAATAGAATATTTTCAAAATTCAAAAAAAAAAAAAATTTCAAAAAAAAATGTTCTCTAATTTTTTTCTTAAACTACAAGTAAAATCGAACAAATTTTGTTTATTAAAGTTTCCGATATAATGCAACCCCACAAAGCTATGAATTTTTTAAGTTTACATGTGCAAAAAGGGGTACTGAAAGTGGATAAATCCTATACAAAAACTCTATTATTTTAAAAAAAAATGAAAAAAGTTCCGGTTTTTTCTTCCTGTTTACTTCCATTGATCACAACTAATAAAACTGCATAAAAAAATATCGACTTTTCTAAAAAATTTTGGAAATTTTGAATAAATTCATTTTTACATTCTCATCCTAAATGAGAAAGTCTTCAATTTGTGCGATTTTGAACTTTTGCTAAAACATACATTTCTCGACGTTTTGAGACCTCCTGATTCCAAAAAAATGGGTTTTACGAAGATGTCTGTCTGTCTGTCTGTCTGTCTGTATCAAAATTTTGAAATCGGATAACTTGAGTAAAAATTGTCGTATCAACTTCAACTTTGGTATACTTTTTTTTGGTACCAAAATACAGGTCGAGTTCGTTAGCCAGCAATTTTCGTCTAAAATTATCAAAAATAGAATATTTTCAAAATTCAAAAAAAAAAAAAATTTCAAAAAAAAATGTTCTCTAATTTTTTTCTTAAACTACAAGTAAAATCGAACAAATTTTGTTTATAAAAGTTTCCGATATAATGCAACCCCACAAAGCTATGAATTTTTTAAGTTTACATGTGCAAAAAGGGGTACTGAAAGTGGATAAATCCTATACAAAAACTCTATTATTTTAAAAAAAAATGAAAAAAGTTCCGGTTTTTTCTTCCTGTTTACTTCCATTGATCACAACTAATAAAACTGCATCAAAAAATATTGACTTTTCTAAAAATTTTTGGAAATTTTGAATAAATTCATTTTTACATTCTCATCCTAAATGAGAAAGTCTTCAATTTGTGCGATTTTGAACTTTTGCTAAAACATACATTTCTCGACGTTTTGAGACCTCCTGATTCCAAAAAAATGGGTTTTACGAAGATGTCTGTCTGTCTGTCTGTCTGTCTGTCTGTATCAAAATTTTGAAATCGGATAACTTGAGTAAAAATTGTCGTATCAACTTCAACTTTGGTATACTTTTTTTTGGTACCAAAATACAGGTCGAGTTCGTTAGCCAGCAATTTTCGTCCAAAATTATCAAAAATAGAATATTTTCAAAATTCAAAACAAAAAAAAATTTCAAAAAAAAATGTTCTCTAATTTTTTTCTTAAACTACAAGTAAAATCGAACAAATTTTGTTTATAAAAGTTTCCGATATAATGCAACCCCACAAAGCTATGAATTTTTTAAGTTTACATGTGCAAAAAGGGGTACTGAAAGTGGATAAATCCTATACAAAAACTCTATTATTTTAAAAAAAAATGAAAAAAGTTCCGGTTTTTTCTTCCTGTTTACTTCCATTGATCACAACTAATAAAACTGCATCAAAAAATATTGACTTTTCTAAAAATTTTTGGAAATTTTGAATAAATTCATTTTTACATTCTCATCCTAAATGAGAAAGTCTTCAATTTGTGCGATTTTGAACTTTTGCTAAAACATACATTTCTCGACGTTTTGAGACCTCCTGATTCCAAAAAAATGGGTTTTACGAAGATGTCTGCCTGTCTGTCTGTCTGTCTGTCTGTCTGTATCAAAATTTTGAATTCGGATAACTTGAGTAAAAATTGTCGTATCAACTTCAACTTTGGTATACTTTTTTTTGGTACCAAAATACAGGTCGAGTTCGTTAGCCAGCAATTTTCGTCCAAAATTATCAAAAATAGAATATTTTCAAAATTCAAAAAAAAAAAAAATTTCAAAAAAAAATGTTCTCTAATTTTTTTCTTAAACTACAAGTAAAATCGAACAAACTTTGTTTATAAAAGTTTCCGATATAATGCAACCCCACAAAGCTATGAATTTTTTAAGTTTACATGTGCAAAAAGGGGTACTGAAAGTGGATAAATCCTATACAAAAACTCTATTATTTTAAAAAAAAATGAAAAAAGTTCCGGTTTTTTCTTCCTGTTTACTTCCATTGATCACAACTAATAAAACTGCATAAAAAAATATCGACTTTTCTAAAAAATTTTGGAAATTTTGAATAAATTCATTTTTACATTCTCATCCTAAATGAGAAAGTCTTCAATTTGTGCGATTTTGAACTTTTGCTAAAACATACATTTCTCGACGTTTTGAGACCTCCTGATTCCAAAAAAATGGGTTTTACGAAGATGTCTGTCTGTCTGTCTGTCTGTATCAAAATTTTGAAATCGGATAACTTGAGTAAAAATTGTCGTATCAACTTCAACTTTGGTATACTTTTTTTTGGTACCAAAATACAGGTCGAGTTCGTTAGCCAGCAATTTTTGTCCAAAATTATCAAAAATAGAATATTTTCAAAATTCAAAAAAAAAAAAAATTTCAAAAAAAAATGTTCTCTAATTTTTTTCTTAAACTACAAGTAAAATCGAACAAATTTTGTTTATAAAAGTTTCCGATATAATGCAACCCCACAAAGCTATGAATTTTTTAAGTTTACATGTGCAAAAAGGGGTACTGAAAGTGGATAAATCCTATACAAAAACTCTATTATTTTAAAAAAAAATGAAAAAAGTTCCGGTTTTTTCTTCCTGTTTACTTCCATTGATCACAACTAATAAAACTGCATAAAAAAATATCGACTTTTCTAAAAAATTTTGGAAATTTTGAATAAATTCATTTTTACATTCTCATCCTAAATGAGAAAGTCTTCAATTTGTGCGATTTTGAACTTTTGCTAAAACATACATTTCTCGACGTTTTGAGACCTCCTGATTCCAAAAAAATGGGTTTTACGAAGATGTCTGTCTGTCTGTCTGTCTGTCTGTCTGTCTGTCTGTATCAAAATTTTGAAATCGGATAACTTGAGTAAAAATTGTCGTATCAACTTCAACTTTGGTATACTTTTTTTTGGTACCAAAATACAGGTCGAGTTCGTTAGCCAGCAATTTTCGTCCAAAATTATCAAAAATAGAATATTTTCAAAATTCAAAAAAAAAAAAAATTTCAAAAAAAAATGTTCTCTAATTTTTTTCTTAAACTACAAGTAAAATCGAACAAATTTTGTTTATTAAAGTTTCCGATATAATGCAACCCCACAAAGCTATGAATTTTTTAAGTTTACATGTGCAAAAAGGGGTACTGAAAGTGGATAAATCCTATACAAAAACTCTATTATTTTAAAAAAAAATGAAAAAAGTTCCGGTTTTTTCTTCCTGTTTACTTCCATTGATCACAACTAATAAAACTGCATAAAAAAATATCGACTTTTCTAAAAAATTTTGGAAATTTTGAATAAATTCATTTTTACATTCTCATCCTAAATGAGAAAGTCTTCAATTTGTGCGATTTTGAACTTTTGCTAAAACATACATTTCTCGACGTTTTGAGACCTCCTGATTCCAAAAAAATGGGTTTTACGAAGATGTCTGTCTGTCTGTCTGTCTGTCTGTATCAAAATTTTGAAATCGGATAACTTGAGTAAAAATTGTCGTATCAACTTCAACTTTGGTATACTTTTTTTTGGTACCAAAATACAGGTCGAGTTCGTTAGCCAGCAATTTTCGTCTAAAATTATCAAAAATAGAATATTTTCAAAATTCAAAAAAAAAAAAAATTTCAAAAAAAAATGTTCTCTAATTTTTTTCTTAAACTACAAGTAAAATCGAACAAATTTTGTTTATAAAAGTTTCCGATATAATGCAACCCCACAAAGCTATGAATTTTTTAAGTTTACATGTGCAAAAAGGGGTACTGAAAGTGGATAAATCCTATACAAAAACTCTATTATTTTAAAAAAAAATGAAAAAAGTTCCGGTTTTTTCTTCCTGTTTACTTCCATTGATCACAACTAATAAAACTGCATCAAAAAATATCGACTTTTCTAAAAAATTTTGGAAATTTTGAATAAATTCATTTTTACATTCTCATCCTAAATGAGAAAGTCTTCAATTTGTGCGATTTTGAACATTTGCTAAAACATACATTTCTCGACGTTTTGAGACCTCCTGATTCCAAAAAAATGGGTTTTACGAAGATGTCTGTCTGTCTGTCTGTCTGTCTGTCTGCCTGTCTGTATCAAAATTTTGAAATCGGATAACTTGAGTAAAAATTGTCGTATCAACTTCAACTTTGGTATACTTTTTTTTGGTACCAAAATACAGGTCGAGTTCGTTAGCCAGCAATTTTCGTCCAAAATTATCAAAAATAGAATATTTTCAAAATTCAAAAAAAAAAAAAATTTCAAAAAAAAATGTTCTCTAATTTTTTTCTTAAACTACAAGTAAAATCGAACAAATTTTGTTTATAAAAGTTTCCGATATAATGCAACCCCACAAAGCTATGAATTTTTTAAGTTTACATGTGCAAAAAGGGGTACTGAAAGTGGATAAATCCTATACAAAAACTCTATTATTTTAAAAAAAAATGAAAAAAGTTCCGGTTTTTTCTTCCTGTTTACTTCCATTGATCACAACTAATAAAACTGCATAAAAAAATATCGACTTTTCTAAAAAATTTTGGAAATTTTGAATAAATTCATTTTTACATTCTCATCCTAAATGAGAAAGTCTTCAATTTGTGCGATTTTGAACTTTTGCTAAAACATACATTTCTCGACGTTTTGAGACCTCCTGATTCCAAAAAAATGGGTTTTACGAAGATGTCTGTCTGTCTGTCTGTCTGTCTGTCTGTCTGTCTGTCTGTCTGTATCAAAATTTTGAAATCGGATAACTTGAGTAAAAATTGTCGTATCAACTTCAACTTTGGTATACTTTTTTTTGGTACCAAAATACAGGTCGAGTTCGTTAGCCAGCAATTTTCGTCCAAAATTATCAAAAATAGAATATTTTCAAAATTCAAAACAAAAAAAAATTTCAAAAAAAAATGTTCTCTAATTTTTTTCTTAAACTACAAGTAAAATCGAACAAATTTTGTTTATAAAAGTTTCCGATATAATGCAACCCCACAAAGCTATGAATTTTTTAAGTTTACATGTGCAAAAAGGGGTACTGAAAGTGGATAAATCCTATACAAAAACTCTATTATTTTAAAAAAAAATGAAAAAAGTTCCGGTTTTTTCTTCCTGTTTACTTCCATTGATCACAACTAATAAAACTGCATCAAAAAATATTGACTTTTCTAAAAATTTTTGGAAATTTTGAATAAATTCATTTTTACATTCTCATCCTAAATGAGAAAGTCTTCAATTTGTGCGATTTTGAACTTTTGCTAAAACATACATTTCTCGACGTTTTGAGACCTCCTGATTCCAAAAAAATGGGTTTTACGAAGATGTCTGTCTGTCTGTCTGTCTGTCTGTCTGTATCAAAATTTTGAAATCGGATAACTTGAGTAAAAATTGTCGTATCAACTTCAACTTTGGTATACTTTTTTTTGGTACCAAAATACAGGTCGAGTTCGTTAGCCAGCAATTTTCGTCCAAAATTATCAAAAATAGAATATTTTCAAAATTCAAAAAAAAAAAAAATTTCAAAAAAAAATGTTCTCTAATTTTTTTCTTAAACTACAAGTAAAATCGAACAAATTTTGTTTATAAAAGTTTCCGATATAATGCAACCCCACAAAGCTATGAATTTTTTAAGTTTACATGTGCAAAAAGGGGTACTGAAAGTGGATAAATCCTATACAAAAACTCTATTATTTTAAAAAAAAATGAAAAAAGTTCCGGTTTTTTCTTCCTGTTTACTTCCATTGATCACAACTAATAAAACTGCATCAAAAAATATCGACTTTTCTAAAAAATTTTGGAAATTTTGAATAAATTCATTTTTACATTCTCATCCTAAATGAGAAAGTCTTCAATTTGTGCGATTTTGAACTTTTGCTAAAACATACATTTCTCGACGTTTTGAGACCTCCTGATTCCAAAAAATGGGTTTTACGAAGATGTCTGTCTGTCTGTCTGTCTGTCTGTCTGTATCAAAATTTTGAAATCGGATAACTTGAGTAAAAATTGTCGTATCAACTTCAACTTTGGTATACTTTTTTTTGGTACCAAAATACAGGTCGAGTTCGTTAGCCAGCAATTTTCGTCCAAAATTATCAAAAATAGAATATTTTCTAAATTCAAAAAAAAAAAAAAATTCAAAAAAAAATTTTCTCTAATTTTTTTCTTAAACTACAAGTAAAATCGAACAAATTTTGTTTATAAAAGTTTCCGATATAATGCAACCCCACAAAGCTATGAATTTTTTAAGTTTACATGTGCAAAAAGGGGTACTGAAAGTGGATAAATCCTATACAAAAACTCTATTATTTTAAAAAAAAATGAAAAAAGTTCCGGTTTTTTCTTCCTGTTTACTTCCATTGATCACAACTAATAAAACTGCATCAAAAAATATCGACTTTTCTAAAAAATTTTGGAAATTTTGAATAAATTCATTTTTACATTCTCATCCTAAATGAGAAAGTCTTCAATTTGTGCGATTTTGAACTTTTGCTAAAACATACATTTCTCGACGTTTTGAGACCTCCTGATTCCAAAAAAATGGGTTTTACGAAGATGTCTGTCTGTCTGTCTGTCTGCCTGTCTGTATCAAAATTTTGAAATCGGATAACTTGAGTAAAAATTGTCGTATCAACTTCAACTTTGGTATACTTTTTTTTGGTACCAAAATACAGGTCGAGTTCGTTAGCCAGCAATTTTCGTCCAAAATTATCAAAAATAGAATATTTTCAAAATTCAAAAAAAAAAAAAATTTCAAAAAAAAATGTTCTCTAATTTTTTTCTTAAACTACAAGTAAAATCGAACAAATTTTGTTTATAAAAGTTTCCGATATAATGCAACCCCACAAGGCTATGAATTTTTTAAGTTTACATGTGCAAAAAGGGGTACTGAAAGTGGATAAATCCTATACAAAAACTCTATTATTTTAAAAAAAAATGAAAAAAGTTCCGGTTTTTTCTTCCTGTTTACTTCCATTGATCACAACTAATAAAACTGCATCAAAAAATATTGACTTTTCTAAAAATTTTTGGAAATTTTGAATAAATTCATTTTTACATTCTCATCCTAAATGAGAAAGTCTTCAATTTGTGCGATTTTGAACTTTTGCTAAAACATACATTTCTCGACGTTTTGAGACCTCCTGATTCCAAAAAAATGGGTTTTACGAAGATGTCTGTCTGTCTGTCTGTCTGTCTGTCTGTCTGTCTGTCTGTCTGTCTGTATCAAAATTTTGAAATCGGATAACTTGAGTAAAAATTGTCGTATCAACTTCAACTTTGGTATACTTTTTTTTGGTACCAAAATACAGGACGAGTTCGTTAGCCAGCAATTTTCGTCCAAAATTATCAAAAATAGAATATTTTCTAAATTCAAAAAAAAAAAAAATTCAAAAAAAAATTTTCTCTAATTTTTTTCTTAAACTACAAGTAAAATCGAACAAATTTTGTTTATAAAAGTTTCCGGTATAATGCAACCCCACAAAGCTATGAATTTTTTAAGTTTACATGTGCAAAAAGGGGTACTGAAAGTGGATAAATCCTATACAAAAACTCTATTATTTTAAAAAAAAATGAAAAAAGTTCCGGTTTTTTCTTCCTGTTTACTTCCATTGATCACAACTAATAAAACTGCATCAAAAAATATTGACTTTTCTAAAAATTTTTGGAAATTTTGAATAAATTCATTTTTACATTCTCATCCTAAATGAGAAAGTCTTCAATTTGTGCGATTTTGAACTTTTGCTAAAACATACATTTCTCGACGTTTTGAGACCTCCTGATTCCAAAAAAATGGGTTTTACGAAGATGTCTGTCTGTCTGTCTGTCTGTCTGTCTGTCTGTATCAAAATTTTGAAATCGGATAACTTGAGTAAAAATTGTCGTATCAACTTCAACTTTGGTATACTTTTTTTTGGTACCAAAATACAGGTCGAGTTCGTTAGCCAGCAATTTTCGTCCAAAATTATCAAAAATAGAATATTTTCAAAATTCAAAAAAAAAAAAAATTTCAAAAAAAAATGTTCTCTAATTTTTTTCTTAAACTACAAGTAAAATCGAACAAATTTTGTTTATAAAAGTTTCCGATATAATGCAACCCCACAAAGCTATGAATTTTTTAAGTTTACATGTGCAAAAAGGGGTACTGAAAGTGGATAAATCCTATACAAAAACTCTATTATTTTAAAAAAAAATGAAAAAAGTTCCGGTTTTTTCTTCCTGTTTACTTCCATTGATCACAACTAATAAAACTGCATCAAAAAATATCGACTTTTCTAAAAAATTTTGGAAATTTTGAATAAATTCATTTTTACATTCTCATCCTAAATGAGAAAGTCTTCAATTTGTGCGATTTTGAACTTTTGCTAAAACATACATTTCTCGACGTTTTGAGACCTCCTGATTCCAAAAAAATGGGTTTTACGAAGATGTCTGTCTGTCTGTCTGTCTGTCTGTCTGTATCAAAATTTTGAAATCGGATAACTTGAGTAAAAATTGTCGTATCAACTTCAACTTTGGTATACTTTTTTTTGGTACCAAAATACAGGTCGAGTTCGTTAGCCAGCAATTTTCGTCCAAAATTATCAAAAATAGAATATTTTCAAAATTCAAAAAAAAAAAAAATTTCAAAAAAAAATGTTCTCTAATTTTTTTCTTAAACTACAAGTAAAATCGAACAAATTTTGTTTATAAAAGTTTCCGATATAATGCAACCCCACAAAGCTATGAATTTTTTAAGTTTACATGTGCAAAAAGGGGTACTGAAAGTGGATAAATCCTATACAAAAACTCTATTATTTTAAAAAAAAATGAAAAAAGTTCCGGTTTTTTCTTCCTGTTTACTTCCATTGATCACAACTAATAAAACTGCATCAAAAAATATCGACTTTTCTAAAAAATTTTGGAAATTTTGAATAAATTCATTTTTACATTCTCATCCTAAATGAGAAAGTCTTCAATTTGTGCGATTATGAACTTTTGCTAAAACATACATTTCTCGACGTTTTGAGACCTCCTGATTCCAAAAAAATGGGTTTTACGAAGATGTCTGTCTGTCTGTCTGTCTGTCTGTCTGTCTGTATCAAAATTTTGAAATCGGATAACTTGAGTAAAAATTGTCGTATCAACTTCAACTTTGGTATACTTTTTTTTGGTACCAAAATACAGGTCGAGTTCGTTAGCCAGCAATTTTCGTCCAAAATTATCAAAAATAGAATATTTTCAAAATTCAAAAAAAAAAAAAATTTCAAAAAAAAATGTTCTCTAATTTTTTTCTTAAACTACAAGTAAAATCGAACAAATTTTGTTTATAAAAGTTTCCGATATAATGCAACCCCACAAAGCTATGAATTTTTTAAGTTTACATGTGCAAAAAGGGGTACTGAAAGTGGATAAATCCTATACAAAAACTCTATTATTTTAAAAAAAAATGAAAAAAGTTCCGGTTTTTTCTTCCTGTTTACTTCCATTGATCACAACTAATAAAACTGCATCAAAAAATATCGACTTTTCTAAAAAATTTTGGAAATTTTGAATAAATTCATTTTTACATTCTCATCCTAAATGAGAAAGTCTTCAATTTGTGCGATTTTGAACTTTTGCTAAAACATACATTTCTCGACGTTTTGAGACCTCCTGATTCCAAAAAAATGGGTTTTACGAAGATGTCTGTCTGTCTGTCTGTCTGTCTGTCTGTATCAAAATTTTGAAATCGGATAACTTGAGTAAAAATTGTCGTATCAACTTCAACTTTGGTATACTTTTTTTTGGTACCAAAATACAGGTCGAGTTCGTTAGCCAGCAATTTTCGTCCAAAATTATCAAAAATAGAATATTTTCAAAATTCAAAAAAAAAAAAAATTTCAAAAAAAAATGTTCTCTAATTTTTTTCTTAAACTACAAGTAAAATCGAACAAATTTTGTTTATAAAAGTTTCCGATATAATGCAACCCCACAAAGCTATGAATTTTTTAAGTTTACATGTGCAAAAAGGGGTACTGAAAGTGGATAAATCCTATACAAAAACTCTATTATTTTAAAAAAAAATGAAAAAAGTTCCGGTTTTTTCTTCCTGTTTACTTCCATTGATCACAACTAATAAAACTGCATCAAAAAATATTGACTTTTCTAAAAATTTTTGGAAATTTTGAATAAATTCATTTTTACATTCTCATCCTAAATGAGAAAGTCTTTAATTTGTGCGATTTTGAACTTTTGCTAAAACATACATTTCTCGACGTTTTGAGACCTCCTGATTCCAAAAAAATGGGTTTTACGAAGATGTCTGTCTGTCTGTCTGTCTGTCTGTCTGTATCAAAATTTTGAAATCGGATAACTTGAGTAAAAATTGTCGTATCAACTTCAACTTTGGTATACTTTTTTTTGGTACCAAAATACAGGTCGAGTTCGTTAGCCAGCAATTTTCGTCCAAAATTATCAAAAATAGAATATTTTCAAAATTCAAAAAAAAAAAAAATTTCAAAAAAAAATGTTCTCTAATTTTTTTCTTAAACTACAAGTAAAATCGAACAAATTTTGTTTATAAAAGTTTCCGATATAATGCAACCCCACAAAGCTATGAATTTTTTAAGTTTACATGTGCAAAAAGGGGTACTGAAAGTGGATAAATCCTATACAAAAACTCTATTATTTTAAAAAAAAATGAAAAAAGTTCCGGTTTTTTCTTCCTGTTTACTTCCATTGATCACAACTAATAAAACTGCATCAAAAAATATTGACTTTTCTAAAAATTTTTGGAAATTTTGAATAAATTCATTTTTACATTCTCATCCTAAATGAGAAAGTCTTCAATTTGTGCGATTTTGAACTTTTGCTAAAACATACATTTCTCGACGTTTTGAGACCTCCTGATTCCAAAAAAATGGGTTTTACGAAGATGTCTGTCTGTCTGTCTGTCTGTCTGTCTGTATCAAAATTTTGAAATCGGATAACTTGAGTAAAAATTGTCGTATCAACTTCAACTTTGGTATACTTTTTTTTGGTACCAAAATACAGGTCGAGTTCGTTAGCCAGCAATTTTCGTCCAAAATTATCAAAAATAGAATATTTTCAAAATTCAAAAAAAAAAAAAATTACAAAAAAAAATGTTCTCTAATTTTTTTCTTAAACTACAAGTAAAATCGAACAAATTTTGTTTATAAAAGTTTCCGATATAATGCAACCCCACAAAGCTATGAATTTTTTAAGTTTACATGTGCAAAAAGGGGTACTGAAAGTGGATAAATCCTATACAAAAACTCTATTATTTTAAAAAAAAATGAAAAAAGTTCCGGTTTTTTCTTCCTGTTTACTTCCATTGATCACAACTAATAAAACTGCATCAAAAAATATCGACTTTTCTAAAAAATTTTGGAAATTTTGAATAAATTCATTTTTACATTCTCATCCTAAATGAGAAAGTCTTCAATTTGTGCGATTTTGAACTTTTGCTAAAACATACATTTCTCGACGTTTTGAGACCTCCTGATTCCAAAAAAATGGGTTTTACGAAGATGTCTGTCTGTCTGTCTGTCTGTCTGTCTGTATCAAAATTTTGAAATCGGATAACTTGAGTAAAAATTGTCGTATCAACTTCAACTTTGGTATACTTTTTTTTGGTACCAAAATACAGGTCGAGTTCGTTAGCCAGCAATTTTCGTCCAAAATTATCAAAAATAGAATATTTTCAAAATTCAAAAAAAAAAAAAATTTCAAAAAAAAATGTTCTCTAATTTTTTTCTTAACCTCAAGTAAAATCGAACAAATTTTGTTTATAAAAGTTTCCGATATAATGCAACCCCACAAAGCTATGAATTTTTTAAGTTTACATGTGCAAAAAGGGGTACTGAAAGTGGATAAATCCTATACAAAAACTCTATTATTTTAAAAAAAAATGAAAAAAGTTCCGGTTTTTTCTTCCTGTTTACTTCCATTGATCACAACTAATAAAACTGCATCAAAAAATATTGACTTTTCTAAAAATTTTTGGAAATTTTGAATAAATTCATTTTTACATTCTCATCCTAAATGAGAAAGTCTTCAATTTGTGCGATTTTGAACTTTTGCTAAAACATACATTTCTCGACGTTTTGAGACCTCCTGATTCCAAAAAAATGGGTTTTACGAAGATGTCTGTCTGTCTGTCTGTCTGTCTGTCTGTCTGTATCAAAATTTTGAAATCGGATAACTTGAGTAAAAATTGTCGTATCAACTTCAACTTTGGTATACTTTTTTTTGGTACCAAAATACAGGTCGAGTTCGTTAGCCAGCAATTTTCGTCCAAAATTATCAAAAATAGAATATTTTCAAAATTCAAAAAAAAAAAAAATTTCAAAAAAAAATGTTCTCTAATTTTTTTCTTAAACTACAAGTAAAATCGAACAAATTTTGTTTATAAAAGTTTCCGATATAATGCAACCCCACAAAGCTATGAATTTTTAAGTTTACATGTGCAAAAAGGGGTACTGAAAGTGGATGAATCCTATACAAAAACTCTATTATTTTAAAAAAAAATGAAAAAAGTTCCGGTTTTTTCTTCCTGTTTACTTCCATTGATCACAACTAATAAAACTGCATCAAAAAATATCGACTTTTCTAAAAAATTTTGGAAATTTTGAATAAATTCATTTTTACATTCTCATCCTAAATGAGAAAGTCTTCAATTTGTGCGATTTTGAACTTTTGCTAAAACATACATTTCTCGACGTTTTGAGACCTCCTGATTCCAAAAAAATGGGTTTTACGAAGATGTCTGTCTGTCTGTCTGTCTGTCTGTCTGTCTGTCTGTATCAAAATTTTGAAATCGGATAACTTGAGTAAAAATTGTCGTATCAACTTCAACTTTGGTATACTTTTTTTTGGTACCAAAATACAGGTCGAGTTCGTTAGCCAGCAATTTTCGTCCAAAATTATCAAAAATAGAATATTTTCAAAATTCAAAAAAAAAAAAAATTTCAAAAAAAAATGTTCTCTAATTTTTTTCTTAAACTACAAGTAAAATCGAACAAATTTTGTTTATAAAAGTTTCCGATATAATGCAACCCCACAAAGCTATGAATTTTTTAAGTTTACATGTGCAAAAAGGGGTACTGAAAGTGGATAAATCCTATACAAAAACTCTATTATTTTAAAAAAAAATGAAAAAAGTTCCGGTTTTTTCTTCCTGTTTACTTCCATTGATCACAACTAATAAAACTGCATCAAAAAATATCGACTTTTCTAAAAAATTTTGGAAATTTTGAATAAATTCATTTTTACATTCTCATCCTAAATGAGAAAGTCTTCAATTTGTGCGATTTTGAACTTTTGCTAAAACATACATTTCTCGACGTTTTGAGACCTCCTGATTCCAAAAAAATGGGTTTTACGAAGATGTCTGTCTGTCTGTCTGTCTGTCTGTCTGTCTGTATCAAAATTTTGAAATCGGATAACTTGAGTAAAAATTGTCGTATCAACTTCAACTTTGGTATACTTTTTTTTGGTACCAAAATACAGGTCGAGTTCGTTAGCCAGCAATTTTCGTCCAAAATTATCAAAAATAGAATATTTTCAAAATTCAAAAAAAAAAAAAATTTCAAAAAAAAATGTTCTCTAATTTTTTTCTTAAACTACAAGTAAAATCGAACAAATTTTGTTTATAAAAGTTTCCGATATAATGCAACCCCACAAAGCTATGAATTTTTTAAGTTTACATGTGCAAAAAGGGGTACTGAAAGTGGATAAATCCTATACAAAAACTCTATTATTTTAAAAAAAAATGAAAAAAGTTCCGGTTTTTTCTTCCTGTTTACTTCCATTGATCACAACTAATAAAACTGCATCAAAAAATATCGACTTTTCTAAAAAAATTTGGAAATTTTGAATAAATTCATTTTTACATTCTCATCCTAAATGAGAAAGTCTTCAATTTGTGCGATTTTGAACTTTTGCTAAAACATACATTTCTCGACGTTTTTAGACCTCCTGATTCCAAAAAAATGGGTTTTACGAAGATGTCTGTCTGTCTGTCTGTCTGTCTGTCTGTCTGTATCAAAATTTTGAAATCGGATAACTTGAGTAAAAATTGTCGTATCAACTTCAACTTTGGTATACTTTTTTTTGGTACCAAAATACAGGTCGAGTTCGTTAGCCAGCAATTTTCGTCCAAAATTATCAAAAATAGAATATTTTCAAAATTCAAAAAAAAAAAAAATTTCAAAAAAAAATGTTCTCTAATTTTTTTCTTAAACTACAAGTAAAATCGAACAAATTTTGTTTATAAAAGTTTCCGATATAATGCAACCCCACAAAGCTATGAATTTTTTAAGTTTACATGTGCAAAAAGGGGTACTGAAAGTGGATAAATCCTATACAAAAACTCTATTATTTTAAAAAAAAATGAAAAAAGTTCCGGTTTTTTCTTCCTGTTTACTTCCATTGATCACAACTAATAAAACTGCATCAAAAAATATTGACTTTTCTAAAAATTTTTGGAAATTTTGAATAAATTCATTTTTACATTCTCATCCTAAATGAGAAAGTCTTCAATTTGTGCGATTTTGAACTTTTGCTAAAACATACATTTCTCGACGTTTTGAGACCTCCTGATTCCAAAAAAATGGGTTTTACGAAGATGTCTGTCTGTCTGTCTGTCTGTCTGTCTGTCTGTATCAAAATTTTGAAATCGGATAACTTGAGTAAAAATTGTCGTATCAACTTCAACTTTGGTATACTTTTTTTTGGTACCAAAATACAGGTCGAGTTCGTTAGCCAGCAATTTTCGTCCAAAATTATCAAAAATAGAATATTTTCAAAATTCAAAAAAAAAAAAAATTTCAAAAAAAAATGTTCTCTAATTTTTTTCTTAAACTACAAGTAAAATCGAACAAATTTTGTTTATAAAAGTTTCCGATATAATGCAACCCCACAAAGCTATGAATTTTTTAAGTTTACATGTGCAAAAAGGGGTACTGAAAGTGGATAAATCCTATACAAAAACTCTATTATTTTAAAAAAAAATGAAAAAAGTTCCGGTTTTTTCTTCCTGTTTACTTCCATTGATCACAACTAATAAAACTGCATCAAAAAATATTGACTTTTCTAAAAATTTTTGGAAATTTTGAATAAATTCATTTTTACATTCTCATCCTAAATGAGAAAGTCTTCAATTTGTGCGATTTTGAACTTTTGCTAAAACATACATTTCTCGACGTTTTGAGACCTCCTGATTCCAAAAAAATGGGTTTTACGAAGATGTCTGTCTGTCTGTCTGTCTGTCTGTCTGTCTGTATCAAAATTTTGAAATCGGATAACTTGAGTAAAAATTGTCGTATCAACTTCAACTTTGGTATACTTTTTTTTGGTACCAAAATACAGGTCGAGTTCGTTAGCCAGCAATTTTCGTCCAAAATTATCAAAAATAGAATATTTTCAAAATTCAAAAAAAAAAAAAATTTCAAAAAAAAATGTTCTCTAATTTTTTTCTTAAACTACAAGTAAAATCGAACAAATTTTGTTTATAAAAGTTTCCGATATAATGCAACCCCACAAAGCTATGAATTTTTTAAGTTTACATGTGCAAAAAGGGGTACTGAAAGTGGATAAATCCTATACAAAAACTCTATTATTTTAAAAAAAAATGAAAAAAGTTCCGGTTTTTTCTTCCTGTTTACTTCCATTGATCACAACTAATAAAACTGCATCAAAAAATATTGACTTTTCTAAAAATTTTTGGAAATTTTGAATAAATTCATTTTTACATTCTCATCCTAAATGAGAAAGTCTTCAATTTGTGCGATTTTGAACTTTTGCTAAAACATACATTTCTCGACGTTTTGAGACCTCCTGATTCCAAAAAAATGGGTTTTACGAAGATGTCTGTCTGTCTGTCTGTCTGTCTGTCTGTCTGTCTGTCTGTATCAAAATTTTGAAATCGGATAACTTGAGTAAAAATTGTCGTATCAACTTCAACTTTGGTATACTTTTTTTTGGTACCAAAATACAGGTCGAGTTCGTTAGCCAGCAATTTTCGTCCAAAATTATCAAAAATAGAATATTTTCAAAATTCAAAAAAAAAAAAAATTTCAAAAAAAAATGTTCTCTAATTTTTTTCTTAAACTACAAGTAAAATCGAACAAATTTTGTTTATAAAAGTTTCCGATATAATGCAACCCCACAAAGCTATGAATTTTTTAAGTTTACATGTGCAAAAAGGGGTACTGAAAGTGGATAAATCCTATACAAAAACTCTATTATTTTAAAAAAAAATGAAAAAAGTTCCGGTTTTTTCTTCCTGTTTACTTCCATTGATCACAACTAATAAAACTGCATCAAAAAATATCGACTTTTCTAAAAAATTTTGGAAATTTTGAATAAATTCATTTTTACATTCTCATCCTAAATGAGAAAGTCTTCAATTTGTGCGATTTTGAACTTTTGCTAAAACATACATTTCTCGACGTTTTGAGACCTCCTGATTCCAAAAAAATGGGTTTTACGAAGATGTCTGTCTGTCTGTCTGTCTGTCTGTCTGTCTGTATCAAAATTTTGAAATCGGATAACTTGAGTAAAAATTGTCGTATCAACTTCAACTTTGGTATACTTTTTTTTGGTACCAAAATACAGGTCGAGTTCGTTAGCCAGCAATTTTCGTCCAAAATTATCAAAAATAGAATATTTTCAAAATTCAAAAAAAAAAAAAATTTCAAAAAAAAATGTTCTCTAATTTTTTTCTTAAACTACAAGTAAAATCGAACAAATTTTGTTTATAAAAGTTTCCGATATAATGCAACCCCACAAAGCTATGAATTTTTTAAGTTTACATGTGCAAAAAGGGGTACTGAAAGTGGATAAATCCTATACAAAAACTCTATTATTTTAAAAAAAAATGAAAAAAGTTCCGGTTTTTTCTTCCTGTTTACTTCCATTGATCACAACTAATAAAACTGCATCAAAAAATATCGACTTTTCTAAAAAATTTTGGAAATTTTGAATAAATTCATTTTTACATTCTCATCCTAAATGAGAAAGTCTTCAATTTGTGCGATTTTGAACTTTTGCTAAAACATACATTTCTCGACGTTTTGAGACCTCCTGATTCCAAAAAAATGGGTTTTACGAAGATGTCTGTCTGTCTGTCTGTCTGTCTGTCTGTCTGTATCAAAATTTTGAAATCGGATAACTTGAGTAAAAATTGTCGTATCAACTTCAACTTTGGTATACTTTTTTTTGGTACCAAAATACAGGTCGAGTTCGTTAGCCAGCAATTTTCGTCCAAAATTATCAAAAATAGAATATTTTCAAAATTCAAAAAAAAAAAAAATTTCAAAAAAAAATGTTCTCTAATTTTTTTCTTAAACTACAAGTAAAATCGAACAAATTTTGTTTATAAAAGTTTCCGATATAATGCAACCCCACAAAGCTATGAATTTTTTAAGTTTACATGTGCAAAAAGGGGTACTGAAAGTGGATAAATCCTATACAAAAACTCTATTATTTTAAAAAAAAATGAAAAAAGTTCCGGTTTTTTCTTCCTGTTTACTTCCATTGATCACAACTAATAAAACTGCATCAAAAAATATCGACTTTTCTAAAAAATTTTGGAAATTTTGAATAAATTCATTTTTACATTCTCATCCTAAATGAGAAAGTCTTCAATTTGTGCGATTTTGAACTTTTGCTAAAACATACATTTCTCGACGTTTTGAGACCTCCTGATTCCAAAAAAATGGGTTTTACGAAGATGTCTGTCTGTCTGTCTGTCTGTCTGTCTGTCTGTATCAAAATTTTGAAATCGGATAACTTGAGTAAAAATTGTCGTATCAACTTCAACTTTGGTATACTTTTTTTTGGTACCAAAATACAGGTCGAGTTCGTTAGCCAGCAATTTTCGTCCAAAATTATCAAAAATAGAATATTTTCAAAATTCAAAAAAAAAAAAAATTTCAAAAAAAATGTTCTCTAATTTTTTTCTTAAACTACAAGTAAAATCGAACAAATTTTGTTTATAAAAGTTTCCGATATAATGCAACCCCACAAAGCTATGAATTTTTTAAGTTTACATGTGCAAAAAGGGGTACTGAAAGTGGATAAATCCTATACAAAAACTCTATTATTTTAAAAAAAAATGAAAAAAGTTCCGGTTTTTTCTTCCTGTTTACTTCCATTGATCACAACTAATAAAACTGCATCAAAAAATATCGACTTTTCTAAAAAATTTGGAAATTTTGAATAAATTCATTTTTACATTCTCATCCTAAATGAGAAAGTCTTCAATTTGTGCGATTTTGAACTTTTGCTAAAACATACATTTCTCGACGTTTTTAGACCTCCTGATTCCAAAAAAATGGGTTTTACGAAGATGTCTGTCTGTCTGTCTGTCTGTCTGTCTGTCTGTATCAAAATTTTGAAATCGGATAACTTGAGTAAAAATTGTCGTATCAACTTCAACTTTGGTATACTTTTTTTTGGTACCAAAATACAGGTCGAGTTCGTTAGCCAGCAATTTTCGTCCAAAATTATCAAAAATAGAATATTTTCAAAATTCAAAAAAAAAAAAAATTTCAAAAAAAAAATGTTCTCTAATTTTTTTCTTAAACTACAAGTAAAATCGAACAAATTTTGTTTATAAAAGTTTCCGATATAATGCAACCCCACAAAGCTATGAATTTTTTAAGTTTACATGTGCAAAAAGGGGTACTGAAAGTGGATAAATCCTATACAAAAACTCTATTATTTTAAAAAAAAATGAAAAAAGTTCCGGTTTTTTCTTCCTGTTTACTTCCATTGATCACAACTAATAAAACTGCATCAAAAAATATTGACTTTTCTAAAAATTTTTGGAAATTTTGAATAAATTCATTTTTACATTCTCATCCTAAATGAGAAAGTCTTCAATTTGTGCGATTTTGAACTTTTGCTAAAACATACATTTCTCGACGTTTTGAGACCTCCTGATTCCAAAAAATGGGTTTTACGAAGATGTCTGTCTGTCTGTCTGTCTGTCTGTCTGTCTGTATCAAAATTTTGAAATCGGATAACTTGAGTAAAAATTGTCGTATCAACTTCAACTTTGGTATACTTTTTTTTGGTACCAAAATACAGGTCGAGTTCGTTAGCCAGCAATTTTCGTCCAAAATTATCAAAAATAGAATATTTTCAAAATTCAAAAAAAAAAAAAATTTCAAAAAAAAATGTTCTCTAATTTTTTTCTTAAACTACAAGTAAAATCGAACAAATTTTGTTTATAAAAGTTTCCGATATAATGCAACCCCACAAAGCTATGAATTTTTTAAGTTTACATGTGCAAAAAGGGGTACTGAAAGTGGATAAATCCTATACAAAAACTCTATTATTTTAAAAAAAAATGAAAAAAGTTCCGGTTTTTTCTTCCTGTTTACTTCCATTGATCACAACTAATAAAACTGCATCAAAAAATATTGACTTTTCTAAAAATTTTTGGAAATTTTGAATAAATTCATTTTTACATTCTCATCCTAAATGAGAAAGTCTTCAATTTGTGCGATTTTGAACTTTTGCTAAAACATACATTTCTCGACGTTTTGAGACCTCCTGATTCCAAAAAAATGGGTTTTACGAAGATGTCTGTCTGTCTGTCTGTCTGTCTGTCTGTCTGTATCAAAATTTTGAAATCGGATAACTTGAGTAAAAATTGTCGTATCAACTTCAACTTTGGTATACTTTTTTTTGGTACCAAAATACAGGTCGAGTTCGTTAGCCAGCAATTTTCGTCCAAAATTATCAAAAATAGAATATTTTCAAAATTCAAAAAAAAAAAAAATTTCAAAAAAAAATGTTCTCTAATTTTTTTCTTAAACTACAAGTAAAATCGAACAAATTTTGTTTATAAAAGTTTCCGATATAATGCAACCCCACAAAGCTATGAATTTTTTAAGTTTACATGTGCAAAAAGGGGTACTGAAAGTGGATAAATCCTATACAAAAACTCTATTATTTTAAAAAAAAATGAAAAAAGTTCCGGTTTTTTCTTCCTGTTTACTTCCATTGATCACAACTAATAAAACTGCATCAAAAAATATTGACTTTTCTAAAAATTTTTGGAAATTTTGAATAAATTCATTTTTACATTCTCATCCTAAATGAGAAAGTCTTCAATTTGTGCGATTTTGAACTTTTGCTAAAACATACATTTCTCGACGTTTTGAGACCTCCTGATTCCAAAAAAATGGGTTTTACGAAGATGTCTGTCTGTCTGTCTGTCTGTCTGTCTGTCTGTCTGTCTGTATCAAAATTTTGAAATCGGATAACTTGAGTAAAAATTGTCGTATCAACTTCAACTTTGGTATACTTTTTTTTGGTACCAAAATACAGGTCGAGTTCGTTAGCCAGCAATTTTCGTCCAAAATTATCAAAAATAGAATATTTTCAAAATTCAAAAAAAAAAAAAAATTTCAAAAAAAAATGTTCTCTAATTTTTTTCTTAAACTACAAGTAAAATCGAACAAATTTTGTTTATAAAAGTTTCCGATATAATGCAACCCCACAAAGCTATGAATTTTTTAAGTTTACATGTGCAAAAAGGGGTACTGAAAGTGGATAAATCCTATACAAAAACTCTATTATTTTAAAAAAAAATGAAAAAAGTTCCGGTTTTTTCTTCCTGTTTACTTCCATTGATCACAACTAATAAAACTGCATCAAAAAATATCGACTTTTCTAAAAAATTTTGGAAATTTTGAATAAATTCATTTTTACATTCTCATCCTAAATGAGAAAGTCTTCAATTTGTGCGATTTTGAACTTTTGCTAAAACATACATTTCTCGACGTTTTGAGACCTCCTGATTCCAAAAAAATGGGTTTTACGAAGATGTCTGTCTGTCTGTCTGTCTGTCTGTCTGTCTGTATCAAAATTTTGAAATCGGATAACTTGAGTAAAAATTGTCGTATCAACTTCAACTTTGGTATACTTTTTTTTGGTACCAAAATACAGGTCGAGTTCGTTAGCCAGCAATTTTCGTCCAAAATTATCAAAAATAGAATATTTTCAAAATTCAAAAAAAAAAAAAATTTCAAAAAAAAATGTTCTCTAATTTTTTTCTTAAACTACAAGTAAAATCGAACAAATTTTGTTTATAAAAGTTTCCGATATAATGCAACCCCACAAAGCTATGAATTTTTTAAGTTTACATGTGCAAAAAGGGGTACTGAAAGTGGATAAATCCTATACAAAAACTCTATTATTTTAAAAAAAAATGAAAAAAGTTCCGGTTTTTTCTTCCTGTTTACTTCCATTGATCACAACTAATAAAACAGCATCAAAAAATATCGACTTTTCTAAAAAAATTTGGAAATTTTGAATAAATTCATTTTTACATTCTCATCCTAAATGAGAAAGTCTTCAATTTGTGCGATTTTGAACTTTTGCTAAAACATACATTTCTCGACGTTTTTAGACCTCCTGATTCCAAAAAAATGGGTTTTACGAAGATGTCTGTCTGTCTGTCTGTCTGTCTGTCTGTATCAAAATTTTGAAATCGGATAACTTGAGTAAAAATTGTCGTATCAACTTCAACTTTGGTATACTTTTTTTTGGTACCAAAATACAGGTCGAGTTCGTTAGCCAGCAATTTTCGTCCAAAATTATCAAAAATAGAATATTTTCAAAATTCAAAAAAAAAAAAAATTTCAAAAAAAAATGTTCTCTAATTTTTTTCTTAAACTACAAGTAAAATCGAACAAATTTTGTTTATAAAAGTTTCCGATATAATGCAACCCCACAAAGCTATGAATTTTTTAAGTTTACATGTGCAAAAAGGGGTACTGAAAGTGGATAAATCCTATACAAAAACTCTATTATTTTAAAAAAAAATGAAAAAAGTTCCGGTTTTTTCTTCCTGTTTACTTCCATTGATCACAACTAATAAAACTGCATCAAAAAATATCGACTTTTCTAAAAAATTTTGGAAATTTTGAATAAATTCATTTTTACATTCTCATCCTAAATGAGAAAGTCTTCAATTTGTGCGATTTTGAACTTTTGCTAAAACATACATTTCTCGACGTTTTGAGACCTCCTGATTCCAAAAAAATGGGTTTTACGAAGATGTCTGTCTGTCTGTCTGTCTGTCTGTCTGTCTGTATCAAAATTTTGAAATCGGATAACTTGAGTAAAAATTGTCGTATCAACTTCAACTTTGGTATACTTTTTTTTGGTACCAAAATACAGGTCGAGTTCGTTAGCCAGCAATTTTCGTCCAAAATTATCAAAAATAGAATATTTTCAAAATTCAAAAAAAAAAAAAATTTCAAAAAAAAATGTTCTCTAATTTTTTTCTTAAACTACAAGTAAAATCGAACAAATTTTGTTTATAAAAGTTTCCGATATAATGCAACCCCACAAAGCTATGAATTTTTTAAGTTTACATGTGCAAAAAGGGGTACTGAAAGTGGATAAATCCTATACAAAAACTCTATTATTTTAAAAAAAAATGAAAAAAGTTCCGGTTTTTTCTTCCTGTTTACTTCCATTGATCACAACTAATAAAACTGCATCAAAAAATATCGACTTTTCTAAAAAATTTTGGAAATTTTGAATAAATTCATTTTTACATTCTCATCCTAAATGAGAAAGTCTTCAATTTGTGCGATTTTGAACTTTTGCTAAAACATACATTTCTCGACGTTTTGAGACCTCCTGATTCCAAAAAAATGGGTTTTACGAAGATGTCTGTCTGTCTGTCTGTCTGTCTGTCTGTCTGTCTGTATCAAAATTTTGAAATCGGATAACTTGAGTAAAAATTGTCGTATCAACTTCAACTTTGGTATACTTTTTTTTGGTACCAAAATACAGGTCGAGTTCGTTAGCCAGCAATTTTCGTCCAAAATTATCAAAAATAGAATATTTTCAAAATTCAAAAAAAAAAAAAATTTCAAAAAAAAATGTTCTCTAATTTTTTTCTTAAACTACAAGTAAAATCGAACAAATTTTGTTTATAAAAGTTTCCGATATAATGCAACCCCACAAAGTTATGAATTTTTTAAGTTTACATGTGCAAAAAGGGGTACTGAAAGTGGATAAATCCTATACAAAAACTCTATTATTTTAAAAAAAAATGAAAAAAGTTCCGGTTTTTTCTTCCTGTTTACTTCCATTGATCACAACTAATAAAACTGCATCAAAAAATATCGACTTTTCTAAAAAATTTTGGAAATTTTGAATAAATTCATTTTTACATTCTCATCCTAAATGAGAAAGTCTTCAATTTGTGCGATTTTGAACTTTTGCTAAAACATACATTTCTCGACGTTTTGAGACCTCCTGATTCCAAAAAAATGGGTTTTACGAAGATGTCTGTCTGTCTGTCTGTCTGTCTGTCTGTCTGTATCAAAATTTTGAAATCGGATAACTTGAGTAAAAATTGTCGTATCAACTTCAACTTTGGTATACTTTTTTTTGGTACCAAAATACAGGTCGAGTTCGTTAGCCAGCAATTTTCGTCCAAAATTATCAAAAATAGAATATTTTCAAAATTCAAAAAAAAAAAAAATTTCAAAAAAAAATGTTCTCTAATTTTTTTCTTAAACTACAAGTAAAATCGAACAAATTTTGTTTATAAAAGTTTCCGATATAATGCAACCCCACAAAGCTATGAATTTTTTAAGTTTACATGTGCAAAAAGGGGTACTGAAAGTGGATAAATCCTATACAAAAACTCTATTATTTTAAAAAAAAATGAAAAAAGTTCCGGTTTTTTCTTCCTGTTTACTTCCATTGATCACAACTAATAAAACTGCATCAAAAAATATCGACTTTTCTAAAAATTTTTGGAAATTTTGAATAAATTCATTTTTACATTCTCATCCTAAATGAGAAAGTCTTCAATTTGTGCGATTTTGAACTTTTGCTAAAACATACATTTCTCGACGTTTTGAGACCTCCTGATTCCAAAAAAATGGGTTTTACGAAGATGTCTGTCTGTCTGTCTGTCTGTCTGTCTGTATCAAAATTTTGAAATCGGATAACTTGAGTAAAAATTGTCGTATCAACTTCAACTTTGGTATACTTTTTTTTGGTACCAAAATACAGGTCGAGTTCGTTAGCCAGCAATTTTTGTCCAAAATTATCAAAAATAGAATATTTTCAAAATTCAAAAAAAAAAAAAATTTCAAAAAAAAATGTTCTCTAATTTTTTTCTTAAACTACAAGTAAAATCGAACAAATTTTGTTTATAAAAGTTTCCGATATAATGCAACCCCACAAAGCTATGAATTTTTTAAGTTTACATGTGCAAAAAGGGGTACTGAAAGTGGATAAATCCTATACAAAAACTCTATTATTTTAAAAAAAAATGAAAAAAGTTCCGGTTTTTTCTTCCTGTTTACTTCCATTGATCACAACTAATAAAACTGCATCAAAAAATATCGACTTTTCTAAAAAATTTTGGAAATTTTGAATAAATTCATTTTTACATTCTCATCCTAAATGAGAAAGTCTTCAATTTGTGCGATTTTGAACTTTTGCTAAAACATACATTTCTCGACGTTTTGAGACCTCCTGATTCCAAAAAAATGGGTTTTACGAAGATGTCTGTCTGTCTGTCTGTCTGTCTGTCTGTATCAAAATTTTGAAATCGGATAACTTGAGTAAAAATTGTCGTATCAACTTCAACTTTGGTATACTTTTTTTTGGTACCAAAATACAGGTCGAGTTCGTTAGCCAGCAATTTTCGTCCAAAATTATCAAAAATAGAATATTTTCAAAATTCAAAAAAAAAAAAAATTTCAAAAAAAAATGTTCTCTAATTTTTTTCTTAAACTACAAGTAAAATCGAACAAATTTTGTTTATAAAAGTTTCCGATATAATGCAACCCCACAAAGCTATGAATTTTTTAAGTTTACATGTGCAAAAAGGGGTACTGAAAGTGGATAAATCCTATACAAAAACTCTATTATTTTAAAAAAAAATGAAAAAAGTTCCGGTTTTTTCTTCCTGTTTACTTCCATTGATCACAACTAATAAAACTGCATCAAAAAATATCGACTTTTCTAAAAAATTTTGGAAATTTTGAATAAATTCATTTTTACATTCTCATCCTAAATGAGAAAGTCTTCAATTTGTGCGATTTTGAACTTTTGCTAAAACATACATTTCTCGACGTTTTGAGACCTCCTGATTCCAAAAAAATGGGTTTTACGAAGATGTCTGTCTGTCTGTCTGTCTGTCTGTCTGTCTGTATCAAAATTTTGAAATCGGATAACTTGAGTAAAAATTGTCGTATCAACTTCAACTTTGGTATACTTTTTTTTGGTACCAAAATACAGGTCGAGTTCGTTAGCCAGCAATTTTCGTCCAAAATTATCAAAAATAGAATATTTTCAAAATTCAAAAAAAAAAAAAATTTCAAAAAAAAATGTTCTCTAATTTTTTTCTTAAACTACAAGTAAAATCGAACAAATTTTGTTTATAAAAGTTTCCGATATAATGCAACCCCACAAAGCTATGAATTTTTTAAGTTTACATGTGCAAAAAGGGGTACTGAAAGTGGATAAATCCTATACAAAAACTCTATTATTTTAAAAAAAAATGAAAAAAGTTCCGGTTTTTTCTTCCTGTTTACTTCCATTGATCACAACTAATAAAACTGCATCAAAAAATATCGACTTTTCTAAAAAAATTTGGAAATTTTGAATAAATTCATTTTTACATTCTCATCCTAAATGAGAAAGTCTTCAATTTGTGCGATTTTGAACTTTTGCTAAAACATACATTTCTCGACGTTTTTAGACCTCCTGATTCCAAAAAAATGGGTTTTACGAAGATGTCTGTCTGTCTGTCTGTCTGTCTGTCTGTCTGTATCAAAATTTTGAAATCGGATAACTTGAGTAAAAATTGTCGTATCAACTTCAACTTTGGTATACTTTTTTTTGGTACCAAAATACAGGTCGAGTTCGTTAGCCAGCAATTTTCGTCCAAAATTATCAAAAATAGAATATTTTCAAAATTCAAAAAAAAAAAAAAATTTCAAAAAAAAATGTTCTCTAATTTTTTTCTTAAACTACAAGTAAAATCGAACAAATTTTGTTTATAAAAGTTTCCGATATAATGCAACCCCACAAAGCTATGAATTTTTTAAGTTTACATGTGCAAAAAGGGGTACTGAAAGTGGATAAATCCTATACAAAAACTCTATTATTTTAAAAAAAAATGAAAAAAGTTCCGGTTTTTTCTTCCTGTTTACTTCCATTGATCACAACTAATAAAACTGCATCAAAAAATATCGACTTTTCTAAAAAATTTTGGAAATTTTGAATAAATTCATTTTTACATTCTCATCCTAAATGAGAAAGTCTTCAATTTGTGCGATTTTGAACTTTTGCTAAAACATACATTTCTCGACGTTTTGAGACCTCCTGATTCCAAAAAAATGGGTTTTACGAAGATGTCTGTCTGTCTGTCTGTCTGTCTGTCTGTCTGTATCAAAATTTTGAAATCGGATAACTTGAGTAAAAATTGTCGTATCAACTTCAACTTTGGTATACTTTTTTTTGGTACCAAAATACAGGTCGAGTTCGTTAGCCAGCAATTTTCGTCCAAAATTATCAAAAATAGAATATTTTCAAAATTCAAAACAAAAAAAAATTTCAAAAAAAAATGTTCTCTAATTTTTTTCTTAAACTACAAGTAAAATCGAACAAATTTTGTTTATAAAAGTTTCCGATATAATGCAACCCCACAAAGCTATGAATTTTTTAAGTTTACATGTGCAAAAAGGGGTACTGAAAGTGGATAAATCCTATACAAAAACTCTATTATTTTAAAAAAAAATGAAAAAAGTTCCGGTTTTTTCTTCCTGTTTACTTCCATTGATCACAACTAATAAAACTGCATCAAAAAATATTGACTTTTCTAAAAATTTTTGGAAATTTTGAATAAATTCATTTTTACATTCTCATCCTAAATGAGAAAGTCTTCAATTTGTGCGATTTTGAACTTTTGCTAAAACATACATTTCTCGACGTTTTGAGACCTCCTGATTCCAAAAAAATGGGTTTTACGAAGATGTCTGTCTGTCTGTCTGTCTGTCTGTCTGTCTGTATCAAAATTTTGAAATCGGATAACTTGAGTAAAAATTGTCGTATCAACTTCAACTTTGGTATACTTTTTTTTGGTACCAAAATACAGGTCGAGTTCGTTAGCCAGCAATTTTCGTCCAAAATTATCAAAAATAGAATATTTTCAAAATTCAAAAAAAAAAAAATTTCAAAAAAAAATGTTCTCTAATTTTTTTCTTAAACTACAAGTAAAATCGAACAAACTTTGTTTATAAAAGTTTCCGATATAATGCAACCCCACAAAGCTATGAATTTTTTAAGTTTACATGTGCAAAAAGGGGTACTGAAAGTGGATAAATCCTATACAAAAACTCTATTATTTTAAAAAAAAATGAAAAAAGTTCCGGTTTTTTCTTCCTGTTTACTTCCATTGATCACAACTAATAAAACTGCATCAAAAAATATCGACTTTTCTAAAAAATTTTGGAAATTTTGAATAAATTCATTTTTACATTCTCATCCTAAATGAGAAAGTCTTCAATTTGTGCGATTTTGAACTTTTGCTAAAACATACATTTCTCGACGTTTTGAGACCTCCTGATTACAAAAAAATGGGTTTTACGAAGATGTCTGTCTGTCTGTCTGTCTGTCTGTATCAAAATTTTGAAATCGGATAACTTGAGTAAAAATTGTCGTATCAACTTCAACTTTGGTATACTTTTTTTTGGTACCAAAATACAGGTCGAGTTCGTTAGCCAGCAATTTTCGTCCAAAATTATCAAAAATAGAATATTTTCAAAATTCAAAAAAAAAAAAAATTTCAAAAAAAAATGTTCTCTAATTTTTTTCTTAAACTACAAGTAAAATCGAACAAATTTTGTTTATAAAAGTTTCCGATATAATGCAACCCCACAAAGCTATGAATTTTTTAAGTTTACATGTGCAAAAAGGGGTACTGAAAGTGGATAAATCCTATACAAAAACTCTATTATTTTAAAAAAAAATGAAAAAAGTTCCGGTTTTTTCTTCCTGTTTACTTCCATTGATCACAACTAATAAAACTGCATCAAAAAATATCGACTTTTCTAAAAAATTTTGGAAATTTTGAATAAATTCATTTTTACATTCTCATCCTAAATGAGAAAGTCTTCAATTTGTGCGATTTTGAACTTTTGCTAAAACATACATTTCTCGACGTTTTGAGACCTCCTGATTCCAAAAAAATGGGTTTTACGAAGATGTCTGTCTGTCTGTCTGTCTGTCTGTCTGTCTGTCTGTATCAAAATTTTGAAATCGGATAACTTGAGTAAAAATTGTCGTATCAACTTCAACTTTGGTATACTTTTTTTTGGTACCAAAATACAGGTCGAGTTCGTTAGCCAGCAATTTTCGTCCAAAATTATCAAAAATAGAATATTTTCAAAATTCAAAAAAAAAAAAAATTTCAAAAAAAAATGTTCTCTAATTTTTTTCTTAAACTACAAGTAAAATCGAACAAATTTTGTTTATAAAAGTTTCTGATATAATGCAACCCCACAAAGCTATGAATTTTTTAAGTTTACATGTGCAAAAAGGGGTACTGAAAGTGGATAAATCCTATACAAAAACTCTATTATTTTAAAAAAAAATGAAAAAAGTTCCGGTTTTTTCTTCCTGTTTACTTCCATTGATCACAACTAATAAAACTGCATAAAAAAATATCGACTTTTCTAAAAAATTTTGTAAATTTTGAATAAATTCATTTTTACATTCTCATCCTAAATGAGAAAGTCTTCACTTTGTGCGATTTTGAACTTTTGCTAAAACATACATTTCTCGACGTTTTGAGACCTCCTGATTCCAAAAAAATGGGTTTTACGAAGATGTCTGTCTGTCTGTCTGTCTGTCTGTATCAAAATTTTGAAATCGGATAACTTGAGTAAAAATTGTCGTATCAACTTCAACTTTGGTATACTTTTTTTTGGTACCAAAATACAGGTCGAGTTCGTTAGCCAGCAATTTTCGTCCAAAATTATCAAAAATAGAATATTTTCAAAATTCAAAAAAAAAAAAAATTTCAAAAAAAAATGTTCTCTAATTTTTTTCTTAAACTACAAGTAAAATCGAACAAATTTTGTTTATAAAAGTTTCCGATATAATGCAACCCCACAAGGCTATGAATTTTTTAAGTTTACATGTGCAAAAAGGGGTACTGAAAGTGGATAAATCCTATACAAAAACTCTATTATTTTAAAAAAAAATGAAAAAAGTTCCGGTTTTTTCTTCCTGTTTACTTCCATTGATCACAACTAATAAAACTGCATCAAAAAATATTGACTTTTCTAAAAATTTTTGGAAATTTTGAATAAATTCATTTTTACATTCTCATCCTAAATGAGAAAGTCTTCAATTTGTGCGATTTTGAACTTTTGCTAAAACATACATTTCTCGACGTTTTGAGACCTCCTGATTCCAAAAAAATGGGTTTTACGAAGATGTCTGTCTGTCTGTCTGTCTGTCTGTCTGTCTGTCTGTCTGTCTGTCTGTATCAAAATTTTGAAATCGGATAACTTGAGTAAAAATTGTCGTATCAACTTCAACTTTGGTATACTTTTTTTTGGTACCAAAATACAGGACGAGTTCGTTAGCCAGCAATTTTCGTCCAAAATTATCAAAAATAGAATATTTTCTAAATTCAAAAAAAAAAAAAAATTCAAAAAAAAATTTTCTCTAATTTTTTTCTTAAACTACAAGTAAAATCGAACAAATTTTGTTTATAAAAGTTTCCGGTATAATGCAACCCCACAAAGCTATGAATTTTTTAAGTTTACATGTGCAAAAAGGGGTACTGAAAGTGGATAAATCCTATACAAAAACTCTATTATTTTAAAAAAAAATGAAAAAAGTTCCGGTTTTTTCTTCCTGTTTACTTCCATTGATCACAACTAATAAAACTGCATCAAAAAATATTGACTTTTCTAAAAATTTTTGGAAATTTTGAATAAATTCATTTTTACATTCTCATCCTAAATGAGAAAGTCTTCAATTTGTGCGATTTTGAACTTTTGCTAAAACATACATTTCTCGACGTTTTGAGACCTCCTGATTCCAAAAAAATGGGTTTTACGAAGATGTCTGTCTGTCTGTCTGTCTGTCTGTCTGTATCAAATTTTGAAATCGGATAACTTGAGTAAAAATTGTCGTATCAACTTCAACTTTGGTATACTTTTTTTTGGTACCAAAATACAGGTCGAGTTCGTTAGCCAGCAATTTTCGTCCAAAATTATCAAAAATAGAATATTTTCAAAATTCAAAAAAAAAAAAAATTTCAAAAAAAAATGTTCTCTAATTTTTTTCTTAAACTACAAGTAAAATCGAACAAATTTTGTTTATAAAAGTTTCCGATATAATGCAACCCCACAAAGCTATGAATTTTTTAAGTTTACATGTGCAAAAAGGGGTACTGGAAGTGGATAAATCCTATACAAAAACTCTATTATTTTAAAAAAAAATGAAAAAAGTTCCGGTTTTTTCTTCCTGTTTACTTCCATTGATCACAACTAATAAAACTGCATCAAAAAATATTGACTTTTCTAAAAATTTTTGGAAATTTTGAATAAATTCATTTTTACATTCTCATCCTAAATGAGAAAGTCTTCAATTTGTGCGATTTTGAACTTTTGCTAAAACATACATTTCTCGACGTTTTGAGACCTCCTGATTCCAAAAAAATG
The DNA here is from genome assembly GCA_037103525.1 of Ganaspis brasiliensis. Classification (NCBI taxonomy): domain Eukaryota; kingdom Metazoa; phylum Arthropoda; class Insecta; order Hymenoptera; family Figitidae; genus Ganaspis; species Ganaspis brasiliensis. Next base: position 16,437 of record JAZKLR010000280.1, on the reverse strand, counting down.
GGTTTTACGAAGATGTCTGTCTGTCTGTCTGTCTGTCTGTATCAAAATTTTGAAATCGGATAACTTGAGTAAAAATTGTCGTATCAACTTCAACTTTGGTATACTTTTTTTTTATACCAAAATACAGGTCGAGTTCGTTAGCCAGCAATTTTCGTCCAAAATTATCAAAAATAGAATATTTTCAAAATTCAAAAAAAAAAAAAATTTCAAAAAAAAATGTTCTCTAATTTTTTTCTTAAACTACAAGTAAAATCGAACAAATTTTGTTTATAAAAGTTTCCGATATAATGCAACCCCACAAAGCTATGAATTTTTTAAGTTTACATGTGCAAAAAGGGGTACTGGAAGTGGATAAATCCTATACAAAAACTCTATTATTTTAAAAAAAAATGAAAAAAGTTCCGGTTTTTTCTTCCTGTTTACTTCCATTGATCACAACTAATAAAACTGCATCAAAAAATATTGACTTTTCTAAAAATTTTTGGAAATTTTGAATAAATTCATTTTTACATTCTCATCCTAAATGAGAAAGTCTTCAATTTGTGCGATTTTGAACTTTTGCTAAAACATACATTTCTCGACGTTTTGAGACCTCCTGATTCCAAAAAAATGGGTTTTACGAAGATGTCTGTCTGTCTGTCTGTCTGTCTGTCTGTATCAAAATTTTGAAATCGGATAACTTGAGTAAAAATTGTCGTATCAACTTCAACTTTGGTATACTTTTTTTTGGTACCAAAATACAGGTCGAGTTCGTTAGCCAGCAATTTTCGTCCAAAATTATCAAAAATAGAATATTTTCAAAATTCAAAAAAAAAAAAAATTTCAAAAAAAAATGTTCTCTAATTTTTTTCTTAAACTACAAGTAAAATCGAACAAATTTTGTTTATAAAAGTTTCCGATATAATGCAACCCCACAAAGCTATGAATTTTTTAAGTTTACATGTGCAAAAAGGGGTACTGAAAGTGGATAAATCCTATACAAAAACTCTATTATTTTAAAAAAAAATGAAAAAAGTTCCGGTTTTTTCTTCCTGTTTACTTCCATTGATCACAACTAATAAAACTGCATCAAAAAATATCGACTTTTCTAAAAAATTTTGGAAATTTTGAATAAATTCATTTTTACATTCTCATCCTAAATGAGAAAGTCTTCAATTTGTGCGATTTTGAACTTTTGCTAAAACATACATTTCTCGACGTTTTGAGACCTCCTGATTCCAAAAAAATGGGTTTTACGAAGATGTCTGTCTGTCTGTCTGTCTGTCTGTCTGTATCAAAATTTTGAAATCGGATAACTTGAGTAAAAATTGTCGTATCAACTTCAACTTTGGTATACTTTTTTTTGGTACCAAAATACAGGTCGAGTTCGTTAGCCAGCAATTTTCGTCCAAAATTATCAAAAATAGAATATTTTCAAAATTCAAAAAAAAAAAAAATTTCAAAAAAAAATGTTCTCTAATTTTTTTCTTAAACTACAAGTAAAATCGAACAAATTTTGTTTATAAAAGTTTCCGATATAATGCAACCCCACAAAGCTATGAATTTTTTAAGTTTACATGTGCAAAAAGGGGTACTGAAAGTGGATAAATCCTATACAAAAACTCTATTATTTTAAAAAAAAATGAAAAAAGTTCCGGTTTTTTCTTCCTGTTTACTTCCATTGATCACAACTAATAAAACTGCATCAAAAAATATCGACTTTTCTAAAAAATTTTGGAAATTTTGAATAAATTCATTTTTACATTCTCATCCTAAATGAGAAAGTCTTCAATTTGTGCGATTTTGAACTTTTGCTAAAACATACATTTCTCGACGTTTTGAGACCTCCTGATTCCAAAAAAATGGGTTTTACGAAGATGTCTGTCTGTCTGTCTGTCTGTCTGTCTGTATCAAAATTTTGAAATCGGATAACTTGAGTAAAAATTGTCGTATCAACTTCAACTTTGGTATACTTTTTTTTGGTACCAAAATACAGGTCGAGTTCGTTAGCCAGCAATTTTCGTCCAAAATTATCAAAAATAGAATATTTTCAAAATTCAAAAAAAAAAAAAATTTCAAAAAAAAATGTTCTCTAATTTTTTTCTTAAACTACAAGTAAAATCGAACAAATTTTGTTTATAAAAGGTTCCGATATAATGCAACCCCACAAAGCTATGAATTTTTTAAGTTTACATGTGCAAAAAGGGGTACTGAAAGTGGATAAATCCTATACAAAAACTCTATTATTTTAAAAAAAAATGAAAAAAGTTCCGGTTTTTTCTTCCTGTTTACTTCCATTGATCACAACTAATAAAACTGCATCAAAAAATATCGACTTTTCTAAAAAATTTTGGAAATTTTGAATAAATTCATTTTTACATTCTCATCCTAAATGAGAAAGTCTTCAATTTGTGCGATTTTGAACTTTTGCTAAACATACATTTCTCGACGTTTTGAGACCTCCTGATTCCAAAAAATGGGTTTTACGAAGATGTCTGTCTGTCTGTCTGTCTGTCTGTCTGTCTGTCTGTCTGTATCAAAATTTTGAAATCGGATAACTTGAGTAAAAATTGTCGTATCAACTTCAACTTTGGTATACTTTTTTTTGGTACCAAAATACAGGTCGAGTTCGTTAGCCAGCAATTTTCGTCCAAAATTATCAAAAATAGAATATTTTCAAAATTCAAAAAAAAAAAAATTTCAAAAAAAAATGTTCTCTAATTTTTTTCTTAAACTACAAGTAAAATCGAACAAATTTTGTTTATAAAAGTTTCCGATATAATGCAACCCCACAAAGCTATGAATTTTTTAAGTTTACATGTGCAAAAAGGGGTACTGAAAGTGGATAAATCCTATACAAAAACTCTATTATTTTAAAAAAAAATGAAAAAAGTTCCGGTTTTTTCTTCCTGTTTACTTCCATTGATCACAACTAATAAAACTGCATCAAAAAATATTGACTTTTCTAAAAATTTTTGGAAATTTTGAATAAATTCATTTTTACATTCTCATCCTAAATGAGAAAGTCTTCAATTTGTGCGATTTTGAACTTTTGCTAAAACATACATTTCTCGACGTTTTGAGACCTCCTGATTCCAAAAAAATGGGTTTTACGAAGATGTCTGTCTGTCTGTCTGTCTGTATCAAAATTTTGAAATCGGATAACTTGAGTAAAAATTGTCGTATCAACTTCAACTTTGGTATACTTTTTTTTGGTACCAAAATACAGGTCGAGTTCGTTAGCCAGCAATTTTCGTCCAAAATTATCAAAAATAGAATATTTTCAAAATTCAAAAAAAAAAAAATTTCAAAAAAAAATGTTCTCTAATTTTTTTCTTAAACTACAAGTAAAATCGAACAAATTTTGTTTATAAAAGTTTCCGATATAATGCAACCCCACAAAGCTATGAATTTTTTAAGTTTACATGTGCAAAAAGGGGTACTGAAAGTGGATAAATCCTATACAAAAACTCTATTATTTTAAAAAAAAATGAAAAAAGTTCCGGTTTTTTCTTCCTGTTTACTTCCATTGATCACAACTAATAAAACTGCATCAAAAAATATTGACTTTTCTAAAAATTTTTGGAAATTTTGAATAAATTCATTTTTACATTCTCATCCTAAATGAGAAAGTCTTCAATTTGTGCGATTTTGAACTTTTGCTAAAACATACATTTCTCGACGTTTTGAGACCTCCTGATTCCAAAAAAATGGGTTTTACGAAGATGTCTGTCTGTCTGTCTGTCTGTCTGTCTGTATCAAAATTTTGAAATCGGATAACTTGAGTAAAAATTGTCGTATCAACTTCAACTTTGGTATACTTTTTTTTGGTACCAAAATACAGGTCGAGTTCGTTAGCCAGCAATTTTTGTCCAAAATTATCAAAAATAGAATATTTTCAAAATTCAAAAAAAAAAAAAATTTCAAAAAAAAATGTTCTCTAATTTTTTTCTTAAACTACAAGTAAAATCGAACAAATTTTGTTTATAAAAGTTTCCGATATAATGCAACCCCACAAAGCTATGAATTTTTTAAGTTTACATGTGCAAAAAGGGGTACTGAAAGTGGATAAATCCTATACAAAAACTCTATTATTTTAAAAAAAAATGAAAAAAGTTCCGGTTTTTTCTTCCTGTTTACTTCCATTGATCACAACTAATAAAACTGCATCAAAAAATATCGACTTTTCTAAAAAATTTTGGAAATTTTGAATAAATTCATTTTTACATTCTCATCCTAAATGAGAAAGTCTTCAATTTGTGCGATTTTGAACTTTTGCTAAAACATACATTTCTCGACGTTTTAAGACCTCCTGATTCCAAAAAAATGGGTTTTACGAAGATGTCTGTCTGTCTGTCTGTCTGTCTGTCTGTATCAAAATTTTGAAATCGGATAACTTGAGTAAAAATTGTCGTATCAACTTCAACTTTGGTATACTTTTTTTTGGTACCAAAATACAGGTCGAGTTCGTTAGCCAGCAATTTTTGTCCAAAATTATCAAAAATAGAATATTTTCAAAATTCAAAAAAAAAAAAAATTTCAAAAAAAAATGTTCTCTAATTTTTTTCTTAAACTACAAGTAAAATCGAACAAATTTTGTTTATAAAAGTTTCCGATATAATGCAACCCCACAAAGCTATGAATTTTTTAAGTTTACATGTGCAAAAAGGGGTACTGAAAGTGGATAAATCCTATACAAAAACTCTATTATTTTAAAAAAAAATGAAAAAAGTTCCGGTTTTTTCTTCCTGTTTACTTCCATTGATCACAACTAATAAAACTGCATCAAAAAATATCGACTTTTCTAAAAAAATTTGGAAATTTTGAATAAATTCATTTTTACATTCTCATCCTAAATGAGAAAGTCTTCAATTTGTGCGATTTTGAACTTTTGCTAAAACATACATTTCTCGACGTTTTTAGACCTCCTGATTCCAAAAAAATGGGTTTTACGAAGATGTCTGTCTGTCTGTCTGTCTGTCTGTCTGTCTGTATCAAAATTTTGAAATCGGATAACTTGAGTAAAAATTGTCGTATCAACTTCAACTTTGGTATACTTTTTTTTGGTACCAAAATACAGGTCGAGTTCGTTAGCCAGCAATTTTCGTCCAAAATTATCAAAAATAGAATATTTTCAAAATTCAAAAAAAAAAAAAATTTCAAAAAAAAATGTTCTCTAATTTTTTTCTTAAACTACAAGTAAAATCGAACAAATTTTGTTTATAAAAGTTTCCGATATAATGCAACCCCACAAAGCTATGAATTTTTTAAGTTTACATGTGCAAAAAGGGGTACTGAAAGTGGATAAATCCTATACAAAAACTCTATTATTTTAAAAAAAAATGAAAAAAGTTCCGGTTTTTTCTTCCTGTTTACTTCCATTGATCACAACTAATAAAACTGCATCAAAAAATATCGACTTTTCTAAAAAAATTTGGAAATTTTGAATAAATTCATTTTTACATTCTCATCCTAAATGAGAAAGTCTTCAATTTGTGCGATTTTGAACTTTTGCTAAAACATACATTTCTCGACGTTTTTAGACCTCCTGATTCCAAAAAAATGGGTTTTACGAAGATGTCTGTCTGTCTGTCTGTCTGTCTGTCTGTCTGTATCAAAATTTTGAAATCGGATAACTTGAGTAAAAATTGTCGTATCAACTTCAACTTTGGTATACTTTTTTTTGGTACCAAAATACAGGTCGAGTTCGTTAGCCAGCAATTTTCGTCCAAAATTATCAAAAATAGAATATTTTCAAAATTCAAAAAAAAAAAAAAATTTCAAAAAAAAATGTTCTCTAATTTTTTTCTTAAACTACAAGTAAAATCGAACAAATTTTGTTTATAAAAGTTTCCGATATAATGCAACCCCACAAAGCTATGAATTTTTTAAGTTTACATGTGCAAAAAGGGGTACTGAAAGTGGATAAATCCTATACAAAAACTCTATTATTTTAAAAAAAAATGAAAAAAGTTCCGGTTTTTTCTTCCTGTTTACTTCCATTGATCACAACTAATAAAACTGCATCAAAAAATATCGACTTTTCTAAAAAATTTTGGAAATTTTGAATAAATTCATTTTTACATTCTCATCCTAAATGAGAAAGTCTTCAATTTGTGCGATTTTGAACTTTTGCTAAAACATACATTTCTCGACGTTTTGAGACCTCCTGATTCCAAAAAAATGGGTTTTACGAAGATGTCTGTCTGTCTGTCTGTCTGTCTGTCTGTCTGTATCAAAATTTTGAAATCGGATAACTTGAGTAAAAATTGTCGTATCAACTTCAACTTTGGTATACTTTTTTTTGGTACCAAAATACAGGTCGAGTTCGTTAGCCAGCAATTTTCGTCCAAAATTATCAAAAATAGAATATTTTCAAAATTCAAAAAAAAAAAAAATTTCAAAAAAAAATGTTCTCTAATTTTTTTCTTAAACTACAAGTAAAATCGAACAAATTTTGTTTATAAAAGTTTCCGATATAATGCAACCCCACAAAGCTATGAATTTTTTAAGTTTACATGTGCAAAAAGGGGTACTGAAAGTGGATAAATCCTATACAAAAACTCTATTATTTTAAAAAAAAATGAAAAAAGTTCCGGTTTTTTCTTCCTGTTTACTTCCATTGATCACAACTAATAAAACTGCATCAAAAAATATCGACTTTTCTAAAAAATTTTGGAAATTTTGAATAAATTCATTTTTACATTCTCATCCTAAATGAGAAAGTCTTCAATTTGTGCGATTTTGAACTTTTGCTAAAACATACATTTCTCGACGTTTTGAGACCTCCTGATTCCAAAAAAATGGGTTTTACGAAGATGTCTGTCTGTCTGTCTGTCTGTCTGTCTGTCTGTCTGTATCAAAATTTTGAAATCGGATAACTTGAGTAAAAATTGTCGTATCAACTTCAACTTTGGTATACTTTTTTTTGGTACCAAAATACAGGTCGAGTTCGTTAGCCAGCAATTTTCGTCCAAAATTATCAAAAATAGAATATTTTCAAAATTCAAAAAAAAAAAAAATTTCAAAAAAAAATGTTCTCTAATTTTTTTCTTAAACTACAAGTAAAATCGAACAAATTTTGTTTATAAAAGTTTCCGATATAATGCAACCCCACAAAGCTATGAATTTTTTAAGTTTACATGTGCAAAAAGGGGTACTGAAAGTGGATAAATCCTATACAAAAACTCTATTATTTTAAAAAAAAATGAAAAAAGTTCCGGTTTTTTCTTCCTGTTTACTTCCATTGATCACAACTAATAAAACTGCATCAAAAAATATCGACTTTTCTAAAAAATTTTGGAAATTTTGAATAAATTCATTTTTACATTCTCATCCTAAATGAGAAAGTCTTCAATTTGTGCGATTTTGAACTTTTGCTAAAACATACATTTCTCGACGTTTTGAGACCTCCTGATTCCAAAAAAATGGGTTTTACGAAGATGTCTGTCTGTCTGTCTGTCTGTCTGTCTGTCTGTATCAAAATTTTGAAATCGGATAACTTGAGTAAAAATTGTCGTATCAACTTCAACTTTGGTATACTTTTTTTTGGTACCAAAATACAGGTCGAATTCGTTAGCCAGCAATTTTCGTCCAAAATTATCAAAAATAGAATATTTTCAAAATTCAAAAAAAAAAAAATTTCAAAAAAAAATGTTCTCTAATTTTTTTCTTAAACTACAAGTAAAATCGAACAAATTTTGTTTATAAAAGTTTCCGATATAATGCAACCCCACAAAGCTATGAATTTTTTAAGTTTACATGTGCAAAAAGGGGTACTGAAAGTGGATAAATCCTATACAAAAACTCTATTATTTTAAAAAAAAATGAAAAAAGTTCCGGTTTTTTCTTCCTGTTTACTTCCATTGATCACAACTAATAAAACTGCATCAAAAAATATCGACTTTTCTAAAAAAATTTGGAAATTTTGAATAAATTCATTTTTACATTCTCATCCTAAATGAGAAAGTCTTCAATTTGTGCGATTTTGAACTTTTGCTAAAACATACATTTCTCGACGTTTTTAGACCTCCTGATTCCAAAAAAATGGGTTTTACGAAGATGTCTGTCTGTCTGTCTGTCTGTCTGTCTGTCTGTATCAAAATTTTGAAATCGGATAACTTGAGTAAAAATTGTCGTATCAACTTCAACTTTGGTATACTTTTTTTTGGTACCAAAATACAGGTCGAGTTCGTTAGCCAGCAATTTTCGTCCAAAATTATCAAAAATAGAATATTTTCAAAATTCAAAAAAAAAAAAAAATTTCAAAAAAAAATGTTCTCTAATTTTTTTCTTAAACTACAAGTAAAATCGAACAAATTTTGTTTATAAAAGTTTCCGATATAATGCAACCCCACAAAGCTATGAATTTTTTAAGTTTACATGTGCAAAAAGGGGTACTGAAAGTGGATAAATCCTATACAAAAACTCTATTATTTTAAAAAAAAATGAAAAAAGTTCCGGTTTTTTCTTCCTGTTTACTTCCATTGATCACAACTAATAAAACTGCATCAAAAAATATCGACTTTTCTAAAAAATTTTGGAAATTTTGAATAAATTCATTTTTACATTCTCATCCTAAATGAGAAAGTCTTCAATTTGTGCGATTTTGAACTTTTGCTAAAACATACATTTCTCGACGTTTTGAGACCTCCTGATTCCAAAAAAATGGGTTTTACGAAGATGTCTGTCTGTCTGTCTGTCTGTCTGTCTGTCTGTCTGTATCAAAATTTTGAAATCGGATAACTTGAGTAAAAATTGTCGTATCAACTTCAACTTTGGTATACTTTTTTTTGGTACCAAAATACAGGTCGAGTTCGTTAGCCAGCAATTTTCGTCCAAAATTATCAAAAATAGAATATTTTCAAAATTCAAAAAAAAAAAAAATTTCAAAAAAAAATGTTCTCTAATTTTTTTCTTAAACTACAAGTAAAATCGAACAAATTTTGTTTATAAAAGTTTCCGATATAATGCAACCCCACAAAGCTATGAATTTTTTAAGTTTACATGTGCAAAAAGGGGTACTGAAAGTGGATAAATCCTATACAAAAACTCTATTATTTTAAAAAAAAATGAAAAAAGTTCCGGTTTTTTCTTCCTGTTTACTTCCATTGATCACAACTAATAAAACTGCATCAAAAAATATCGACTTTTCTAAAAAATTTTGGAAATTTTGAATAAATTCATTTTTACATTCTCATCCTAAATGAGAAAGTCTTCAATTTGTGCGATTTTGAACTTTTGCTAAAACATACATTTCTCGACGTTTTGAGACCTCCTGATTCCAAAAAAATGGGTTTTACGAAGATGTCTGTCTGTCTGTCTGTCTGTCTGTCTGTCTGTCTGTATCAAAATTTTGAAATCGGATAACTTGAGTAAAAATTGTCGTATCAACTTCAACTTTGGTATACTTTTTTTTGGTACCAAAATACAGGTCGAGTTCGTTAGCCAGCAATTTTCGTCCAAAATTATCAAAAATAGAATATTTTCAAAATTCAAAAAAAAAAAAATTTCAAAAAAAAAATGTTCTCTAATTTTTTTCTTAAACTACAAGTAAAATCGAACAAATTTTGTTTATAAAAGTTTCCGATATAATGCAACCCCACAAAGCTATGAATTTTTTAAGTTTACATGTGCAAAAAGGGGTACTGAAAGTGGATAAATCCTATACAAAAACTCTATTATTTTAAAAAAAAATGAAAAAAGTTCCGGTTTTTTCTTCCTGTTTACTTCCATTGATCACAACTAATAAAACTGCATCAAAAAATATCGACTTTTCTAAAAAATTTTGGAAATTTTGAATAAATTCATTTTTACATTCTCATCCTAAATGAGAAAGTCTTCAATTTGTGCGATTTTGAACTTTTGCTAAAACATACATTTCTCGACGTTTTGAGACCTCCTGATTCCAAAAAAATGGGTTTTACGAAGATGTCTGTCTGTCTGTCTGTCTGTCTGTCTGTCTGTATCAAAATTTTGAAATCGGATAACTTGAGTAAAAATTGTCGTATCAACTTCAACTTTGGTATACTTTTTTTGGTACCAAAATACAGGTCGAGTTCGTTAGCCAGCAATTTTCGTCCAAAATTATCAAAAATAGAATATTTTCAAAATTCAAAAAAAAAAAAAATTTCAAAAAAAAATGTTCTCTAATTTTTTTCTTAAACTACAAGTAAAATCGAACAAATTTTGTTTATAAAAGTTTCCGATATAATGCAACCCCACAAAGCTATGAATTTTTTAAGTTTACATGTGCAAAAAGGGGTACTGAAAGTGGATAAATCCTATACAAAAACTCTATTATTTTAAAAAAAAATGAAAAAAGTTCCGGTTTTTTCTTCCTGTTTACTTCCATTGATCACAACTAATAAAACTGCATCAAAAAATATCGACTTTTCTAAAAAAATTTGGAAATTTTGAATAAATTCATTTTTACATTCTCATCCTAAATGAGAAAGTCTTCAATTTGTGCGATTTTGAACTTTTGCTAAAACATACATTTCTCGACGTTTTGAGACCTCCTGATTCCAAAAAAATGGGTTTTACGAAGATGTCTGTCTGTCTGTCTGTCTGTCTGTCTGTCTGTATCAAAATTTTGAAATCGGATAACTTGAGTAAAAATTGTCGTATCAACTTCAACTTTGGTATACTTTTTTTTGGTACCAAAATACAGGTCGAGTTCGTTAGCCAGCAATTTTCGTCCAAAATTATCAAAAATAGAATATTTTCAAAATTCAAAAAAAAAAAAATTTCAAAAAAAAATGTTCTCTAATTTTTTTCTTAAACTACAAGTAAAATCGAACAAATTTTGTTTATAAAAGTTTCCGATATAATGCAACCCCACAAAGCTATGAATTTTTTAAGTTTACATGTGCAAAAAGGGGTACTGAAAGTGGATAAATCCTATACAAAAACTCTATTATTTTAAAAAAAAATGAAAAAAGTTCCGGTTTTTTCTTCCTGTTTACTTCCATTGATCACAACTAATAAAACTGCATCAAAAAATATCGACTTTTCTAAAAAAATTTGGAAATTTTGAATAAATTCATTTTTACATTCTCATCCTAAATGAGAAAGTCTTCAATTTGTGCGATTTTGAACTTTTGCTAAAACATACATTTCTCGACGTTTTTAGACCTCCTGATTCCAAAAAAATGGGTTTTACGAAGATGTCTGTCTGTCTGTCTGTCTGTCTGTCTGTCTGTATCAAAATTTTGAAATCGGATAACTTGAGTAAAAATTGTCGTATCAACTTCAACTTTGGTATACTTTTTTTTGGTACCAAAATACAGGTCGAGTTCGTTAGCCAGCAATTTTCGTCCAAAATTATCAAAAATAGAATATTTTCAAAATTCAAAAAAAAAAAAAATTTCAAAAAAAAATGTTCTCTAATTTTTTTCTTAAACTACAAGTAAAATCGAACAAATTTTGTTTATAAAAGTTTCCGATATAATGCAACCCCACAAAGCTATGAATTTTTTAAGTTTACATGTGCAAAAAGGGGTACTGAAAGTGGATAAATCCTATACAAAAACTCTATTATTTTAAAAAAAAATGAAAAAAGTTCCGGTTTTTTCTTCCTGTTTACTTCCATTGATCACAACTAATAAAACTGCATCAAAAAATATCGACTTTTCTAAAAAATTTTGGAAATTTTGAATAAATTCATTTTTACATTCTCATCCTAAATGAGAAAGTCTTCAATTTGTGCGATTTTGAACTTTTGCTAAAACATACATTTCTCGACGTTTTGAGACCTCCTGATTCCAAAAAAATGGGTTTTACGAAGATGTCTGTCTGTCTGTCTGTCTGTCTGTCTGTCTGTATCAAAATTTTGAAATCGGATAACTTGAGTAAAAATTGTCGTATCAACTTCAACTTTGGTATACTTTTTTTTGGTACCAAAATACAGGTCGAGTTCGTTAGCCAGCAATTTTCGTCCAAAATTATCAAAAATAGAATATTTTCAAAATTCAAAAAAAAAAAAAATTTCAAAAAAAAAATGTTCTCTAATTTTTTTCTTAAACTACAAGTAAAATCGAACAAATTTTGTTTATAAAAGTTTCCGATATAATGCAACCCCACAAAGCTATGAATTTTTTAAGTTTACATGTGCAAAAAGGGGTACTGAAAGTGGATAAATCCTATACAAAAACTCTATTATTTTAAAAAAAAATGAAAAAAGTTCCGGTTTTTTCTTCCTGTTTACTTCCATTGATCACAACTAATAAAACTGCATCAAAAAATATCGACTTTTCTAAAAAATTTTGGAAATTTTGAATAAATTCATTTTTACATTCTCATCCTAAATGAGAAAGTCTTCAATTTGTGCGATTTTGAACTTTTGCTAAAACATACATTTCTCGACGTTTTGAGACCTCCTGATTCCAAAAAAATGGGTTTTACGAAGATGTCTGTCTGTCTGTCTGTCTGTCTGTCTGTCTGTATCAAAATTTTGAAATCGGATAACTTGAGTAAAAATTGTCGTATCAACTTCAACTTTGGTATACTTTTTTTGGTACCAAAATACAGGTCGAGTTCGTTAGCCAGCAATTTTCGTCCAAAATTATCAAAAATAGAATATTTTCAAAATTCAAAAAAAAAAAAAATTTCAAAAAAAAATGTTCTCTAATTTTTTTCTTAAACTACAAGTAAAATCGAACAAATTTTGTTTATAAAAGTTTCCGATATAATGCAACCCCACAAAGCTATGAATTTTTTAAGTTTACATGTGCAAAAAGGGGTACTGAAAGTGGATAAATCCTATACAAAAACTCTATTATTTTAAAAAAAAATGAAAAAAGTTCCGGTTTTTTCTTCCTGTTTACTTCCATTGATCACAACTAATAAAACTGCATCAAAAAATATCGACTTTTCTAAAAAAATTTGGAAATTTTGAATAAATTCATTTTTACATTCTCATCCTAAATGAGAAAGTCTTCAATTTGTGCGATTTTGAACTTTTGCTAAAACATACATTTCTCGACGTTTTGAGACCTCCTGATTCCAAAAAAATGGGTTTTACGAAGATGTCTGTCTGTCTGTCTGTCTGTCTGTCTGTCTGTATCAAAATTTTGAAATCGGATAACTTGAGTAAAAATTGTCGTATCAACTTCAACTTTGGTATACTTTTTTTTGGTACCAAAATACAGGTCGAGTTCGTTAGCCAGCAATTTTCGTCCAAAATTATCAAAAATAGAATATTTTCAAAATTCAAAAAAAAAAAAATTTCAAAAAAAAATGTTCTCTAATTTTTTTCTTAAACTACAAGTAAAATCGAACAAATTTTGTTTATAAAAGTTTCCGATATAATGCAACCCCACAAAGCTATGAATTTTTTAAGTTTACATGTGCAAAAAGGGGTACTGAAAGTGGATAAATCCTATACAAAAACTCTATTATTTTAAAAAAAAATGAAAAAAGTTCCGGTTTTTTCTTCCTGTTTACTTCCATTGATCACAACTAATAAAACTGCATCAAAAAATATCGACTTTTCTAAAAAAATTTGGAAATTTTGAATAAATTCATTTTTACATTCTCATCCTAAATGAGAAAGTCTTCAATTTGTGCGATTTTGAACTTTTGCTAAAACATACATTTCTCGACGTTTTTAGACCTCCTGATTCCAAAAAAATGGGTTTTACGAAGATGTCTGTCTGTCTGTCTGTCTGTCTGTCTGTCTGTATCAAAATTTTGAAATCGGATAACTTGAGTAAAAATTGTCGTATCAACTTCAACTTTGGTATACTTTTTTTTGGTACCAAAATACAGGTCGAGTTCGTTAGCCAGCAATTTTCGTCCAAAATTATCAAAAATAGAATATTTTCAAAATTCAAAAAAAAAAAAAAATTTCAAAAAAAAATGTTCTCTAATTTTTTTCTTAAACTACAAGTAAAATCGAACAAATTTTGTTTATAAAAGTTTCCGATATAATGCAACCCCACAAAGCTATGAATTTTTTAAGTTTACATGTGCAAAAAGGGGTACTGAAAGTGGATAAATCCTATACAAAAACTCTATTATTTTAAAAAAAAATGAAAAAAGTTCCGGTTTTTTCTTCCTGTTTACTTCCATTGATCACAACTAATAAAACTGCATCAAAAAATATCGACTTTTCTAAAAAATTTTGGAAATTTTGAATAAATTCATTTTTACATTCTCATCCTAAATGAGAAAGTCTTCAATTTGTGCGATTTTGAACTTTTGCTAAAACATACATTTCTCGACGTTTTGAGACCTCCTGATTCCAAAAAAATGGGTTTTACGAAGATGTCTGTCTGTCTGTCTGTCTGTCTGTCTGTCTGTCTGTATCAAAATTTTGAAATCGGATAACTTGAGTAAAAATTGTCGTATCAACTTCAACTTTGGTATACTTTTTTTTGGTACCAAAATACAGGTCGAGTTCGTTAGCCAGCAATTTTCGTCCAAAATTATCAAAAATAGAATATTTTCAAAATTCAAAAAAAAAAAAAATTTCAAAAAAAAATGTTCTCTAATTTTTTTCTTAAACTACAAGTAAAATCGAACAAATTTTGTTTATAAAAGTTTCCGATATAATGCAACCCCACAAAGCTATGAATTTTTTAAGTTTACATGTGCAAAAAGGGGTACTGAAAGTGGATAAATCCTATACAAAAACTCTATTATTTTAAAAAAAAATGAAAAAAGTTCCGGTTTTTTCTTCCTGTTTACTTCCATTGATCACAACTAATAAAACTGCATCAAAAAATATCGACTTTTCTAAAAAATTTTGGAAATTTTGAATAAATTCATTTTTACATTCTCATCCTAAATGAGAAAGTCTTCAATTTGTGCGATTTTGAACTTTTGCTAAAACATACATTTCTCGACGTTTTGAGACCTCCTGATTCCAAAAAAATGGGTTTTACGAAGATGTCTGTCTGTCTGTCTGTCTGTCTGTCTGTCTGTATCAAAATTTTGAAATCGGATAACTTGAGTAAAAATTGTCGTATCAACTTCAACTTTGGTATACTTTTTTTGGTACCAAAATACAGGTCGAGTTCGTTAGCCAGCAATTTTCGTCCAAAATTATCAAAAATAGAATATTTTCAAAATTCAAAAAAAAAAAAAATTTCAAAAAAAAATGTTCTCTAATTTTTTTCTTAAACTACAAGTAAAATCGAACAAATTTTGTTTATAAAAGTTTCCGATATAATGCAACCCCACAAAGCTATGAATTTTTTAAGTTTACATGTGCAAAAAGGGGTACTGAAAGTGGATAAATCCTATACAAAAACTCTATTATTTTAAAAAAAAATGAAAAAAGTTCCGGTTTTTTCTTCCTGTTTACTTCCATTGATCACAACTAATAAAACTGCATCAAAAAATATCGACTTTTCTAAAAAAATTTGGAAATTTTGAATAAATTCATTTTTACATTCTCATCCTAAATGAGAAAGTCTTCAATTTGTGCGATTTTGAACTTTTGCTAAAACATACATTTCTCGACGTTTTTAGACCTCCTGATTCCAAAAAAATGGGTTTTACGAAGATGTCTGTCTGTCTGTCTGTCTGTCTGTCTGTCTGTATCAAAATTTTGAAATCGGATAACTTGAGTAAAAATTGTCGTATCAACTTCAACTTTGGTATACTTTTTTTTGGTACCAAAATACAGGTCGAGTTCGTTAGCCAGCAATTTTCGTCCAAAATTATCAAAAATAGAATATTTTCAAAATTCAAAAAAAAAAAAAATTTCAAAAAAAAATGTTCTCTAATTTTTTTCTTAAACTACAAGTAAAATCGAACAAATTTTGTTTATAAAAGTTTCCGATATAATGCAACCCCACAAAGCTATGAATTTTTTAAGTTTACATGTGCAAAAAGGGGTACTGAAAGTGGATAAATCCTATACAAAAACTCTATTATTTTAAAAAAAATGAAAAAGTTCCGGTTTTTTCTTCCTGTTTACTTCCATTGATCACAACTAATAAAACTGCATCAAAAAATATCGACTTTTCTAAAAAATTTTGGAAATTTTGAATAAATTCATTTTTACATTCTCATCCTAAATGAGAAAGTCTTCAATTTGTGCGATTTTGAACTTTTGCTAAAACATACATTTCTCGACGTTTTGAGACCTCCTGATTCCAAAAAAATGGGTTTTACGAAGATGTCTGTCTGTCTGTCTGTCTGTCTGTCTGTCTGTCTGTCTGTATCAAAATTTTGAAATCGGATAACTTGAGTAAAAATTGTCGTATCAACTTCAACTTTGGTATACTTTTTTTGGTACCAAAATACAGGTCGAGTTCGTTAGCCAGCAATTTTCGTCCAAAATTATCAAAAATAGAATATTTTCAAAATTCAAAAAAAAAAAAATTTCAAAAAAAAATGTTCTCTAATTTTTTTCTTAAACTACAAGTAAAATCGAACAAATTTTGTTTATAAAAGTTTCCGATATAATGCAACCCCACAAAGCTATGAATTTTTTAAGTTTACATG